>CM065053.1:228536069-229061069 GCA_032883995.1 Coronaproctus castanopsis | reverse complement strand
GCGTGTTTGTCAATCTCGTCCCTACGTGTCGTTTTTTACGTCTTTTCATAAATCTTTTCCTGCCTAGTGCGAACCCCATTTATTGAATTTCCTAGCCCATCTGTTTGTTTTCATTCGAATAACGCGTTCGGCCAAATCTGTTTTTTGGAGAGCATCTTCCGTTTTCCATTTATCTCCCTGTATTTTATGGTTTATTTTGTCCACCTTATTATCCGGGTCAATATTATTTTCATTGCTCTTTGAACTACCAGTATTTTTTGTCTCTGTTGGTTCGTCAGTGACCATGTCTTAGAATCGTAAATCACAATAGAAAGGACACACGTGTCATAGATCTCGTATTTCGTACGAATATTTAACGACCAGATTTTTTTCCAATCCCAACGCTATTTTGCGGTTTTATATATATATATATATATATAACATGCATAATATATTCACACATACGCACATATTATGTGTACACATATATTTTTTAATCTACTCACCGTAACTGCGTGTATATATATATACGTACACATAGATACAAGTACTATCAGGTAGAGCATCGAAGGAGGCTACTACATTGTTGCCGACCCTAAAACGTCTCAGTTCCAACTTTTGATGCACGTAATTACGTCAAATCAAGACTTTAGCTTCGTGACAACAAAAGTGGCAGTCGACCTTATCATTAAATACGCCAAATCAAGAATTCCGTTTTACCTTGGAAAATTTCGCTTCCAAACGGTAGAGATGACGTTGTCCTCAGCAGGTCGCGGCTGGCTCATACAAGATTCACTCTTTCATACCTGATCAATTGAGATTTGCCTCCTCAGTGCACCGTGTGTAGCTTTCCATCTCCCATATCCTAATTAACTGTCCCTTATACTCCTTACTCAGATTGTCTTTCAACCTTCTCTCCTTACTTTCTACTTTCTTCGATGATGAATACTTCTCTCTAACTGACCCGATCGTATTTCTACGTATGATACTCCTTCATTTAACTTTTTTCCATCGTCCCTCTAGCCTAGCTTCTGCACACGGCGCGTCAAATTCGATTAATAATAATAAGATATATAAAATATGACATATATGTCTACACATATAGCCGGAACATGCCGTGAACCAACCCGTAGAGAAAGAACGCCTATATTTAATATTATTTCATATTCAATTATTACGTAATTTCGCTTGATAATATTTTCGTTGATATATAATTGCAGATAAATTATCGTATTCGTGTGTGTGTATGTGTGTGACTGCTTCTTATGTATGTGTGCGTGTCGTTGTGTTTTTATTTGTCGATAATAAACTTGGCCTTATTGATAAATGATCGTTTCTCGTCGATCTCTTACTAATCAAATTTATCGTTAATATATACGCCTTCGTTTTTTAGATTATACTACTTCGTAGCGTGTAGCTTCTTTTTTTGCGTGTTTCCCGTTTTGCGTACGGTATAAATTTTCGTCGGGTATGAGTATAATTTCATTTTGAACGTTTAATAAAATATTTAAATTTCACCAGCATTTTTTATCTATATTTGAACGGGGAAATTATTGCATACACTTCGGTTCTTTTAATAATCGGCAAAATTTGCAATTTTTTTCGAAGTAGGGGCGAAAACTGTTTTAAATTTTAAAATATATTCTTAAAATTTTACAACACACGACATTTTAATTTGTAAGTTCGGGAAATGGGCGGAGATGGATAAAAGAAAAAATGTAAAAACTACTTCACGTCCATAAACACCACAATTAATACAAAAAAAAAATAATATTAATTATAATTATAATTATAACAATGATAATTAATGGGAATAGTTAAAATTTCAAGTTTAAATTCAAATTAATTTCCAATTCTATTTAATTCAAAATAATTAATATACATAAAAAATAAAACGCCCATACGCGGTAATACGCGAATAGCGAAATACAATTTTTACGTTACACACACATTTATAAACATAAACATTTGCAAACTACTTGTAATTATAACGCAATATTTTTCTATACAATAAACGAACAGAAAAATAGGATGTAATTATATAGTATTGTATTATTGAACAAAAACGTACGAAATAAGCCATATTATATGAAGACGGTGTAAGTTCGATGAACTGTATAAATTCAAGTAAAAACTTACACAACACGGTTAAAAAACAACATAATTTAAATATAAACGATTGCAAGTCAAATTATATGGTGTTTACTAGAAAATTAAAGGATAAGACATTAAATTTAGCGCAACACGGATTAAATATTAGCGCGATTAGTCAAATTAAATACTTAGACGCGCAATAACAGATAACCACCTGACAATTTCATTCCCACTGATACGTTACCAGCGAAATAAATAAATTTTTAATTATATTTAACAAATTTTATAATAATATATAATAATAACCGTTTAAATTACAAAGAGGGAATAACATTATATAAAAGTGTGGTGTTACCCAACATTCTTTATGACAAGTTTATATATATAAAGATATGCTAAAAATAATAAAGAAATTTCGGAATATATTATAAAAAGGCTTCAAAGAACTATAGCGATAAAAATTGATTAAATCCTACAGAACTATCAGCTATTTAGCTATTGTCACTGCAGTAATTAAACCATCAAGTTTGAATATAGAGAAAAGTATTAACATATTTTTCAGAAAAAATAATATAAATTCAGATCACGAATTAATGTAAAATATCTACAGTCTTATTTCATTCATGAGCAAAAACTTTAAACGTTTAAACAGTTTCTACACGTATTAGATAAGCCTTATACAAATGCATTTCAATCACAGTGGAACGAATATTATGGTATAACTAAAACGTTTTTCCAATACATTTTGTACACGTATTAGATAAGCATTATACAAATACATTTCAATCACAGTGGAACGAACATTATGATATAACTAAAACGTTTTTCCAATCCATTGAAAAAAGATTCAGTAGTATATCCTTTAAATTTTTTTTTTTTAACGTACAATTTATTACGATCCACGGCTTATTTAAAGATTATAAGCATAACTTCGCACACTCCGGCAACTGCGTAACATGTAAATAAACACACTCTTTCCGGCTGTAATCATTGTAATAAAGATTTTATCGATAATAGAGCAGATCAATTAGTAACTAAACTGTTTCTAATTTTTAATACTTTGACACCATTGCAGAAATAAATCATCATAGAGTATATGTATACCTATATGGTATACATAATTTAATTTTATAATATTGAGTAAAACAGTTAATTAGGTCTGGATAAAACAGTTAATTAGATATAATCTGTTATTTCTACCATGTGTACTTTTTTTAAACAATAAACTTACTCCATCGTTTTTACGCGAACTGGGGTCCAAAAAAAAAAAAAAATAATTGACCACCCGTTACATATATGTACCTACATTAATAAAACTTAAAAAAAAATTAACTGAATTTTTAAAATTGAGTAAAAATATAAAAACAAAATTTTAAACATTGCTGAAATATAAACATCGTTTTCTTAATTAATAACGATAGATGTTAATATTTGAGATTAAACCGCTAAAACAATATTGTTCGAATCTTAGATTCTTATATTAATATTGTAGGATAACTATGAAAACATGTGTGTTTCGGGTGTTCTTACTTAGTAAAAGAGGTCGGAACTAATAAATTAATTAATTACAGTTTATTACTACGTTTACGTTACGTTTAAGTCTTCTACGTTTATATCTTGAGTAAATGAAACGAAGTTCTTTAGAATCGTAATTGGCAATCGAGAAGATGCGCACGTTGTTTCGGTATGAGCACTTATCGAAAAAGTAGAACAAAAGGGTGAGTTCACGCGTGCTGTCAATCTGATCGTTCGGAAAGACTATAACTTACAGTTAAGACTACGGATAGTGCGATGTTATGTATGGTCGGTACTAGTCTATGGTATGGAATGTTGGATTCTCACATCCATGCTTTAAAAGAAGATCGTAGCGCTAGAGATGTATATGTATATATATATATATATATATATATATATATATATATATATATATCGTGCCATTTTGAAGATTATTTCATACAGGGACCATATTAGCGATGGGTGTTGTAGTGTCGAATGTTAAAAGAATTCCTTGAACGAGTAAATAACCAACAAAGAAGTCTTAGAAAAATATAATGAATGAAATAGGAGAAATGAAAAATGGTCGGACATTCGTAACGGATGATAACTTTAATCAAAAGAAGGTAGAATTGAAGACCGGAAGAGGAATAGTTTTAAGTATGAGTTATATAGAACAAGTAAAAAAGATGGAAGTTAGATCAACATAAAAGTTCGAGCACGTTCCCGATAACGGATTTAATAGCGGAACCTCAACAACTATAAGGATGATGACTGGGATCGCCCCCCTTATGTTTGATTATTTTTTCATAGATAATTGCTTGATGACCATGATGGTCAGCTTGCAATAAAAAAAAAAAAGAAAAGAGATAGAAGAAAATATTTTTTTTTTATTTACTAGAGGCAATCGTTTGCTGTAACCATTGGGTCCTGTTGGTAGCCAATGTCTGAAGTTCTCTCGATATTTACTTATATTCAAGCGATCGTATACCAACTGTTCATTATTGATGTTCTCTGTCTTCATATTGGCTCTCTGCCTGTAAATTTACCTTCTACTATATTTTTTATAAAGTTATGAAGTCTTATTCCTAACTGTTTTTATTTTTTCCTTTTTTTATTTTATCTTAGATTTTAGTTGAAAAATCGTTATCAGTGGCGTCGAGTTGAATTTAGGCAACATCTGGTCAAACTGCTTTTGTCGACATTTTTTTCGTCTTGAATGGGTGAAAAGTCGATCGTCGGGAAATATTTCAAATATTTACCAAAGAGTAAATAAATGATCAAGTTCATTTGCCACACGCAAATAATCAATCCAATCAATACCAAAACAAACGCACACACCGACAACTGTGTAACATGTAACTTCATTGATAAAGCACACTCTTTCCGGGAGTAATCATTGTAATAAAGATTTTAAATTAGTAACTAAATTGTTTACAATTTTTAATACTTTCACCATTGCAGAAATAAATCATCGTAGATAAATATGCAAATTAATTTAATCTTATAATATTGTTTGTTCAGAGTTCCATAATTGGAAGGGCTCTGGACAATCTTTGATTTCTACCGTATTTGTACTTCATTTACTCAATACACTCACCGTTTTTACAAACTGGGGTCCAAAAAAAGAAAAAAAACAACAATAACGTGCGATACAAGAAGATTAGTATTCTGATACATTATATATATATATGTGTATATATATATATGTATATATATGTGTATATATATATGTATGTGTATATATATACATACAGCATCATCACCGGTGTATCCATGCACCAACAGCCTCCATGTAACCCGGTCAGCTGCTTTTCTTTTCATCTTAGGATATGTCGATGTTTTGGGATCTTCCAGTATGGTATCCACCAGGGTTATTTTTAGTCGCTCACGTGGTTTCTTCCCGATTATCTTCCATTCAATTACTTCTTTTAGGATATTTTGATCCTGCCGTAATATATGACCGATCCATTTGAGCCTCATCTGTTTAGTCTTCTTCAGTATGTTTCTTTGTTCATCAATCCTGTCCAGTACCGAGTTGTTTCTGACTTGGTCAGTCCATTTAATTTTCTCTTACCAATTATCATAACCTTAGTCTTCTTTTTATTGATTTCCATGCCATATTTTAACATGACCAAATTTAGTTTATTAATCATTTTGTGTAGCACTTTGGTGCTGCCTGCTAATACCACTTAATCATCGGCAAACTTGATTTCCTGTATACGCTTACCTCCTATTTTAATCTCTTGCTTGAGTTCATTGAAAATTTCTCTACTAATCATTTCTGCGAACACGTTAAATATTTCCGGTGAAAGCAGACATCCTTGTCTAACTCCATTCTTTACCATCACATCTTCAGTTGTATTATCATTGAATTTTACTCTCACGCTCTGTTTGTTGTAGAGATTATAGATTGCTGTAACTAGATTCCTCGGGCATCCTAATCTATTTAGTAAATGGAAAAGAACTTGCCACGGTAATTTATCGAAGTCCTTTTCCATGTCAATAAAAGCCACATATAAACATCTTCCGTGGTTATAATCATGCGCTCTCCTATTATACGGAGCATCGCAATTGCATCCCGAGTCGACTGTCTTTTACTAAAACCGAATTGTGTTTCTTTCACATATTAATCCAACTGTCGTTCCGAACGTTATTTAATTATTTTAAGTGATATTTTAGATGCGTGCGGTATTAAACAGATAGTTCTAAAATCACTATATGTGTGTAGTAAATAAATTATAATCGCGATTGATGCTCGTGAAATATAAAGGCAGATTATATAAAAAAGTTTAAGTGAAAGCTGAATAAATGTTATTAACAATTATTTCCTAGGACGTTATTATAATTCGTCAAATCGATTTTTAAACTCATCTATGCGTTAGGGAAGTACGAAACCTGTCTTTCTATTCGTGATTTATTTATGCGTAGAATTTTCGCTCTACCACTACCTACTGATTTTGTTCTAATGCTATCGAATAAAATTTTAAATTTACTAGCGTTGTTCAACAAGCAAGCAAGCCAGCAAGTAAGTTATACAACTGAAAAACGAGTAAATGAGACAATTCCAACATTCACAGTATCGCACGTTGAAAAACTAATTACGGTTGACTGAATCTTGATTCGAATAGATTACGTACTTCGTTTTACTATACTGTTAACCAGCCAGTGATTTTTCTGCATTCGATTAAAAATACGATTTGCATCTTTTTGGCGCTAATGTCTAAGTAAACTCGAGTAACGAGAATCAATTATCAGCGCAGTATTATCCGCATTTCTAAATATTTGAAACGGATAAAAGTTAGAGAAATTCTTTGACTAATTTGAAGAATGCGGAATGTAGTGTGTTTGAAATTGTTCAAAGTGGTTCGATGTCTTCTGATTCCTTATCTGAGTATGGTTCGATGGAACAACCAATCAGATTTCTTCTTACTGGTCAGGCGTTCGATTATACTACCGGCCAGGCGTTCTAGTATTGGTATAAATAGGCCTTCCTTAAGGATGCCAGCGTCATTCTATTCACAATCTTCTCGAAGTTAAGACGTGTTTCTCAATTGACGTTCGTTTTCGTTAATTGTCATTTTCATTTATGTATATATATATATATATATATATATATATATATATATATATATATATATATATTATATATATGTATATGCATATATGTATTATATATATATATATATATATATATATATATATGTATTATATATATATATATGTATTATATATATATATATATATATATATATATATATATATATACGTACATGGACATGTATATATATATAATAAATATATGTATATGCATATATGTATTATATATATATATATATATATATATATATATATATGTATTATATATATATATATGTATATATATATATATATATCATATGTATTATATATATATATATCATATGTATTATATATATATATATATATCATATGTATTATATATATATATATATATCATATGTATTATATATATATATATATTATATATATATATATATATATATATATATATATATATATATATATATATATGTATTATATATATATATATATAGGGTTCTTCAGTATCGACGCTTAAAATGGCGATCGTGTGGCATCGACAGTGGAATATGGAGCACTAGTCGCCGTAACATGCTGCTGAATACTAGAACGAGACTAGTCACAACAATATTTGGTGTATCAGAGACTAGTCACAACTATCATTGGTGTATCGGTCCTTGAACTGACTGCTGTAATACTCTTCCTTCTAGTTCGGTTTTAACTGTGTGCGTCTTATTTCCGGTCAAAATTGTTTAATTTTATTCCATATTTGATCGCTGTATTGATTTTTGTCAGCATCTTATACAGGTTCTCCGCACTGTCAGATAACAGCGCTTGATCATGCCCAAACTTAATTATTTTCAGTCTAGTGATATTTGTATTTTCTTCTTTTGCTATCATTTTTGCATATGCATTAAATAGTATTGGTAACAACAGACATCCTTGTCTCATCGCTTTAGTGATGTATACAGATTTCGCGAATCGTTGTTTTCCCAACTTATGACCACGCTTGAATATAGGTTTTTTATCACATCGATTAGTTTTGGTGGTGCACCGATTCGTTTCGATAGCGGGAAAAGTTCCATAATAAAAAGCGGTCGATTCAATCGATATCATTTTTTCTCCTACTGCTCATAGGGTGCAAATTATCTCTTGTTGAGAACTCTTTAAGGAATCCATACTGCGATCCATCTAAATATAAATCTATTATATCTGCTACACGCTATATGTAGTATCGGATTATACGATAATTCTTACAATATCTGACTGTCTTATTTTTTAGTGCATTGGTATTAATATCGACACACACACATTTCTTCAGGCTAGTTGTCCTTCTCAAATATCATGTTTATTAATTTAAAAGTCTCACTTCGCAATTTACTTCCTCCATTACGAATCAATAATGCCGATGTATACTTTAAGGTGCTTTATTCTTACTTAATGCTTTAGCTACAACAGTGTTGAACTATTTCATTATCGTATTTTTGGTTGGTTTTTTGTCTTGTAAAGTTTCTCTATAATATTTTGACACCAAAACTCTCGCGTCTAAAAGCTAAGAATTACAACGATCTCCTAATAACTGTAGATAATAAACGAGATCAAATATCTAATCCAGACAAATGGAAGTTGATTCTTCACCCGCATTAACGGTTTTAACTATTTTAGTCATACATATCAATTTATTACACGTTGGGATTGAAATAATTAAACGCGTAAAGTGTACGGGGTAATACAGCTTTATAGAAAACGCCTGATAATGTTTAACGTATTGATATTTTTTTCAAATTGACAATACATTTTTTTAGCATTAATAGATAGTATACCGCGTCGCGAACGAGATGAGTGAACGGTTTAACCGAGGTCGAAGAAATTGAATACAATTAAACGGAGGTATATCAAAAATAGACGATGAAACAAATTATGATAGATTAAAAGTGATGCTGCTTATGAGTGCGGATACATAAGATATATATCGTTGAAGACTTAAGTTAGACCTTTAACAGATCCGTATGATATAAGAAGAATATTTATCCTGAAAAAAAAATGAAAGGAAAAAGAATGTAATTTTGAACATATGAACTCAAAAAATTTCATCACCCTAACGATACAGGTATCCGTCATATACCGGGTATTAAGATGATTGTCCACGAATATTGGTTCTTTTGAGTGTGCAGTTCTGTTTCACCCTACACAGTTTAATCGAACGGAAGTAACTTGCTTTGGCGTAATATTTTAAAAAAGTAAATAAATAAAACGAAAATATCGGGTACATGTAATTTTTAGTTTTTATTATGGAACCAAAATCAGTGTGTGGGATTTTTACCCACTAAAAACCCTCTCTCTCTCTACAAACCAAAAGGGATTATTCATATAATCGTAGCACCAAGGCGTAGAATTCCACACTTTAACTTATTGCGATGGAAGAAGGGATGAGATAACGTAGTCCCTTGTTCCATCTAATATAAATTCGTAGAGTTTATGCTTATAACTTAAACTCAAGTAAATAAATATTATAAATAAGGATTAAAAAAAGAAGGAAATTAGTGTAAAAAAAAGTAAAAACAACAAAAGTAAATGGTAAAAACTTGTACCAGAACTCGAATACAACTCAATTAAGATCAAATTTATAAAAATGAATTACAAAAACAGAAATCAAATTCTTACATTATCTTAAAAACTAGTTACTAATAATCAGGAATTTAATTATAAACTCGATTATAAAATATATGAAACTTGTAAAAATGAACTAAATTCTTATATAATACTTACAGACTAATAATCAAGAACTTAATCACAAAATTATAAAATTGTAATAATCAATTATAATAATGTACAATAGATGAACAGTTGACCACACTAACAAAAACATTAATCGGGGTGCATCTTCTAACCTTAATAAGAAGAAACAATTGAGATAGGAGATACAACGACACGTGTGGAAAATCATTGACTCCTTAACGATATAATAATAATAAATAATTAATTTATAAAAATTTTAATTAGACGGTTAACAAAATTAGGTTAACAGATGCTTGTGTGAAGATTCGACAACAGCTGGTCTAGCTTACATATATTATTATATATACACACACACACTTATATCTATATCGCTGATTATCTTCGGTCAAAGTGTTCATCTAAGACAAAATTTAAAAAATTTCACCGAATGAAATTTCTGAAACTTGCGTTTAAATGCTCTTTCAAACGAATTATATATTTATTAATATTTCTCTTCGAATCATCCATGGACCACATGAAAACAACAAATTTCCCTGATTTCTTCCCAATATTTCTTCGTAGTTTCGCTATAATCTTTCTTGTCGATCTATCAGGTTCCGGTTCCTTTAAATTCGTCGAATTTTTTAAATTCTTAATTCTATTCTGTTATCTCAATCGTTGCGTTATCTCTTTTTCGTAGAACTACCTCGGACTGATTTCCAACTTACCAAAATGGCGAAAGATTCGTGTTATTATACTATTAGCTCTCTGAATATGCGCATAATAAAATGGCAATCTACTTTTCGTCTTAGCTTTTTCTACTTTCTCATAGAGTTATCCATTAGGTCTGTGTTTTGAACATATTTACTTTTCTTGAGCCGAGGATTTTTCTTATAAACTCTTTTTGTATTATAACTTCTATCGATGCGTTGTATATATGGGGGAGTTAAAAGCGAGCGAAACAAGGCTTATACACATAGGCACATATGCAGGCCTATTCTCACAGTGTATAACTCCTCTACTCTTTCCCGCATACTGTACACGTGTATATTCAGTTTACATACATACGAACAAACGGGTACAGACATCGTGAAATAATATATTTTGCACGTTCGTATTCTTTCTCTTGCGCATGCGCGCACGGCTATCCGTTATTCCGTTCGAATCTTCGCTGCACAAAGGATGTATGTGAGACGTAGATTTGAGAACGAAAATATTTGAACCATCGCCATCATAGCGTATAGTACGTCCCTTTTCTCGGTGAAATTTGTACGAAAATCGTGTAAATACGTGTGTCTTTTCGGAAAAACGTCTTTAGGTTTCACTTCATGTCTGCGCCCCGAGGCACAGAAATTTTTTACAATATTTCAATTTTGCTCTAATGTGTATAAACACTCCTGTTTAATAACTCTATTATAATGTCTAATCTCGGCATTTATTGATATATATATATATTTTTTAATATATAAAATCGAATCTTTATTTTATTGTGAAATTTCAAATAATAATTCGAATATAACTAGTGTAAAACACGACTAAAATTATCCGCAAATCACGGTATAAACGTACGAAAATTAAAAGTTACACGATTTATATCCGTCGACTGCTGCACGTAAGTTTTCCACAGCTTCATCCAGTCGTTTCCATCTTTCACCTTTCTAATCCGATTCTTTCTACTACCGACGATTTTGTTTAACGGGGTTTCCCTTTCGTTCGTTTCTTGCCTATGGGTCACCATTGTCGAACAAGCTTATGCTGCTGACTTGAACTCTCCCCGGGCTATTTTATTGAAATATTTATTTAAATATGTAATCTTCTTCAGCTCTTCCACGCTGCTATTTAGTAGAAATATACCTTACATCTAATACAGTAGAGGTATTCTCAATGGTTTAATTTCCTTCGACATATTAAGACACTAATGTACGCACGGCTTCGGAATCAAATTACGTCAGTATCGAAATATATTCATACACAGAGTGATCTAATTAAAACTTTAACTATCCACCTAGATTCGGTATCTTTTATTTTCTTTCAAATCTTCATCCGTCCAGTTTCGTTATTGAGTACGACTATTTTCGATCATTTTTGTTAACGTCGTATACCGTTTTTTCCTCACACGATAATTTCATTACTAGGTCCGTTTCTATGTCATTTTCTTTCAAATCTCGTAAAGAATCTCCTCCGTCCGACAATAATCTCGGTAATTCCACCTAGCGGCGCATAATACTTAAAAAAAAAATGATAATAAATAAATTTATATAAGTCGAAATTACAACCACAAAGCTGTATACAGAATTTTTACCGGAGTAACAAGCGATATTTTATTTTTATTAAATATATACAACTACGCTGTCTTTCATATCGACAGATCTCGTTCGTCTCCTCGACCGTCTATAAATAATTTTCGGGAGCAGCCAGCCGTATTTATCTATATCGTAATGCATTGTATTACGATCGCGGTTGGTAGGTGGGGCAAGGACGTTAGGCCGGAGAGACGTAAATTGGGAGGCGTGTTAGTTTGTTTTTGACGACTAAGTAATGAGCGATGCGTATACAATAGTAACGGGAGTCTGACAGTCAAATTACACCAGTCCAAGTAACTGAATGACGATTAGATCAATTCTACAGTGTTGAAGTTTAGAGAAAAATCAGACTAACTGTTCGTTACCGCTGTTACTTATTCCAGAGTTGGACGGCTATATTATTACTATTATATATATATATATATATATATATATATATATATATATACATTAAGCCATCACAAAAGTAACTGTCCTCGTCAGTACGTAAATAATAACCTATTCTTCGGCCATCTGTTCTTTACTTATTTTTCTTTCATCATCGTAAACTACATATTCTATAATAGAAAAGTCGAACTTACACGTTTATTATTATTATTATTATTATTAATGAAAAATAACGAATGATTTAAACTTACCGTCTTTGTAACGTTATATTTGATTTCCTAAGTCTATTATCGAATATAGACTGATGATAAATGATCGTGAAATAATAATTACGTACAAAAGATAAGTCGATTTGGCAGAATTTACGCAAAGACAATATCGTACTCTGTATAAATTATCATCAACGACAATATAACATCGTATACATATTCGTTAATCTTAATTTCGATTTAGATGATTATTAATTCGAAATATTAGATGGCATAATCGATAATAAAGTGTAAAGTTTTGTGGATAATTTAAGCAATATATTGGTGGAAACAGACCGCGAGCGTCAGCGTACAAGACAAACTCTCGGCTGAAATATGATGGGCCAGTGATGCATTATTCAACATATACACGGAAGAAATTTGCGATGATAGGAAAATAAACTATCGCTTGCGCACTCAATCGGAAGATGCAAAATATGCTGATTGAATTAAATCGAGAAGGAAAGAAATTAAGATTGAAAATCAACTTTTGAAAAACTAAAATAACGAGGTTTACCCGAAAACCCACCTCCTAATGGCAAGTCCTAAGATAAACGTTGAAGGGGAAACGGTGCAGACAGACGGAGCTCGGATATTTGGGAGCTCTGATATTTGGGAGCTCTGTTCAGCAATGACGGAAGAAATATTAAACAAATTAGATCGCGCTTTGGAATGGCGAAACAGGCATTTACTAATCTGCAAGTGATACTAAAAGAGCGGAAATTAAAATTGGGCACGAAAATGAGAATTAATGCTATATGTAATGTCGGTAGCGAAATATGCCTTAGAGACGCGGAATATATAAAACGACTAAACACATTTGAAATGTGGGTGCTCTGCCGCGTGTGACCAATGTTGTGGGAAAAGAACAGAAAAAATAAAGAAATGCTACAAAAAAAAAAGCGGAATATAAAAAGTGATTCTGGTAGATATATCATGAAGAGGAAAATAAAATACGTGGCACACAAAACCAAAGAGGAAGAATTATTAACGCTGACTATACAGGGGAAAATCGAAGCGAAGCCTACAAGGGGAAGGAGGAGACTAGAAATGATAACATCAGGAATAGATCCAAAAACCATTAAGGACATAGTCTTGAGTTATTGATATCCGCCGGTGTTTAAATTTCTGTTATTTACCCGCCATTCGTTTTTTAGACTTCCGGTATCTCGTTGAGCTTCCTTCGAGGCATTTGTACTTTTCTTATTTGTTATTGGCTTTTTCAGGTACGTCTGAAAACCAATATTTCGATTTCTTCATTACTAAGAATTTCTTGTAGGTATTATTTTTATTATCTTTAAGAACGCGGCTATATCATTATTATTGTGGAGCAGTATCTTTTTCAAAGATGAAACCACCTCTGTCTGAAGTTCATACATCAGCGTATATAAGTACGTATATTTATTAATCTATTAATCGGTATTATAATACTGCATTTTTCTAAAGTGAAAACGCAAACGAACGAATATATGGTCAGTATCTTCAGCGGCTCCTCCCGTAGCATGAGTTATTAAGCATTCGGTTTTTAACTTCAGTAGTCGCATCAAATCAGGTGTTCGAGTGGCAAGACAAGGCGACTAGTCTACAGAGATTCGATTGCTCGTTGGATGGTAAAGTAGACTAAGAATAAAAGGAAAGAAAGATAGAGCTGTTCCTATTTCGGGATGACATTCTAGCCATTGGATAACACGAGACAGATACAATAGTATTATTTATGTCGAATTTTAGTAGATAGTTCCTCAAACTGCCGATTAGCATCTTCACGTTTCATACCTTTTCACTACTGGAGTCGCATGCTCGAGTCTTTTCACCACGGCTGCATGGTCCGCGACTACTTATTTGACTATAATCTTCTTATTAGCAGCGACCGTTCCACTATTGGATATTTGTGGACGTACCCCGTAGTAACGCGCACGTATTAAATAGAAAATCAACACCAACGGGCTAACAATGTCTCTGTCAGGTAGTTCCCTATTCACGAGCAATACAATTAAAATTTATTATCTTTGCGATAATAACAAACTTATACCGTATTTAATAGCTTTTATTTCTTTACAGTAAAGAAATTACTGTTTTATTTCTTTCCGCGCTTTGCGAGAAAGTCTTTGTGACCAGTAGATTCTAATTTAAGTTAATTAGAATTTTAAATAATAATGTTGTAACTTTAAAATAAAAATAAAACTGAAAAATAACACATTATAGTCACAGCCTAATAGATAATGTATGGAATATGGAGGGAAGACAGCGAAAGAAGATGATTTATATCTTTCAGGAAATTTACGGAAACATGACTATTACATTGTCCCTGATTATCACCGTTTGAAAAATTTAACTCTATACGGAATGACCCACGCGTAATTTACAAATTACGGTAAGAAATGTACTTGGTTGATGAGGGAGGATTAATATTGGGATACGTGCACACCACGGAAATACCGGAAGATGCGACTGAACAATTCTAAAATATTTACCTTCATTTCGGGATTTCTAATATTCATACCAAGAACTGCGATTAGTTTATCCGAATTTTAGAACATAGATCTGATGATGGAATAAATGGGAGTGAAATGCCTGACAAGGTTGTTTAGCAGCGACATCCGCCGCTTCGTTAACTTTAAATTCGAAATGACTAGGAATGCAATAAACTTCTAAAACACTTGTCTGATATATCAAATATCAAGGTGGGAGAATCAAACATAAATGGACAGTTCTGTATAGCTTGGAGCGAACTAAGACTATCACTACACACAACGTACTTGCCTGCATTACCAAGCGCAATAAGGATATAATCACAAGCTTTGTCAATAGCCGTTAACTCGGCTGTGAAAACGGAAGCGACTGAGGGAAGTTTTTGGACTGTTATGTCAATGAGAAAGTCAGCACCGACTGAACCAGAATTTGTATTCGATTTGGAAACGTCGATTAATATTTTTTGATAATTAGGAAAATGTTGAATGAATTTTTATCGTTAAACAATATGTCTCTCGAGGAAGTGGAATATATTTATGTTGATAATCGGAGAATACAGATAGATTGACGTGTAAATTTAATAGGTTGTCAATGAAAAGTACGCGGAACGATGAACAGAAATTAGGGCCGGATGGTAGTTGTAATAGTGGGAAATTATTGTTACTAATAGCGGTATTTTAGAGGGAACGAATCTCCAGTTATTGCTGATATAAAAAATAAGATTTAGACGATACGGATTATTAAAATTACAGTATTTTAATAGAAATCTATCCGCAAGCGTGTTTCTTCTGAGATGTAGTGATTTTAGTTTCTGCTTGAAGACTGACTATCGATGAGGATAAACGATTAATGTCATATATTTTTCAGAGTATCCATGATTCTGATAATTTCGTTTCATTCTATTTTCTTCGTCGTTGTAATTAAAAAGTCGCAAGGGGAAAATAATGGTAGAATGTGCTAGGATGCTTAATAGATTAGACGTAAACGAAGCGACAAAAGAAACTCATCTTATTGAGATGTGTACGATATAATAAAGCTGACGAAAAATACACCCGATTATCACGAGTATTACTACCGTTAAATGATTATTATCGTCTCTTGCTTAATAAACGTACAATAGAAACGACATATTAATTAATTATTAGTCGTCGTCCCGTAGTAACACAGGAAACGTTGATTACTTATTTGTCGGAGATCCCGTGTTGTTTGTTCGTCCATCCATTCACTCATTTACTTCACTCTAACACTCTATAACAATATGTCGTCTGTTTCATCCGGTGATTATTAAGAGGACAAAAGTCTTTCAAGTTGTTTTTCTTTGGTCGAAAATAATTTTAAAAAAGTTTAAAAAAGTGAAAAATACAAAACTAAATTATCCTTCTTTTAAAAGTAGCCCCGTTTCCTTTATTGTGGACGATTTTCGCTCCCGAACAGCGTGACACGTATTTCTACGTAACTATTAAAATCAGTTTACACAATAGACGAATTGTGACGTTCTACAGAATTGTATTTTAATAAGCATTTTCCGGGAGAGTATTTATCCCCGATTCTTTACAATAACGAAAAATTCCCCCAGTGATAAATAATCACAACGTGTAACTCGCGAGCTGCTTCAATTGAGGAATGATTAAATTTAACACGAAACGATGTTCTCTACGATATCTAATATATCGCATTCCTAGTTATTCCTGCAAATCAGAAATTTTGTTTCGTTCTCATTCTGGAATAAATCTGTTCGTAGTAAAATACGTGAATACGATGAATATCTTCTCACGCTAGTGTCGCTAGCAAGTCCGGGAGTAACGACAACTATAAAACAATCACCCGATTTAAATTAATCGTTTAATATAATGTCCAAGTACCGTATACAGCGCGCTATATAATAACCACAAACAAAGCTTTTTATTTTATTTTCAAAAATTCATCGTTGAATTTGTAGATTATATACGTAGATCAGAATCAGAAATTCACAATCTAAATTACGACTGAAATTTATCCAAACAACACCTGCGCATTATAAACATCAATATACATCTGATAGGAAGTCGTAAGAATATTCCTGCCAGTAGTATCAGGATTGCACAATTACCATCAATTAGCACAGTTTTCATTTTCAAACTGAGACCGGTTATGAATATATTTATAGAATTATGCTTAGGAAGATCTTGACTTAATGTCGTTCAAATTTTGTGAAAAACAAGCGCCCTGATATGGAACGCATCCATTTATCAATGTTTTTGTTATCATGCCGGAGAATGAAGCCGTTTACTGGACTAACAGTTGTTGTTTTCATTTTAACTTGTTTTTTTTTTTTCTCATTAGGGCAATGACCGGTGGTCAAGCTGAATTTTGGACGTTTAAAAATGGCTTCTTGAACAATACTGGATTGATAAGATTTCGAAAAGTCGTCAAATTGTATTTCACGATTACTTGGGCGAAGCCGTTACCAACGAATCTTTTCTCTTATTATTACAGTCTGCTTTATTGTGCTTTTAGTCTCTGATCGATGGCGTCCGTCCGATGCAGCTAAGTTCGCACGCAACAAGGAATTTTATATGCAACAGGTCCTTCTGTAAATATTGTTTTAGTTTTCTTGTCAAACACTGTTATAACTTTATTTTCTCGTAAAATTCTGCCTATTCCGTCTGGACGACATTAAGTCCAGCTCTTCTAAGCATAATTCTATAAACATACCTACGCATTCGTAACTACTCTCAGTTTGAAAATGAAAATTTTCGAAACGTTACGCGATAAAAATACGAACATGATAATTAAATCGTAAACATTACGAATGTCAACCGCGAAAGTTTAAAAGTGTATTTAACGAAATTTAGTTAATTATTACTATTTTAAAATATCAGTAAAACCGAAATTAATTAATAATAAATTGTTTACATTTTAAAATATTCATAAAACCCGAATTAACTAAATTTAGTTAATTGTTAATATTTTAAAATATCGATAAAACCGGACTAACGAAATTTAGTTGTTTTTTAGCTTTGCCGTAATATTTTGTAATATTGTACATTTTAAAATTAAGGATTCTATTATTATTATTATTATTATTATTATATTTGGTTTTATTTTTCTTTTATTTTTTTTTTATAAATTGTGTAACAGAAAAGCTTTGTGGTCTTTTTTTTTATACTATATAAAAATTTACCGATACTTTTTCAGTTATTTATTTATAACGATAATAACTAGGGCGCGTTTATCACGCAAATAGTTTAAAGTGGCGATGCTTCATTATACCTTTCAATCGTTGACAACAGCTATAATTAATTTTTATTTTTTTCAGTCGCATTCGACATATTTTCGGGAACACGTAATATGTTTTCGAAAGTTCTATCTTGGCTAAATAATTTTAATTTTAATTTTAATTTTAATTGTAATTTTAATTTTAATTTTAATTTTAATTTTAATTGTAATTGTAATTGTAATTGTAATTTTAATTTTAATTTTAATTTTAATTTTAATTTTAATTTTAATTTTAATTGTAATTGTAATTGTAATTTTAATTTTAATTTTAATTTTAATTTTAATTTTAATTTTAATTTTAAACGCACGGAAAATGTACGCGACTTTTTGAACGCACCGAAAATCTAATTTTCCTTTCATAAATATGATAATTTGAAAATTCGGAAATATCAAATTTCGGAAAACCAATTTTCTTATAAGGGTCCGCCTAATTGATATATACGTAAATTGAGGAGGAGCTCTCGGTGTTCGTGACACCAGTGAACAAAATATTGCATAATTTGCCGTTCGTGCATTAGGCGTTTTATTTTACGTATCTCAATTATTTCGAATCGAACAGGAACTTGAAATAAACTATTTGAATTTGAATTCAAATTATTATTTTTTTCTTTTGCCCAGCATGCGCCATTTAGCCAGTTTTATCTAATTAGCGTATTTTAAATCTCAATGCCAGTACGTTTGATAAATGTATATAAACTGACTGTAACAGAAGACAATGGGTCGAAATACTCACAGGTAATTTTACTAGAGAACAGCTCGTCTCTATGCTTTAGAAATTTTGTATAAACCCGAAATTTAACGCTCATTACGATCTCAACATGGTACGTTTTATAGGTTCCATCTGAAATGATGCCTAATTTAGCAAGATGTGAGTTAGATTATGTCCAGGACGTAGTCGAAATGAAGGTATGGCTTATTAGAAACTGTATGTACCGAAGCGAAGTATTTTTTTCCTTTATTCTGACTTTCAGCCGTGTAATACTGTTGAAAATCTATTAGTACAGATTGTTTAATCTTTGGTAAAATATCAGCCCAATTCCATTTAACATTCTCGTAAGGGACGCTTGATAAATTATAACGCGTTAAATTCATCGACCACATCGTTTCCAGTAATACCGAAACGAGAAGGGGCCCACTTAAACCTTAGATCCACGATTATAGAATAACACGATGATGTCTCGCGTGAAATTCTAACTTAGACATTTTGAGTTCTGGGCAGCCTAGATAATTGTAATAGGACACTAAGGAATCAGAGATGATTAGAATATTCATTTTCATCACATCCTTAACTAGATATAATTTGTTGAAGATTATTCGTCCGTTTATTTCGAGTAAGGTTGTGTGAATGACGTATGTTTCAATGAGTGTGAGACTTGTGAATGCGTGTAGTTTTTCTGGCGTGTTTAATGGGTGTGAGGCTGGTGAATGTGTTCAATGTATTTTTCTTGTATTTTATTTTTTTTTACTTTTAATTTTACAATTCGGAAAAAATTATTCATTGTATTATTTTTATCTATAAGCCTACACTATAATTGACTGTTAGCTGTTGTGTGGCTTCATTAAATAAATAAATAAATAAATAAATAGGTAGATGCGATGCTTTGTAAATAAACAATTCTACCCCGAATGAGGAACCTGCAAAGGATAATCTGTTCGATATGCCTTTTTTTTTTTTTAAAGTCGAAGTATAATTTCCGCCCATTTTATCGACAAACCTGTTTGTAAATATAATTCCATAGTTGCTAATACTAAAGTTATTATTATTATTTATTATCATTTATTATTATTATATTATTATTATTATTATTTAATAATTGAAGTTGCTAACTGGTTTAAAAGTATGCGTTTGGAATTGTTAGATTGATGATTTTATTTTGTAAATTAAATTTTTTTATTTGTAAATTAAGTTCTACTTCAACTTTTTATTAATTATGTGATTATGAGTTTTTCCTGTTACGCCTTTATGTATACACGGCTTTTAGTATTTATTTATGTGTATATTTCTATGTTGTATATTTACTTTCGCGCGTTCGGTATATTTCTGCGGATTTGTAATTATAGTTTAATACTTAGTTTATTTGATTGGCGGTGTCTGGGTGTTTGTGTGTGTTCACTTATATATGTCTAAATCGATTTCGTTGTTTTGTTTTGGTTTTGAATTATATAACGTTACGTTTTTTTAGTGCGATGGAACGGATGTTGAATTTATCTTTATTTATTTGTATAATCCGGCGTTCGCGCAATATGCGCATAGTCGGGATTTACACGTTATATATATTTTCTCTGTAACCTCGTATTTTAATTTGAAATAAATTTGAATTTGAATTTGAATTATTAGAAATAATCGTTTCGTTAAAAACGATTCGTGTTAAACACGAGCTAATCTTTCGAAGTGTAAATCATAATTGTGCGTGAAATTTGTTGCAATATATTTTTTATCCTTTTCCAACTTGCATACCTTACCCGTCCTATTCTGTTACAACAGCTAAAGTAACGAGGTTCATTTCGTAATAATTTACGATACTCCGAGCGACGCGTGACTTAGGTTAGAACATATTCACTGGCATTTGAAACATCTTTAAACTTTACAATTTCATATTCATACGTACGCAATATTATTATAAAGTATTTTTATGCGTACGCTTTTAAAAGTATACTAGGCGTAGTATTGCGGTTAAATTATAGATCCAGTGTTTTTATTCGTGTGTATATATATATTTATTTTTATTATATATATATATATATATATATATATATATATATATAAATAAAATGATAATTCAACCGATTTGCCCTAATGACTGCGCTAACGTCTTCCTTTTGTAGGTGTATAACTGGAAAACCGGAGTTTAATGCCTGTTGATATTGTATATATATAGGTATTTCGTAATGTTGGTGGCAATGAAGACGTCAGGACGCTGTAAATATAATAAATTAAACTGCGGGAAACGGTCATTTCTTGCAGCTACAAGTTGAAAGTTGATTTCCGTTCCTTTTATGCAGACTTTTCCGTTATCCTTTCCACCTTTTTTTCTTTTCTTTTTTTTTTTTTATTACTATTTTTTCCACCTCTTAGAAAATTAATCTATTCTTTTACGCTGCATCGAGAAGTACGTGTTACGTCCTATTATGCGAAAATTTACAACTTGGAACATGTGCTAATTTATAATACGCTACGTATTATGTACGGACGGCGATAAACCGTGGGACTGATTGCGAATTACACTAACTCCATACTGACGCGGTCTCGTTCTCTCTTCTATAACTATTTTCTATATATGTGTGTTTCTTTCTCCCTTTCAATCTCTCGTTGGTCGCGTTTTACATACGGTTGAACGCGTGTATGCAGTTAATTTAGCGTGCTGTTTTCATCCTGCAAGTTGTATAGAGTTTTTGCGCGGCTACCTACCCCGTGACAATGATAATCATGATGATGTTGATGATGATGTTGATGATGATGATGATGATGATGATGATGTCGTTTCGTATTCAGATTGATAATTCGAGTGGAATGATATATATCTTATATGAATATCTCCAGGAGTGATCGAAAAACTTTTACTCTTAGTTTGAAGAAGAAAAGATTTCGAATCGTATTATCTCTGTTGCGACTGTATACATTCTTAGATTGGGATTTTCTTTCAAAATCCATTCTTAACAAAAGCTTCCTTTTATCCCCTCTCTTTCCATGTGTACACGTATATACATACACACACACACACATATATATATATATATATTACATCGTTATTTTTCGACCCAAGAAGATTTCCTAACGAAAGAAAATAACCATTTTTTGTCCATATTGGTATTTTTAGAAACTTTTTATTACCGATTATTCAAATTTGTTGCACGATGTTCGAGTGTTATATGAAACGCGTATTTCAGTATACATATATATATATATATATATATATATATATATATATATATATATATGCATACTTAATAAATCAAATATTAAAATTATTATCATCGATAATAAATAAGAGAATCGAAAATAGACAAATGTCTGAGCGAAATATGGATCCATCGTAAAGCGAGGAACAAGAGACGCGATTTCGTTATTACGCATAATTAGCCAAAAAAATGTGATGTAGGCATGCTTTGTAGATTTCGAAAAAGCTTTCGACTGGGTACAACGCAGAAAAGCAATTTGACATTCTAATTAAATACGGATTAAACGAACGAGAAGATATAAATATAATTAGAGATATATACGTATTGAAATTAAAAGGCAACTGTACGAATGGGACAGGGAAAATCATAAGATTATTGTTATATCGAGAAACGAGTAAGATAAGGATATTCATTTTCGTCGAGAATGTTAAATGTATATATACGTTGAAGAAACGAACAGGATATTAACATACTAGAAGTCGATATTAACGAATCATAATTAGCGCGTATAATCAACGCTGATGACCAGGTATACATGACAGGATCAAGAAACAATCTGCAAAAAATAATGCCTATAATATCAGCACTAAGCAAAATTCTCTAGTAGAAACAATATAGAAGTACAAATACTTGGAGAATTTAATGGAAAGACGATGAAGAAATAATAATAATAAGAGGAAGACTAGGCTACGGCAAAAATGTATTTAATAATTTAGATACTTCAAGATAGAAAACTGTGCATATAATTAAAAATGAAAATTCTTCAATGCTTTAATTTGTGGTCATAAAGGTGCTGCGGACTAGTGTACTTAATAAATAACTGTGTGGAAGTGTTGTGTAGCTAGAAAAAAAGAAAACATGTAATATAGTACAAAAGATAAATAGGTGTGTGTGTGATAGTTCCGTGCAATAAGTAACTTAAAAAATAGGATGGAATAAGGGATGAGAAACATAGTCCTTTAGACAATCAAGAGTGTGTGTAAAATGAGTTTGTGTAAATGAGCGCATAAATATAAAAATCTATATTATACAAACAAAATACACATATACACTAAAATAGTGATTAAAATTAAAGATAATTAAAATTTATAATAATTATAAAAACATAAATTAAAATAAAAAGATTATGTATATATAAATCATAGTATAAAATCGTAATTGCATTTTCAAAATTATAATTATTATAAAACAAACGTTAAAAAAAGAGTGAATGACCCAAGGAGTGCTCTACATAACAAAGTAAACATAAACAAAAATATTCTTAAAGATATTAATTGAAAAACCAATTAAGTATCCATTAGGTATAGAATTAGGAAAGTGTACCTATATTGATATATATATATATATATATATATATATATATATATATATATATATCATCATCATCATCGGTGGCTCATTTCGATCATCGTGACCCTATGAATCCTCATAAACGAACGTGTTTGGCCGCCATGTAGTTCGATCTGCTGCCCGGTCCATCATTTCTCGTATTGATGCGGTGCCAGCTATTCTTTTAATTCTGTCTATATATCTTGTTGGTGGCCTGCCTCTTTTGCTACGACCTTCTACAATACCCGTCATAATCATTTTTTCCGAACCATTCTGTCGTATGATACGTCCTGCGTACGATATTATTCGTCTCTGTACCACGGTTTGTAATCTCTGATCCACCTTAATTTCTTGAAGTATTGACAAATTAGTTTTTTTTTTGCAGTCCATGGTATCCTTAGCATTCGCCTCCAGCAGTGCATTTCAAACGCATTAATGCGTTGTGTATCGCTCTTTTTCATTGTCCAGCATTCTGATGCACATAGGAATACAGAGAACACCAGCGAGTTCATAAGACGCATTTTTATGTGTATTGTTATCTCATGGCTCTTCCATATTTTTGTTAATTGTAAAAGCGCCATTTTTGCTATCTTTATTCTCCGTTTAATTTCCTCTGTTGAGCTTCCGTCCTTTGTGATTAGCGTTCCTAAGTATACAAATCTATCAACTACTTGTAAGCCGTCTATACTTTGTGGATCCTGTGATTGACTGTTGCCATCTATAACCATTATCTTGGTCTTTTTCCTGTTTATGTATAATCCATGTTCTTTACTTATACTTTCCAATTTTCAAATATATATATATATAAATAATTATAATAATAATTTTAGACAATATTATTAAAATAGTCATATTAGTAACAAAGTGGATCGAGGTAATGACCATGAGCAAAAATATTATAAAAAGGGAAAAAAGATGACGAAAAATTATTAAAAATGCACCGGCCCCACTTTTTAAACTTGAATATTCCATGTAAGACAGGAGGCTACCATGATTCTGTTCAGATAATACAAGAGGCTGTTAAGTATTTTAAAATTCTGACGAGGTTAGAAGATTCAAACAAACCGAACCTGCAGATATCCGTTAGAAAAAAAATTATTGTAATGCAGGCGTAATTATATTCACTCTCAAAAAAAAAAGAGATACACACTCTTGATGTCTTATACACACATATATTATATAAAACTTGTTTAAAATAAATCGAAATTGGAAACATAAACAAATTGATAAACTCTCATACAGTGATCATATAATATCGATCGCGAGTATGTCAATTTTCGTGATTTCGTATAACGTGTATATCTTTAATGAATTTATCAGATTTAATGAAGGGGAAATGTGTTGAGTATGAAGATGTATACATCGTTGATAGCAACGTATGTTTCACGTATGAAACAAATATTGTACATCCGATATCGCGGCCTAGAATCGTCGATGAAATATGTTTTTGAAAATTATTCCTATATTTATTTGAATTCGATAATGCGATTAAATAAATATATGTGCACATATAAGTGTGTGTATGTGTACATATGTATCACATATGTACATATATAATTCTCATATTTATATATCCAGAAAACCTGAATTATAATATTAATATCATCTCTCATATAAGAATTATAAGTGCATATATGTACACACTGGATAATTAGGAGCGAAACTTTCTCACTGCACAGCTCGCGAAAATGCGTGGTCAAGTGATTGTTATATTATCGTACATTATAAAGTACTGTAAAAGGGAGTAGTACACTGATTAAGCTTAAAGTTCCGTAGGTAAATGAAACAAAGTGCAAAACATTAATTCGAATAATAAAGTATTAATCATAATAACAATAAAAATACCACAATTGTTCGTTATTTTTATCTATAAAATAAGCTAGCATTCGAAGCGTTAAGTGAGCGCAAATATGGCGTTAAAAGTAGATGGATGCTACCCTACCTTTTGCTTAATAATGAAGAGTTACACGACGATGGTGATGGAAAACTTTATGCCACCAGCTGATATGGTCTGCAACAATCGACCTTCAAAATAACTACAAATATCCTATTCAGTTACGTATTGTCAGGGTTTTTTTTTTTTTTTTTTATACAAAATTAAGAAGATGAAAATTTATTAATGCAATATTCGAGGTATACCGCTGTCTGGATACGGATAATATGTAACGTGTTGTATAAATATTTTTAGAATTGAAACGTTCTTATAATGAAAATAGACAATTTATTTAGTATTAAAAGTTTACGTCCCATATGCGGAACATTATGATTGAAAATGTTAAGATATATGTAGTGTGGATTTGGATAGATGACCATTTGAACTAATCATCTCATGAGAATTATTCGTTAATACCTAACGGATTTATTGCAAACTGAAAACGCGTGTTATGTATAAAGAATAAAATTCGTTGGATAAAAAACCAAAAAAAGAAAAAATTATTAATAATAATATAAAAATTTAATTATAATATTTAAATAACAATAAAATTTACTTTCGCTTCCTACAAAACCTCTGCATTTTTGTTACACGTGTCGAAAGTAGCTTATTACGAATTTACATATCACCGATTTAATATGCGTATATATAAATATAACAAGCGAAAACGTGTACAGCGAATTAAGTAAATAATACATGTATATATATACATATATATATATATATATATATATATATATATATATATATATATATATATAAGCATATGCGTAAATAAAAACGTTCACCAAAATAAGTTTCGTCATAAATTATACACGTTCCGGCGTAGAATAAATTGCTGTCGACATCGTTCTACACGTCGGGTTAATAACTTTTAATTTTGAGGATTTCACCGTTTTCTCAATGTTTAATTTACAAACTAAAAATAAAAAAATAAATGAATCTATTAGTTGTGGAACATTTGCCATTCCCAATTAAAGCCTATAATATCTTCGAATATTTACTATAAATTTAAACCGCCGCAAAGAATTTAATATCATATCACTATCATCGAAGTAATTAAAAATATTTCCATTCATCTTTCTAGAAATGATGATGTTCATCGAGATCTACGGATTCCATTCGTGAACGAAGAGATCTGAAGATACGCAACTGCTCATAAAAAGAGGTTGGAGCGACATATCAACGTGGAAGCAATCCAGTTGCTGAATACCGGACATGACGTCAGGCGTCTTAAGCGGCGCCACACAGCGCATCTAATTGTATAATTATATAAAACCGATTATACCTTAAATGATTATGTCAAAGTTATGTTCGATGGGCCATTGACTTTAAACACATATGCTTTACTAATAAAATTAGTTTTTTTTTTAGATTAAGCTACAGTTTGTAAACGTTGATGCTTATTTAACTTACTAGGTTAAGATTGTATCTTTATCTATTAGGGGGGAAAAACTTTAAAGGAAACACACAAACACACACACGCACTAATGAATTAGAAGATTCTCCGCCGCTGATCATTCTAGATCATTATAATAGGAATGTCGGCATATATAATTGAAAATAACGGAAAAATATTGAACTTTATTAGCGACGCTAATAATCGAATAATTTGGCTTTATTATTTACAGGCTATACTTTAAATTTTGTGGAAACCCTAAAGGGATAAATGACCAAAATGTAGTAAAAACGTTTAAAAGCAGAATAAAATGAAGCTATCGTTTAGATTCAGTTATAATCTAAATGATGACTTAATTTTATTCTGTTTTCAAACGTTTTCCACGCAACGGTGACAATTATTACAAAAAATTGAAAGACGTACTTTAGCAATCTTTTCAAACACGTTTCACACGTGAATTTTCGGTAAAAGGTACGCTGGATTTCAATTGATGATCTAAAGAAACTTCGTACTCTTGTTAGGTTATAAAGTAGACACAGCAGTCATCTATTTTTATGAGCTATGTGATGCAGAAAATAATGTTGAACGTACTGATGGAGAACCTCCATCAGAAATGGTAGGGTGCATCATAATGTGTTTATATATATATATATATATATATATATATATATATATATATATATATATATATATATATTACAATTACAATAGCCGCTATTTCCATTTTATGAAACATACATTTTTGATATTACACATAGTAATTACTTCATGCTAATTTGCTATACTAAATACGATATATACTTATATTTAAAAAATTAAGCCCGTTGTCGAGCATTGGCCTCTTCTAATCTCCAAACTTCTACATATTTTTCTCCCGGTTGTATATCAATTTTTTGTATTTTGCGCATCTAAACCTTTCCTGAGTGTTTTTCAATATCGTCCCTCCATCTGGTTTTCGGGCTTTTATTAAATCTTCTCCTGTCTAGTGGTAGTGAATTTCCTGGCCAATCTTGTTCAGCCCGATTCCACTTCATTACACCTATTTTTTGAAGAACACCTTCCGTTTACAATTTGTCTGTTAATATGTAAATGCCGAAAAGCTTCGCATAATTAAATAAATTTAGTGATTTCAACTATTTTTAGTAATCAAGTATATAATATTTTTTTGTTTACTTTGTCCAACCCTGTTATCTCGATCATTTTTCCTTCCATTACCCTTTGAGCTAGCTGTATTTTTACATGTTGTTCGATCGTTAGTGATCACGTTTGGCAACCCTAAGTTATAGTAAAAAGAAAACACGTGTTAGAGATTTGTGCCTTTTTCGTTGCGATCGAACGTTTCGTCCGAATATTTAAAGGCCTGAATTTTTTTCCATCCCAACGCTATTCTACGGTTTACTTCTTTCCCTGTTCTATCTTCGGCCTACATATGTAACGTCGTCTACCCAATCTATAACGTCTTTCCGTTTATTTTTATTTTTACTTTTTTCCCGTTTGTAAGTTAATTCATTTCCAGACCGTTTATTTCTGAGATCTCTTGTAGTTCCCCGTTGACACGGTTTTTAATTATCTCGCAGAAGTTGAGACTATCTTAGGTTCGACATAATATATTTTGTCTCCGGTGCAAGTTTCTAAATATCCATTTCGGCGCAGCGTTAAATAAAACTAACACGGGCCTCCTTGCAGTACGTCTTTTCTTAAAGGAAACTTTTCAATAATTGTCGCATTTGTTTCTTACCTATTTGGACCGTATATTTTGTTTTCCGAGTGCCCGCTACAAATCGTCACGATTAATCTTGTCGTATGCTTTCTGAAAATCCATAAATACTATATATATTCATCTCGGAAACTTTTAAACTTTATAGGTACACCTAATTGTATTAATGAGAAATGGCATTTAAGGAAATGACGAATTTCGAAATTTCAAACCGGACTCCGAGTGGAGTCCATAAAATTTTGAAAATTTCTATTTTATTCGGTCGTCGTTTCTAGATACTTATCTAAAGTTATAAACCTAGAAAGTTGCTTCTTTACTGTACATGTGTTAGTAAATATAATCCAAAATTTTATACCTCTCGACTTGATTTTACTTGACGTGACGTGACTCTTTTAACGTATCGTGTACTGCTACAGAGCAGGAAGCACGGTTCAGAACTACTACAGCTGATTGATTAAGCCGTATTCGAGCGCGAAACCTACTTTGTCTGGTCTTAATGTTTCTTTAATGATAGGAGGAAACTGGAACTTGACACGTTGGGAGGGTTAATATACATGGCGTACTCGATCGGGAGGTGCTCAAAGGTTATCGGCTCGCCTTTCAATTGCAGCGAGGAGCATTTTATCTTCTTATCTGATGATCGTGCGTTACCGGGACACAGTCGGCGAATAGCAATTTCTTCTTTACGCGTCAGTAAAGACGTTGTGGAGCAAAATGCCGTATTTTATAACTCGGTTTGCCGTTTCCACTTAATGTAGTTTTGGAAGTGATTATTATTTTGTTTTGGTATACTTCAACGAATTGTCTTTTTCTTGATGAAAAATCACTTTTTTCCGACTGATAGGCCGTTAACGATTTAAAAAATATTAAATTAAAAAAAATACTAATTTTAGAGATTACTCATAAAAAAAATGATCAAAATGAAAAACGGTATTCATAAAATAACCGGACAGCGAATGCGGTAAATAAGGTGATTTTTTTTAATGAAGAAAAAATTTTACCGAATTGCCTTTGATCACTTCACAGTGTCGGCAAATTACGAACGATCGCTAATGTATATTGTATATAATTACAATTCGCCAGATCGTTAAACGACGATTAATTCAACATCTAAAGCTCGCTGACACACTTCTACAGTCCCCGGAAAACAGGTTCGTCGCTTAATGGGAAATTCGCGAATAGAGGAAAACAAAAACGAAACAAATCGTGTAAGTAAAACGCTAACGTCCGAGAATAAAAAAAAAAAAAAGTCCGAATAAGATAATGGCCGAAAATAGAAAATAACAACGAGAACACACGAACATAGAAATCCTTTTCTTCGAACGAACACAATCGAGTCTTTTCACTTGTTCGGGAGATAAGTGACGGCTATAATAACACGGCTAAAGAATAATATCGAACAATTCCAACACCTATATAGATTTAATACGGGAGTCGATCTCATTGGTCGTCTTCAAAACGATACGAAATTATAGAATACAGTCAATGATGATTCGGCAATATTATTCATCAACGTATATATATATATATATATATTATATATATATATATATATATATATATATATTATATATATATATATATATATATATATATATATATATATATATATATATATATACATTAGAGGATCGAAAACGTCCAAGATGATCACTCTGGAAAAGAAGTACATTTATATAAAGGAAATATAATAAAGTGGCGGAAGTTTTTTTTTAAATATATACGTATGTATAAGTGTATACACATACACATATATATATATACACTTATATAAACACAATGAAGGATCACTTATGATGTATATAACAACGGCACATCGGCAGGCCTTTAGATTCCTTAATTGCTGCCTACAACACAATCGCCAATCATTAAAGAAAAACGGCAGTCAGTCCCGCTTCTGAACTTGCACTGCGCACTTGTGTTCATTCGCGTTGAAATATTCCAAATTTTATATATATATATAATATACATCCTACATTATGTACAATAGATTGCATTCTATGATTCTCTATTGACTTCGTATGTAGTTGCAAACGAGCTCACTATTAAAGTCAGTTAGTCCGTCGGCTTCTTTTATTACTTTCTATAAGCGGGTTTTCTTAGTATATTATTATTAGTATTATTATTATTACTATTCTTATCACTTTAGTTCGCGAGAGCTGATATTTTTAAGTTGTAGAATATTACAAAGGGTAAACTATTACGTTATTATAAAAAAAAGTAACAAAAGAACAAACATCAAATTTGTTTTATTCTTATTTCTATTCTAAATCTCCGTTTCTTTTTGTACCGCGAGATAATTATCTTTAATCGGTGGTACGTAAACGTAAGTATAATAATAATCTATAATACACGAACGTTACGAAATGGGCATTATTGCCAAAATGCAAAACTTTTGTAATACGGTGCCATATTCGTTAATCCTGGATATGCGCGAGATCATACGATTTTTGATGCCCTTCGAAGTTTTGCGAGAAAAACAATGAAATAGCCCGAATATTAAAAAGAGAATAATTTTTATAACTACGAACGAGTTAAGATGCTACTCGTATAAATACGTCTCGCAAGCTGCTTTTTCAGTAGCAACCGGGTGTATCACAATGAAAGACTAAACCCTGCTAGAGAATGTCGTTGTAACATGATCAACAGTATCGAAAGTACCATGTGTTTATTTTATCGAATACCGGAGAATCTACAGGACACTGCGATGAAAACAACTTAGAGGTCACATCGCGGTTGACAATGAGACGTATCTATCGGAGAATTTTATTATCGACTGGCATTTCGAGGGCGCAATTCGAGTAACCAGGGTATCATTTGCGAAATTAACGAGAGGTAAAACATGGCAATATTCTAGGGAATAGCGCGCAATCTGGAACTTACTATTAGAACTCGGAAATTTCTAGAAAAAGAATCGATTAAAGTATTCGTTAAAGAACGCTCGCTAAAATACGTTATTGAATATCTAAATACATCGAGTAATAATCTTCAAACAGCACTCATTAGGGCAAAAATACACTTAGCGGTTTGACCGCCGCGTTTATCGAGTCGGTTTTAAATGCGTAAAACACATTCGTCGGTTTTCTAGCGTTTTAAAAGCGGTAACCGCCTGTCGGTTTCTTGGCGTTTTACATATTTACCAGGAAAAACGGAATATAAAATGAACGTATATAAAAACAAAAACCGCTTTGAAAAACGCCGTGTTTGGTTTAATACATCTGAATGAATGCAAACGAGAAACGCTTAAACGCCGCGTTTCACGCCAGACAATCACAAAACGCGTCGGTTTTAAAACCGACAGGCGGTTTCGCCGCTGTGTGTGTTTACACCATAAGAAACGTATTTATCTGAAACCGACTCGGTTTTACTTTCGGGAAACGCTTCGGTCGAAACCGCTTAATGTGTTTTAGCCCTCAAAACTGGTTTAACAAATGGAATATAAAAAAATAAATGAGAACAAATCTGTAAATATACAGTTTACTAACGGAAAAGTTAAATCTCCCCCGGTAAATAACGCAGAAATACCAATCAGAGCAAGCGTGAAATATCTGGGCTTACACTCGGATAGCCGACTGACATATCGAAATTATATCCAAATGAAAAGGAAAGAACTAAATGTACGTATTAATTGGTCAATAGGCAGAAATAGTGTCTTGTCTATTGACAACAAACGTCTTATTTATACTGCGATTTTAAGGCCTGTCTGGATTGCGCAAAGCCGACAAACGTAAGAACTATACAGACTGCCCAGAATAAAGTCCTTCGGCTAATAATAAATGCGCCTTGGTATGTAGCAAACCAGATCGTTCACCATGATTTGAACATTCCTCATGTGTGCGAGGTCATTAAACAATATGCACAGAGCCATGCTGTGAGTTTGAAAAGTCATCGGACTGTTGGATACTGCCGGCGATATAATACGCTTAACACATAGAAAACCCCTGCACCTAATCCGAGGTCGTGGTTGCCGGGGTGTACTAGTGGGTACTATACCCTTCCTGTTATGCTCTCCTCAAATATTTATACAGGGTGCCCCAAAAATGAAAAGTTTTCACAGGGAAACATATGTGACCGCCAATTATCTTTTTTTTTATTTACCCTTTGCAACTGACACGTTTTATGAGCATCTAGCACTTTTTATGGAAATGAAGCATGTGCCGGGCAAACACCCAATAATGTTCCCGTCAATTAATTTTAGATATAGTCAATGAGTTCTGTAAACGTTTAAGTCTCCTTAGTGCCCTGCTGTTATATCGCAGACTTATCAGCAGTGTGTAATCGTGGCTCAACATACGTTTGTATATGATTTATGAATTCATTCCTGATATAGGTAATTATAGAATCTCTTACGGTGTCATTGCTTACACACATGTATATGCATAAATTTGGGAGGCAGATGATGTCGCCTAAACGATCCCTCACTAAACAGGCTAGTACGGGATGGTTTGCCATTGCCTTCTCCCGCCTTATTTACTTTTCTAACAAACTGGTTCTCATTTAACGACAAGTTTGTATAAGTGAATTGGCCAGAAATCCTTTTTAAAGAATTCTCTTCTTCAATGGTATTCGAATTTAAGTCGCGCGTGTATGCTGAAACATTTCATTATTCTCCCTAGTTTCTGAGTACGATTGCTCCTTGTTTTATTAGTCATTGACGTTTGTATGCGCGTTGACAAAAATCGCGACCTCAGCAAACGAACCGTTGATGTTAATTTGCAATATCTGGGCCTCGATTCGGAATTTTCTTGTTTTTTCCGGGGATCACGCGTTTGTACACGCTCATGATATGCCTTCCTATTAAACGCGGTTTTTGTCAAAGTTAACCTTTTATGTCGTTAACAAGTACGTATTAGAACCCTACTGTTGGTTTACCGACGTTTCTTTTTCCAACGAGATTAAAAGGCGATAAACATTAGTTTTGGTAATTACCCATTCGTCAGTACGTTCGACATATCGCATGCGTTGTTTTGTGATGAATTACTTGCATTTGAAATGAAACCGTTTCGATGTGAGAAAAATATAGAAACGTATACGTATTTAAAAATGTCTTTAACAACACGAGTAAAGTGCTTGGAAATCGAAATTAAACACGAATTTTAGAAAAAGAATAACCGGACACTCTATTTACGGTCTGTATTTGCGAAGCGTGAACTATGAGTGCGGAATATGAAAACAAAATATCCATCGATACGAATATCGTGAAAATATTACGTAACCAATGAGATCAGAAAAGAATATTCGTCGATATTAAAAACCAGAAAACTATTCACGCTCACGATACAAAGCAGAATAGAAGGAACCTACAAGAAGAAGAAGGCGACTGATATGGAAACAAATCCATCGAGCAACTCATTTTGTACGAACCTCGAAGAACTAAAATCGACAGATACGAATGGAAATGGACGTACGCGACCTCCTACAAGAGGAAGTGATCGTGATGATGACAGGCATTTATATACGTATATATATGAAATTAGTACTCTTAAAAACTGACTATAACTATAGGCTGACACAGAGAAGACGGACGGGTTTGTTTTCTCAATAGCGCAGTTGATATGCTACAACGCAAACCATGTGCTTCGTGTTTAGCGTACATACGAGAGATTCGTTTTTTTCAGTAATCGTGACATCCTATAATGAGAAGAAGTGCGCGTTTTGCGTAGAACGTAATTTTCGGCGTGAATCGACCACGACCGTGCAAAGAGAGTTCCGAAAAGGATTCAAAGTCACGCGATTTTTTTGCGCGGTTACCTCAAGTGAAACACGTCTGGAAGACCGGAATACTGGGATTTCTGAAAAAAATTCAAAAATTCAGCGACATACACTCGAAAAAGTCTGCGAAAATTTTGTAAAGACTGAATGGATGTTTTACAAATGACGGTCATCTGAACGATATTGTGTTCTAAAAATGATTATAAGCTAATCTCTCGTTTTCCTTATTTAAATAAAATTTCATAGGAAAATTTTGGTCGAGTAGAATTCGAGTTATTAAAAAAATAACAAAACTGTCCATCTTCTCTGGGTCACCCTACACGTAGCAACTACTAAGGAAAATATGAAATCTGAATCACGACGGTTTAAAAACGCGACTATCTGATCGCATTTATTTTATTTCTGCTTTGACAGCATATTTCGCGACACGATGTAATTTTAGTGTAACATATCTGCGCAGAATATGTCGTATCAAAAAAAAAAAAAAAAAATGTTTTTGACACTAGCTAATTCAAGTTGTGCGAATTTATAGATTGATGGTGTATATATATATATATATATAAACGAATATGTATACTACAATTGAAACTCGTGTGACAGGGGTTGTTACCGTCAGTATTTCTTATTTAAATAAGTAATTATGCTAAGCAAAATACAGACGTTTTATGAGATTGACGAACCAGACTGGTGTACACGGTGGTGTGTAGATGATTTTTGAAACACCGTGTACGATTACGTCGTATCGAAAAACGATTTACATTTAAATAGAGTAACTAGTACAAAAGCGGTTGACAAAGATCGCGCCCGCCTCGGTAAAAAAGAAACGTCAAAATTTAAATCATTTGAATAATCCTAATAACAGAAACTCCGATAACCTTCAACAATGAACGCAGCAATTGTCCCATTACCACCAGCTGTCAAATATATATATATATATATATATATATATATATAATATATATATATATAAAAGAGTATATTTATATTATCCCGAATCGCACGCATCAGATCGTTTTGGGGAAAACATCGAAAGATAATTGATATTAACCCTTGCGGTATAAACGTAGTAGCGACACCTATACGGGAAAGGATTATAATATTTCTATTGTTATTACCATTATTTTTATGCAAATTATCGTCTCATTACCGAATACCGGACACCAACACATCGATAAATTCGAGTGATTTTCCCATTGTAACCATTCACACCTTTCAACTTTCTCGATGCTATTCTCTATTCATTAAGACGTCCTTTTTAAATTCAGATATAACGCTTCGGTTACCGAAATTATCTTTAAACTGTCTTTTTTATTTTTATACCCTCTATTTTACTTTTTTTTTTTTTTTTTTTAACCACCATATAAAGAGAAACTCTTTAGGTTGCGATATGGCGCTATTATGAAAATATGATTGACGGGCGCGTCGCATCTTTTATTTCGTTTGTACTTCTTCGGCCATCACCCGTTTGTCGAGAAAATTGGCAGAATGACAACGGGTACGGACGGTTATCTAATGCATATATTTATCGTGAACAATTCGAATAATATCGAATACGCATTAATTATAACGATATCGTAAGTATTATACCCAGTCCGGGTTGCTAGCAAGGCCTTCCTCAAACGCGCATGTTTCTAAATTGTGCTATTTTTTTTAAATTATAATTCTACCCTTTTTAATATATTTCACTTTTCATCGAGTTTCATTTATTTTGATCAGCCGGTTCATAACCCCCACGCGTGTTATGTTACGGATTAGCCTATATTTAATGAATTTTGGCCTACTTAAGACGAATCTTACGAAAAAATCAATATCTACACTATCGTATAAAGACGAAGCGATTTTTTCTTGTACGCGATTTTTCTACGCTACCGATCGTAAACCTGTATTGCGAGTATCTCGGAGAAGGACATACCGCGATGACGAACGTGACAACAAACGTCGTAGAACAGTTTTTGTAATATTCGAAGTTTTGTGTATTCAGTCAATTGTGATTCCGATTCTCAGCTGTATTTGTTGCGACCGCATCAAATTGATATCACTAGTACTTTACCGAGCGGTGGTAATATCGTTCTTAGACTTTCTCCTCTTACGATGTGTCCAAAAATTGGTGGATCCGTCTTTGTGTAATTCTATCGTTTCGTCTTATTGAGAGATTGGTGGTCCTTCCTTCCTATCCACACAATGCAACGTTCGTCGCCATATCTTACATTTCAAATTATCCTCACCGCTTTAATCGTCCATTGCCTAGGTCGCGTATCGAAAAATGAAGTGTGTGTTTTTGTATTAGCTTCTTCCGTTAACTGGTCACTTTTTATTACGATATCATTGCGATCAAAGCAATTCGTCTTTTCCATCCGAACAACTTCCATCGGCATTAATCGAACATCCTAAATAAACATCTTTTACATACTTTGGTAGAGGTTGTCATTAAGGTCGATCTTGCGATCCCCATAATATCGGTCTTAGATGTGTATTCGCCTAACTTCTAACTCTGTTAATTAATTTTTTAAATCTGATTTCGTCAATAATACATTATCATCCGCATATGCGAAATTAGAGACATTACTGCGCCACAGATTTTTACGAAACCGTCATATATCGATTACTATTTAGGAGTGTTGAATTACTTCGAAAACTGAAATTTTTCAATATTATTAACGATGTAGCGACAGACAAGGTAATATATCCCGATGCTGACACGCCGTATGTGAAAGCCAACGATGAATATCCACAGTTACTAATATTCGAAGAAATTACTAATTCCGTATTCGGATTATATTATGCGGTAATGTGGGGCGGATAGAGTTGACGAAGGAATACTAAGAAACAAAGCTGACTTAAAAAAAATGTAACGCAGTCGTCTAACGGACGTATTAAATTTTCAAGTCGGTAAATCATCGAGAAAATCTGCAGAAATTATATAAAGACTCTTCTAACTCCGATTCGTCTTGGAATAATTTCGCCTCGATCTTCTCGTCCGTAATTTGTTTAATAATGACGAATTCGCGGTCGGTCTCTGTTACGATTAATTTATCTGTTTAAAATTTAATATTTAAATCTTATATTTAGAATACTACTATTTTATAGTTACATTGTGGTAATACTGATAATTGTCACGCGTTGTAGTTAATTCATCGTTAACCTTTATAGATAAGATGGAGGTCGTTGTATAATGTGTCGCTGGTTGTTCGTTTTATGTCGTGATCATCTTTTCTTCCTCGTTTTAATTTGTTCTAAATGTAATGTCGTTTTCGTAAATGTCGTTTTCGTAATTTAATGTAATTAAAGCGTTTTAAATGTCGTTTTCGTAATTTAATGTAATTAAAACGTTTTAAATGTCGTTTTCGTAATTTAATGTAATTGAAACGTTTATTAAATGTCGTTTTCGTAATTTAATGTAATTAAATGTTTAGTAAATATTTGTTCGTAAATTAATATATTTTGATCGTAAAACATAATATTCCACGAACATTTTTTGGTCCTCCGGGCCGGATTGTTAATTTTGTTATTGTTAAATATGGATAAACTTAAGCGTACTAAACGCATCGTTAAAATAAATTTACTTAAAATTAAGGATAAAATTAGTAACATTTTAGATAATCCTGTTAACACAGAAAACTTATTAAAAGCTGATGAACTTATGTCTAATTTTCGTAAATATAATATGAATTGTGAAGAATTATCAATGCAAATTTGTCAATTACTCGATGAAGATAATAAAGAACACCGTCAATTGCAAGAACAACTACTGGATGACGATGCAGAGATGCAAGAAGTTTATGCCAGTTACTGCGCAAAAATTAAAACATTGCAAAATTCGATTTCGTCCGAGAAATTGTACAGTTCATTACTAGAAACAACGTCGGTAAATATGAAACCTAAATTAAAGGATATTGATGTTCCCAAGTACAACGGTAAGGAAGAAAATTTTTATGATTTTAAAAATTTGTTCGAAAATTTAATACACAATAATAATGATTTATCAAATGTTCAAAAATTATATTACTTAAAACAATCTTTAATCGGTGATGCACACAATATAGTAAAAGATTTTGAATTAAATGAAACAGCTTATTTAGAAGCTTGGTCGAGATTTTTAGAAAGGTATGAAAATCGTCGGTCGATTATACGCACTCATTTTCGTAATTTGATTAATTTACAATCAATAAAAAATGAATTTGGCGTTCAAAAACTTGTTGACCAAACTAATTCTATCCTGTCGGGTTTAAAAATATGCGGTGAAAATATCGAAAATACCTTTTCACGGTTTATTACATACTTAGTTAGTACGAAATTAGATTATAACACACAAAAAGATTGGGAAAATTCGATTTTAACTAATAAAACATTTCCGAAATATGAAGAATTAAGCAAATTTTTGCAATCTCGTTCATTCGTTATCGAAGAAAGGCATAAACACAATTCGTTTTCGGTAAATTTAAAAGATTATAAAAAACAACAACTTGAAAAGAAATCGTTTATTACAATAAATGTAAAATGCTCGTTATGTTTAAAAAATCACTATTTAAATCAATGCACACAGTTTAAAGATAAATCACCCCATGAAAGATTCGAATATGTAAAAAGTAATCGTCTTTGTTTAATATGTTTCGCTTCTAATCATATCGCGAAACAATGTACATCAAATTATCGTTGTAAATGTGGAAAAAATCATCATTCGTTGTTGCATTTTCCACCTAAATTAGAAACCGCATCCAAACATTTAACAAATTCCGTAATAAGTAATAATAATTCGTTGGTAATTGATCAGACAACCGTAAATTCAAGCGAATTATCGTCGTTATCTTGCTTACGAAGTATTAAAAATAAGTTTATACTTTTACCGTCGGCTCTCGTTAAATTTGAATGTAATGGTACGGTCGGAAACGCTCGTATTTTATTAGATAGTTGTTCGCAAGCAACTTTAGTATCGGACACATTTGTTAAAAAATATGGTTTATCTATTTCGCCGTTTAAACCTAATTTTTCGGTTCGTGGAATCGGTAGTTCGGTAAATATTAACGCGTCGGTAAATATTACAGTAAAATCGCGTGTTCAGACTTTTTCGTTAGAAATAGAAGCGGATATCGTTCCATCTTCAGCAATAGCATATACCGCGTTCGTTGAAAATGAGATGAAATTAAGTAAAGATGTTATTAAAGGATTAAAATTGGCGGATCCAGCTCTTGCACAAAAAAATATCGCTATTGGAAATGTTGACATTTTACTGGGTGCCGAATATTATGAAAAATGTCTTTGTAATGAAACTAGAAGTATCGAAGGTCTAACTCTTAGACTAACCAAATTCGGATGGATCGTCTCTGGTCCTTTGTCGTACGTCAAAAAAAATGACATTAATTTTTCTGGTTGTTGTACCATACAAGACATTTACAATAATCTAAATAAATTTTGGGAAATGGAATGCGTCAATGAGAATTCACAGAAGAACATTCCGATGAAAGATAAATGTGTTGAGCATTTTGAAAATAATTATTCAATAGCCCCAGACGGAAAATTCGTTGTAAAATTGCCGTTTAACACAGATCGAACTTTGGTCGCTAATAATCGTAGTAAAGCATTATCGAGTTTGTTTAGAATCGAACGAACACTTGGAATAGACGTGAAATCTCTTTATAATAATTTTTTACGGGAATATTTATCAAGCGGACACATGTCACGAGTCAACCCAGTCAGTTCGCCTGTTTACTATATTCCTCATCGTGAAGTTATTCGGAAGGATAGTTTAACTACTCCGGTTCGTGTAGTTTTTAATGCATCATCAAAAAGTAAGGATCAGAAGTCATTAAATGATGTATTGATGGTCGGTCCAGTGCTACAGCGTGATTTATTTGATATATTGATTTCGTGGCGTTCGTATAATTACTGTTTTTGTGCAGATATAGAAAAAATGTATCGAATGATATGGGTTGCAGAAGATGACAGGGATATGCAGAGGATATTATGGAGAGAAAATATTTCCGATGCTGTCCAGGAGTATCGATTAAACACGCTCACATATGGTACCGTTCCTGCTTCGTTCCTAGCCACGAAATGTCTAAATGTCATTGCTGAGGAAATAAAAGATAAACATCCTGTAGCTTCGAAAATAATAACGGACAATTTTTATATGGATGATTTATTATGTGGTGGTAAAACAGTAGACGAGATGATACGTTTACAAAATGTGATCCATAGTAAGCTAGAAAACCATGGATTTCATTTAAGAAAATATGCATCGAATTCGATAGATTTTTTTGAAGAAGTTAAATTCAAATTTGTTGTTAAATAATGATGCTCGTGATTTTGAACAAAAAATTCAGGTTTTAGGTATATCGTGGTTGCCTGATCAGGATAATTTTAAAATCAAATTAAATGTAAATTCTTGTCCAATTGGTTCAAAGCTTACAAAGAGGATAATGCTGTCCTGTATATCGCGCACATTCGATCCTCTAGGATTAATATCTCCGATAACAGTTAATGGCAAATTGCTTTTACAAGAATTGTGGAAAGAAGGTGTATCCTGGGATGATTCAGTTTCAGAAAAATTATCAGAGCTTTTTACAGATTATATCGTCGATTTAAGTAAATTGGAATCTTTCGTCGTTCCTCGACTTCTTTCAATGACACCATCGTCCGAGATCATAGGATTTTGCGATGCTAGTAGTAAAGCAATTTGTTGCGTCATTTACCTTCGTACAGTTGGGCACCTCGATAATGTAACGTGTCAACTTGTTTGTTCGAAAACTCGTGTTGCTCCATTACGACCACTTACTATACCCAAGATGGAGTTGTTGGCTGCAGCATTGTTAGCGTCAGCGGTTGATAAAGTTCGGAAAATTTTGAACATTGATATTTCAAAAGTTTATTTATTTTCAGATTCAACTGTTGTCCTTTGTTGGCTGTCGGCACCTTCGACAAATTGGAAGACGTTTGTTGCTAATCGTGTTACCAAAATCTCGAGATTATTACCCTTTCATTGCTGGCATTACGTGCCTACAGCTGAAAATATTGCTGACATTGGTACTCGAGGATTGAAATGTAATGACTTTCTGTCATACAAGGCATGGGTACATGGTCCCAAATTCTTGATGATGTCAAATGCATTTTCGTTACATCGAATTCCGAATCTTGATGTTCATAGTGCTTTGGAAAGGCGTAGGATAAAGATTACGTGCAACACTGCTGTGACATATAATTTTATTGATAAATTTTCGTCGTACTCTCGGTTGGTTCGAGTCGTTGCATATATGTTACGATTCGGCAATCGTTCAAAAATTTCAATAAAATTTGAATCGTTGGTAATAGACAATGACGAATTTAAGCGTGCGTTGACAGTTCTTATTCGTCTAGAACAACAATCGTCGTTTCCAGAAGATGTTGATCGGTTAAAAAATGAATTTCCATTGAAAAAGAAAAGTAGACTACTATCATTGACACCGTTTCTAGATGTTGATGGCATTCTGCGTGTTGGCGGTCGGATTCATAATTCGTCGTTTTCAATGGAGAAGAAACATCCAATTATTTTGCATGCTCGATCACATCTTTGTCGGATCTATATAAGACATTTACATGAAAAATACTTTCACGCTGGTCGTTTATTTTTGTCGTCACACATTCAAGCAAAACATTGGATTGTCGGTGGTCTGACAAATGTGATCAAACTCATTATTAAAAATTGTGTTCATTGTATCAGATTAAGAGCCCAAACGAGTCAACAAATAATGGGTCAGTTACCTGCCGCAAGAATTGGAATCGATCGTCCATTTGCCAACACAGGTGTAGATTTTGCTGGACCATTTGCATGTAAATGTGTCGGACATCGAACTACTCGTCAGTACAAAATATATATCGCAATTTTTGTATGTTTCGTTGTAAAAGACCAATTTCATCATTAATAATTTTACCCACCTCTGAACAATAGTTCAGCCGGGGGAGTATGTTACGATTAATTTATCTGTTTAAAATTTAATATTTAAATCTTATATTTAGAATACTACTATTTTATAGTTACATTGTGGTAATACTGATAATTGTCACGCGTTGTAGTTAATTCATCGTTAACCTTTATAGATAAGATGGAGGTCGTTGTATAATGTGTCGCTGGTTGTTCGTTTTATGTCGTGATCATCTTTTCTTCCTCGTTTTAATTTGTTCTAAATGTAATGTCGTTTTCGTAAATGTCGTTTTCGTAATTTAATGTAATTAAAGCGTTTTAAATGTCGTTTTCGTAATTTAATGTAATTAAAACGTTTTAAATGTCGTTTTCGTAATTTAATGTAATTGAAACGTTTATTAAATGTCGTTTTCGTAATTTAATGAAATTAAATGTTTAGTAAATATTTGTTCGTAAATTAATATATTTTGATCGTAAAACATAATATTCCACGAACAGTCTCCTTAGAAATAAGTAAACAAAAATCTAAACCCCCCTATACGAGAATACGCCGATTAAGAATTACGAAGGGCTATTTCGTTAAGTTGTTTTCCTAATGGGTGTAGAGAATCGGTTAAATGGTGCGTGATGACTAGCATATTTTCCTAAAGTCCCTTTTCAATTCTTCGAACGAGTACACCACCATAAGCCGACCGACGAATAAGGGTGTAAATTCTCAACCCCCTCTAGTTACTTTTCCGAGTGACGCGTTTTGCATTGTTGATGTCGTTATCGTTATCAACGTCGACGCGGGAAAAACCGCGGTTGAAACGATTTTACTATGAAAAGAATTTCAAACATTGTTTTTTCTTTTTTCATTATATGTACGTATATAAACAGATTCGAAGAAACTCTCAATCTCCTTGTTTTTCCGATTTATATGTAGCTCGTTTCGTAATATAATATTTATACCCTTAAAGCCTATAATTGAATCACCCCTGCGTTTGAAGAATAGATGTAACACAATATAGTAGGACCCCCCCCGCCTATCTTAATCTTAACAATATAACAACGTAGATGCTTAGGTTGACAGTAGCAATGCGTTTAAAGGAGATATTGTCAGCGCCGGAGAATGTGTCGTATTAGTCTCGTATTCGTTTCAAAACGTAATACCGATTTTAGCAACTTTTACACGAATTGATCATTCGTTACACAATATACTATAATAAAATTATTTTCCATATTTATTATTTCGATCAACAGAAGAACCCGTTAATCGTTTATAAGCATACATTGTACATATGTATGTGTGCGTATCTATATTTCTATAGTAATATGTAAAATTATAGTGTCTGTGATTTGCGAATATCACTGCATTAGACTATTGTTTTTATCACACATAAAAAGAAAATATATATATTTTATTAATTTTTTCCTGTCTTTCTATCTGTCTGTCTGTCTGTCTGTAAAAAACTATTAAAGCAATACTGATGAAATTCGCATAGCTTATAGCCTATATTATCAAATTCGTTCTTAGCTTTATTTCACATTAATATCGCAAACAGGACAGAAATTACAATAATTTAAAATTTTAAAATATAATAGCTGTCTCTTTCTTTCAACAGTTTTATATATTACTAATTATACGTATATATATATATATTATGTTAGAATCATTTTATGTAATTTTTGTGCTTTTTCCATATATATTGTTTTGTATAATTTATTTTTTTATGTTCATGTTTTTTTATGCATTCAATTTTATATTAATAAAAGTATAGACACAAATCGTAAACTTGTATTAATATGAGACAATTTCAGTGGTTGGCTGCTTTGCGCTTAGTTCTGAATATCATTAAAATTAAAAAAAAATTTGAATTATAATACAAAAAATTTTGTCTATACCGCTATTATTTCGATCAATTCATTATAAACACACACACACATATATATATATATATATATATATATATATATATATATAAATTCTTAAATTAGTACATAAATACCCTATAAATATATAAACATCATGGTATAATAAAAAACAGAATATTATAAACTTGACTCTATCAACATAAAAGTAAATATCGTAAATAGGCCGCACACGTCTGGATTTAAATCACTAAATATCACAAATTAATGTTATATATATATATTTGAGAGTACCTAATATGAGAAAAATGCGACGATTATTGAAGAAATTAGAAGATATAACTAAATGCTATGGCCTACAAATAAACAATGGAAACGAATGGTGATTGATCGAAAGAATAAAACAAACGAAAAACATAAAACCATTCCTTATGAAACCGTGGAAAAGTTCATTTCATTTGGATCCTTGTTGGAAAGCAAAGGTAGGTCTAAAGGTGAGATCAAGAGAAGAATTCAACTAGCACGGAGTGCGACGGTTAAACTAACCCGGATATGGAAAGATTCCTCTGTCACGAAAGATACAAAAATTCCACTTGTACGCACTCTAATTTTTTCAATTTTTCCGTATGGTACGGAAATGTGGACGATCAGAAAGTCCGAACAAATTCGGACGAATAGTTCCGAATGGAGGAAGCTCCTTCGAATTTCGTTGATGAAAAAACGTACATTACGTCTATTAAGAACGGAAGTTCTCGTACGTATTATGAAATTTTACAAAAACAGGATGGAATCGAAAGAGCAATGGTTATGAGAAGATGCAGTGACTGCGCTGCTCGGACTACATTTTCAATATATGTTCATGACGCCGAAGATCGTCAAGGATGGAGGCGGAAAATAAGGAAGCTGTTACCTTGATCAAGAATATTGTTAACGCGCGGTGTATACTCAATATATATTTATATACATGCTAAAGCGAAATAATAATAAATAATCCGCGATTGAGATTTTGATGGAGGGGCAGAAGGAGACCGGGTAGAGTCCGTATCAATACTAAAATCCCATAGCCAGGTTTAACCCTTATCGATATTAAAATCCCATAGCCCAGCAAAACCATTATCAATATAATTAGCTTCTTTGCTATTAGACTACTTTTATATATATATATATATATATATATATATATATATATATATATATATATGTATATATTTACATACGTATATATATATGTATACATATATGTATGTATGTATATAAATTTATATATAAGTGTATCTAAATACATGAGCATATTATATCTATATCTACAGGGTGCGGCATAAAAACCGACCATATTTTAAAAAATTCTAGCGCGCTCTATAGTCAACGTAGAGAAACAAGCTGTGCGCCATTAGAGAGAGGAAGGACAGGAGATTTCTGTAGTACTAAACAAACCATCATGGGTGACTAGTCTCCGGAACAGTGCGCATATGTCGTTGAGCAGTTTTTTCGCTATAACGATTCCTACACGCTTACAGTTCGCGACTTTCGGAAAAAGTTTAAAATTAAAAGTTCGCAACCGATTTTTGCAGTTAAAACGTTACAGACGTGGGTTACAAACTTTAGAATAACTGGTTCGGTGTGTAAAAAAAACCTACTAGTCGTCCGAAGTCGGTTAGAGTGTCTCCAGTGGTGGCAAGAGTGCGCACAGCAATTCAGAGTAGTCCGAGTCGTTCCGCCCGTATGCATGCAAAAAATCTCAACTTGTCGGATCGTATGGTAAGAAGAATACTTCATGAAGATTTAAATTTTCATCCCTACAAGATTTTGTATACACAACAACTCTTATCAGCCGATTATGCCGCCAGAATCGCATTTGCCGATATGATGTTAGCGAAAATTGAATCAAACGAAATTCCTCTAGACGGAATTTTAATTACAGACGAGGCTCATTTTTACTTAAATGGAGACGTAAATAAACAAAATCTACGGTATTGGTGTGGTGTGATGAAAATCCTCGCATTATTCATGAAAAGCCTTTACAGTCACCGAAGGTAACGGCGTGGATGGGAGTAGCGGCTTGGGGCGTGGTCGGACCTTATTTCTTTGATGGAACCGTCAATGGAGAACGCTATCAGCAGCTGTTAAACGAGTTTGTGCGGCCCGAACTGGCACGGAGAAGACGACTATCACGTACGTGGTTCCAACAAGACGGAGCAACAGAGAAACTATGCGATGTTTGCATTCAATATTTGGTAGCCAATTAATTTCCAGAAATGCTGAAATTGTCTGGCCGTCGCGCTCGCCTGATTTCTCTGTCTGTGATTTTTTTCTATGGGGTTATTTGAAGTCAACATTTTATGAAAGCAAACCTCGAGACTTGGAGGAGTTAAAGGCTGAAATTCAACGACATTCTGCTGCAATTCCAGTTACAATGTTACGAAAAGTGTATGACAATTTTGTATTGTGTCTCCGCGAATGTATCGAAAATCGCGGTCGTCATTTAAACGATGTTATTTTTAAGAGTAAAAAAGTTATCGAAATAAATAAATATATGAAAAAATTTCCTGTTCTTCCTCTTTTAAATGCCACCGAGCTGGTTTGTCTAAGTTGTATAGGGAGCGCGCTAGAATTTTTTAAAATATGGTCGGTTTTTATGCCGCACCCTCTATATATATATATATATATATATATATATATAAAGTCTAAATGGAGTTTTTAACTTAGAATTCGACTGTAACGAAGTTTCCGTTGTCGCACGTGCGTAACTTCATAATTATTGTATTCATATTATTTTGCATTCGTATAGGTTCTTCTTATAGTCGCCCTTTTTTCTCTTCTGGAAGGGCATGTGTATGTATGTGTGTAATGCGGTCGTTGCAATCTAATTGATGATAAGCGACTGGGGAAAAAAGTGGTAAAAGAAAATCTGCTTTGGTAACGACCGTCGTATTGGAAAGTTTTTCCGACGTGGTTATTATATGAAAAACTGTTTTTCCGGATGGTCCATTTTAAATGTTCGGTCGGTTAATACTTTAGAGGGTATTCGATTATGCGAAGATGAGATACTTGAGATAAGTGGCAACGCGTGGCAATATGTTTCTTCTCTATAGCGCTAAAATTCCGGCAATTAGTGATATAACTTTCGAAGTTTTTTTCCTTTTTTCTCATTTTCCGTGGTAACAATAATAATAATAATAATAATAGTATTAATAATAATAATAACAGCAATAAAAATAATAAATCGCAATTACATAGAATGGCACATAGCGCGATGAAAGGAAAAAGCACGAAAACCGCCATTAAATGTCGATCCTGTATTATTAGGCCGCACTTTTTTACAATAACAATAATATTATTATTATTAATATTGTCTAATAGTTTTTATTGGTATTTTTTCAATTTATAAAACACGACGTAAATTATTATATATATATATATATATTAAGGGGAATTATGCATATTTTATAGTTAGGATGATATGGCCAAGTGGTGCTTACAATTTTACAGTAAATATTGCGAGTATTGTAACATCTGAATTATAAACCAATATCAGTTAATGTTCATGTTGAACAGTTGCGCGATAATCAGTTCACGTTGGAATTAAATTTAATTAAACGACTAGCGATACCGTTTTAATTACGTTCTGCATATGCGTATTGTATTACAGTATACGTGTCCAGTTTAGAGCCGTTGGACACATGCAAACGAGTAGAATAATTACACAGGCTATTGTACGAATAAAATGGCATTGCACCAGCAAAAATAGAATCATGGAAAATAACAGACAATAAACGCCACCAAGTGCATAACTATAAAGGGGGACTTGCTAATGGAAGATTAAAATCGAGACGTGGTCTTTTAGGAACAGTCGAAGAGCTGGAAAGTAATGTGAGGCACTAAAAGTTTGGAGAGAACTTAAAGCGTCGGTAACCTAATGGAATCTCCACGTGAGACGATTTAAATTTTATTTAAATAAAAGACGGAGTGGAACGAACCAAATAACAACGTAAATGTAATACGACTCTTGAAAATCGGTGCGAATTGGTGCAGAATAGCGAACATTTATTCGAGCGCAACCTATTTTTGACGCGGATAAATTATATTCCCCGGATACGGATGAAGGACATTTAAAATTTCTAGTATATCGCTCACAGAAACGGTTATGACCGCATACGATGTAATAATATTTTACAGCTATATATATATATATATATATATATATATATATATATATATATATATATATATATATATATATATATATACGTGTATATAAAGGAATAATTAGTTAATTTAATATTATACTTACTTTCTGTTAATAAGAACAAACCCTTCTACTACGTTATTTCGCTGTCGATAGCGGTATAGCTAATTTCATTTAAGATATTTCCTCATAATCTTACCAATATTAATTTCAAAATATTTATACATAATTTCTGTATAGAGTAAAAATGTATTTAATGAGTATATCCGATTCTAAAGGGGTTGGTTTGTTTTTCTGTTCAACGAGATTCGCAACAGTCGTCGCCAGCAGAACGTCTCGGAAGCGTCAGTGTATATTGATTTTCGAAGGTCCCTCCGACCTCCCCGAGCCGGTGTTCCTCAGCGCGAGACAAGTCTCATTATGCTTATACCACCGACCCGATCCTTCCAAAGACCTAGACGACTTTCAGCCAGTTAATCTGGTGGCGCGATTGAGGATTCGCGGCAGCCGTCATCGTCCAACTACTTCACCTACCGGTATAGTTCTCGGTGTCCTAAGCCGAGCCGGTAATAACGACTACTAACAATTAGTGAACTCGTGAGACCGAGCCACTGCCCCCCAATAAATCGCCTCCGCGACTTGTCAGGTACTAAATGTTATCATCTCGGGTGAAGAGTTCAGCGGCCCTACTGCGGCCTGTATATAGCGAACTTCCTCTCCACTTTCTAATGCGATTCTATAAAGAATGCGCAGGAGATCTAGGCCAATGGACCAGGTAGATTTCCGACGGAAGAAATCTATCCAGCTATCAGCCGGCACGCCAATAATTTGACGATACCGACCGAAAGCTGTTTCCCTGGCCGAAGTTGCTAGGCGACAAGTACCTCTAGGTTCATCTGTTCGTGCGTTCAACAGATGATCAACCGTGCACGCACCAACACCGCACACACACTGACGAGGCAATTCTCGTAAAGAGAAACGTTCCTCATAGCATGCAAACGGACCGTGCCGCGTACCGAAACATGTTAGCGCCCGCGTGGGCACAAACCATTCGCATGTTTTCCGGTCAACCACCTCAGGCAGTAAGGACTTGACAGCACCGTCATATTCCATCCAAGTCCTTTGCCATCTAGCGAGAGCGACGTCGTATACTTTATTACGAAGGGACCTGCTTATTTTGCGCCCCTTGGTAAAAACGTCAACCCTAGCAAACTCAGTACGCTTGCTTATTATAGACGCGCATACTGAGCTACTAACCGTATAAACTCTCGAGCCTCGAACCGTTGTTCTTTCCCGATCGTCAAGGGTAATATTCATACTCACTGACGAAGAATCATCAAGTGCGCAGAAATTTTCCCTCTCCCAGGTAACCCTCGCATTGTACCTTAATGCGAACATTACTGCACGACAATAAACCTCAATTTCTAACGGTAATACTCCCGCTAGGCAAATCAAAGCAACTGTCGGCGCTGTTCGGTACGCTCGAGTCATAGCGATCAGGGCAGGCCTTTGTGCGCTTCGTACGAGGTCTACTATTTTAACATTAGCGACCCTATGAACCCATACCGCTGCACCATATGTTACAATCGGTATTACTATTACTTTGTACAAGAGCTTCGCTGGAGCATGCGGGATCCCCCACTCAGCCCGCGCTATTCGGGCTATACCGTGGTACGCTGTCTTTGCTTTATCGACAACATAATTCGCCGGATATCAGCTGCTTTAATATCCGAGCATATAGAGTATATTGAGATGTCACGACTTTTCCATATCTTTTGTAATTGGCCCAGTGCTAATTTGGCTGTCGTTATTCGATTTAAAATCCGTAGATACACCGTATTCGCGAAATGTAGAAATTTATCCGCTCGCATCGTGTTTGTACGTTATATCAACGATAGAGTTAATATTAAAAATCGATTTTTTAGTACATCGTTAATTTTTCCCGTAAAAAAAAAATCAGTCGGTTAGTTCCTCATTTCTACGTGAAGAAAAAATCGAAATAAAATAAAATGGGACGCAACAATAATGAAATATATTATACCCTAAACAACTATAGTCGGGCATATAAATGTATGTTATTCATATATATATCACCTTATGCAGTAAGTGGACGATAATGGCCTTACGGTTAGAAAATATACGAGTATAGAAGATACTAATGAGGAACCCAACTTTTGTCGTATGAAAAGGAATAAAAATGGCGCGCAAAGAAAGGACGAAAAGATTAATGCTGTTCCATTTCGTCCTGCGCATAATACCGGAGCTCGTATTACAGTTGTTTTCAAAATATTTTACATATTTTTTTTTTATTCAGGAAGACTACTATAATTTTTTAACTTAACCTCTACGCCATGCTGAATTCTTCTTTATAGGTACTATTCGGTTAGATGGTTAAAAAGTACTAAATAATCGAACCGGGCAAGAAAAATTCGTATTTTTCGTTGTCGCAGCGATGAATTTACGAACGACTGGTTAAATTTTCGTCGCGGTATTAAATTTAACTGAAATAATTTAAATCTAAAAACTATGTAATTTGTAGTTTAAAATTAAATTGTATTTCGACTTAAAAATGTCGATAATATTTTAGCGTTAACAAAACGTCTTAAAAAGATTAATTTTTATACTCGATAATTAGAGAGAGCCGCTTCCGATGGTTTATCATGCGTTCTGTCGGTAATTTTAAGCGACATCGTCTGATATCACCGTTTTATCGTTTTCGTGTCCAATCTTTAAAACCCATTAACAAATCACTTTTCGATGTTCAAAGTTTTCGACTTACGACGATGCTTACGCTACCTCTTTAAATCCGCATTTTTTTCACTTAAAATTGCTTTATCGATAAATATCGTTCGAGAAATAATTAATTATTAGATAATAATCGGTAGGTAGTTCATCGTGGTAAATGTCTTTTGCAATTATCTAAAAACGAATGGAAGGTTCGGAACAAATCTCGTTCAAAAGGAAAGCTCTTCGCGCGACCTATCAATATTTTGCGAATAAATCTCTTAGCATCCGATTTGTATCTGTTGCTTTTTCAAATTAATAGAATATTTTATTACTGTTTATAAAATTATAGAACCGTTATCTATCGAGTATCGTCGAGATAAACAATATCATCTTAATCATCAGAAAACCGCCTTAACTCTATTCACAATACTTTATTCAGATTTTTTAATATCAATGAAATTCCGCTGTGTCAATTAATCTTACCGGGGTTACAACGATAATTTCTCGCCCAGAGTATTTTTAATTTTACATTTTTCTTCCATCCATGTATTTCGTACGCTTAAGAATTTTGTCTTCATTTATTTGAGCATGCTTATGTTCTTATATTTGTTACACTCGTCTATTAACATCTGCTGTCATAATATATTTGTTATCTTACCTCATATACTAAAATATCTATCGCACAGTTTGATTAAATTGTGATCAATTTATGTGTATAATTTGAAGAATGTGTAATGTAGCGACGTTTTATTAAAATAAATAACGAAAAAGAAATTAAAATCACTAAAATTTTTCTTTATGAAAATTACAAAACTTTTCGCCCGTTAGGCTATTATCAAGTGAATATTTATATTAATTTTAGAATTCAGAAATATCGGCAAAATGAAAAACAATATCAATAATATCAATAAAACTATTTGTTTTATTAATAATGTTTTTCATTTTACTTTGCGAATCTTAAATTAATATTTTTTCGTTTTATATTTTTGATCTTTTAAAATATTCACTTGATAACGCTGTAACAGCCGAAAAGCTTTGTAATTTTTCATAAAGAAAAAAATGGATTAATTGATTTTAATTTCTTTTTTGTTGTTTATTTTTACGTGTATAGTTGGAACATTTTCGGGACATTTCCTTAATTTCGCATTATGCAACACATTGACGGGTGTATTCATTTGTTGTAGATCTTTTATACTTGGAAATCATAGTTACAAGAGTAGCCTGTTTTATAAATTAATAGTCGAAACTTTTTTATCGCATTCTTAAAATAAGTCACAATAAAAACGAGTTAGTATCATTTCTTATTTCCGTATCCTAACGATAACGTCCACGAAGCACATTACCAACGTACGACCAGCGCAATGAATTTATGTTGCTCGTAAACAATTTTTCAATATCAACAATTAAACTTTTCGAACACTCTCAACGCTTCTAGAAAAATTATAATTAAAACTTAAAGCTGTTATTTAATATTATTTCAATTACACGCATTATATACTCTATGTTAGTTTATTATTTTGTATATTAAGGAACTTTTTCAAGGAAATACATTTAGAATACCGTATATGTGAAGAAGAATTTTGTTCTATTGATTAGTTTATGAATAAATTTCATAATAAAATTTCATTTTCATTAGCTTACGGAAATAAATATTTTGTTTAACATTGCTTCCTTTTTAATATTTCGTTCGACTCGTGAAATTTTTTAAAATCCCACCCGAGGATAGTTTTATCCGAGATTAATATTATAGGCGACTGTTTGATTATTCAAAACTCGTATTTGTTATAGTTAGAAATCAAAGAACTTTTTCCTTCTTTAATCCAAACGACCTTATCAATCTACCTGATTTATAACATTCCAATCTGGTATTGAAATAAACCTGCAACAAATGTGTTATCATACACGTTGAATGTGCGCAAGCATTTCGTGATTTGAAATTGGTGAAAAACTCTTGACTCACTGTTTAACGTTTAAACAAAAATTGCTTATTAGACGATTTTGATTATCGTATACTGAATATTAAAATATTTCCTTTTCTTGTTTATACATTGCAGCGCTTGTATCCGCAGATACTTAAAACGTCTAATCTAATCCGCTTTTTCACTACCACAGCCTTGTCCAATCTTCTACCTTTATCACCATTCCGACGTTATGGTTATTATTACACATCTAATATTTAATACTAATGACTGTACTATGAATGTTACCGCAATTCTATACTATCGAAATTGCGGGCGTTTCCTAAAAGACTGTCTATTATCTGTTATTGAAGGAATCTCTCGCGGATGCGCAGATCTTTATTTCGATCTAGATATATCGTATTTATCGTATCATTCGTCTTCAGCTGAATTTTCTGTCAGGGTTTACTATCTGAGTTGAAAAGACCCAGTGTTAGCGCACAGATGGCTATACTCATACTAAATTGATATACATTAATCTAACTGGAGCGCGGGTATATTTACCACTGCTGCAATACATACGGCAACCAATTTTCCTGATAATGAATATCCGAAATTCGTATATAGTTTCATTAGGCTTGACACCTATAATTTTCGCCATCGTTGAAAATAACTCCAGTTAATACAACGCGTTACCCGTACTTTTTTTTGTCCTTTTTTCTAGCGTGCTTATTTCTGTTAGAATGCGCAAAATTTCTGATGACGTATTAAATCATTTCGTCAAAATTTTTATAATTAACGTTTATCATCATTAACACACTCAAAACCGAATGATTTTTAATGTAATATAATATTAAGCAACCGGTTCGTCTTAAACCCCTTACATCAATACATTCATCACATTTATCCGATCCCTGTCCCATCTCTTCTTCAAGCCTCTGACGTATTTCGTTTGTCCATCTCATACATCCAACCCATTTATTCACTTAATCTGTGTTCTTCTCTCTCGTCAAATCTATGTTCACCTCTATACATGTTCACCTATATATATATATATATGTTCACCTATTGTATATTTCAATAAATTTGTGTTTATCGCCGAGGATCTTCCCGCTATATTCATCTTGCGTTTTTGTTTCTTTCTCGTATACTCTATCTAACGTGGACGCGATCGGTAGATAAATTTTCATTTATTTTGTTTATCATTTGAAATGTCTAACGCAACTATCTGTTGGAAATATAAGTAAATAAATTTCAGCTTTGAAAATTTTGTACAAGCCTATCTCTGGTCGAGCGAATTCGCGTTATAGAGAGGTTTCGATCATTTCCAAAAAGAAATATTCTTTAACAATCGTCGCTTGCGATTCAATATTATTTTCTACGAGTTTCACTTAGTGTTCTTGCAAGTTTCATCCTCCTCGACAGGTAAAAATATTTTCCTTTCGTTAATTTTTTATATTCATCGAGATAATTCTCGATTTCTCAGTTTTTAATTTACCAAGCTCACGATAAAATAAGGAAAGTGAGAGTTTCAATGAATAATTGGAAAAGAACGGATAAGATGAATTAAAAGCGCGGGTGGTCCTAAGATATACTTTCGAACATTATTATTATTATTATGATTTATTATTATTATCATTATTATTATTATTCCTATTATTAAGTTCGCCTATGAAATATCAATATTGACAGTTTGTATAGTGTAAAGTTTGCAATTCCGGCAGCGATATCTTTTAGAAGAGCACAGGGACTATAGCACTGGCAAGAGATTCAGAAGTCATCACATATACCAGCGACAGAGAGCAAACAGTCTGCGTTGATGTACTCACTGGCGATGACAGTACAATACGTAGGAACAGGAAGAACGTTATCCCTTTAGTACCGGAATAGTTTCATATTAACAACAAAAGCGTATCAGCCTCGAGTATCTGAACGACATCAGTTATTTCCGTTCGGTCGTTTTTACGATACGTCGGAAAATTTAGTTCCATCCCTCAACCAAGTTCGACAACTCGATATATATATATATATATATATATATATATATATATATATATATATATACATTGAATGTATGTATATATATATATGTATGTGTGTATGTATGCGTATATATGTGTACGCGCGTAATAAACACCCTATTAAAGTATTTCATTTATCCGTTGGAAAGTTCCTAAACCGCATTTCGTCATCTTATCCGTAGCCTAGTCGATCTATTTCCGCTATTTATTGTCATTTATTCCGTCAACTTTTGCGACCGGTCTACGTTAACTCGCTAAAGGCTATTGTTTTTCTAACCCTCGATTCCTACTCTTTCCGCTCGTAATTGTTTTTACTTTTCTTTTTAAAACGGACGGTTTGGTAAATAATTTGAAAATAGTAAGCAGCGAACGTAAGAGAAAGTTGAAAGGAAATCCCATAAACAGAGATGCGGGAAAGTTCCGTCATCGGAAAATCAAACAAACGGGTATATATATATAATCTGTTATCATAGCTATATATAAGAAAGGTTCGAGTAGACAATGTGAAAACTACAGAACAATCGCACTGGTATCGCACGCAAGTAAAATCCTGCTCCACATTATTAATAACAGGTTGAAACAATATCTAAACTGGCAAATAACAATAGAACAGGCTGGATTTGTTAGTGACAGAGGATCCAGAAAGCAAGTGTATCCGATATTTAATTTTAAAAAGTATCGAATATGAGAAACCGATGTGTTTATGCTTCGTTGATTGTCATAGAGCATTTGATTGTGTCAAATGAGATAAACTATTGGAAATATTAACCTTCTTGCGTGTACCAAGCCATTTATCCTATCTAATATACGATCTTTATGTACAAACAGAAGCCACAATAGGGCTTGAGATATTTCATCCGCGAAAAGGCGTAAGACAAGGTTGTATATTGGCTCCCATCGCCGATGATACTACACTCATTGCTGCAGCTAGAAAAAAAATGATAGATTTATTGAACAGAGTAGAAATGAAAAGTAGAAAATTGGGACTTTTAATTAATAAAAATAAGACAAAAATTATGGTAAAAAATAAAAATAACAATCTCCAGAAGCTGAACACTATACAGGATATAAAAATTATAAATTCATATGCATATCTTGGATCATTAATAAACAGTCACGGCGGAAGTGGAAAGGATATTAAACGCAGAGTGATGTTAGCAAAAGCTGCAATGACGAGACTAAATAAAATTTGGAAAGATCATTCCGTTACTCGCTCAACAAAAATAAAGCTAGTAAATACTTTAGTTGTTGAATATATTGAAGAGTAGTGATTTTATTAATTAATAATAAACCAAACAAAATATAACACAATCACTAACAGTTTTTAATCGCGAAGCTTTTCTACAGTTACGTCATTTTCAAGCACGCACCAAAATTATTACATCTTTTTTTTTTTGTTTTTGTTTTTTTGTTTTTTATTTGCCATATTTACATATGGAGCAGAAACTTTGACATTGCATAAGCAAGCAAGATAAACGAAAAATTGACGCCTTTGAGATGTGGATATGGTGCAGAATGCTTAAAATTCCATGGGCAGCAAGGAAGACAAATACCTCAATTCTACAAGATCTGAACGTGAAACAGCGTCTTTATACTTAATGCCAAAATCTTTAAATATTATGTATCATGCGAAAAAGAAATTATATCAGGTGCATTAAAATAGAGGTCACGTTACTCAGTCATTGAGTTATCGATTATGATGATTATATATATATATATATATATATATATATATATATATATATATATATATATATATATATATATATATATATATAATAGAAAAATATTATTAATTATTGAAATTTCATCCCGACGTTCTGGTCGGCCAATTTATAGAGAGTAATAATGTATAGTAAATTTTTTATAAGACGTTTAAAATATCAATATTTTATAGTTGTTACCCGGTGATCATAGAGTGAAACCTCAAATATATATTGAATATTAATATTTTAAAGTATGAAGTACGGAAATCAGGACGACAGTGAATTAGAAAATAGGATACGCCTTCGTCATCCATCATCTCACCATTGGTCCTACCTGCGGTATACCACAGATTATTATTTTTTATATATTATATATATATATATATATATATATATATATATATATATATATATATATATATATGTATTTTCTTTTAAATTATTTTATATAAATATTATTCATGTTTTTTTTTTTTTTTTATTATGGTTGACTGTCATGATTTACTCGTTCAATGTATTTTTTTTTTATTAGAAGTTAAATATTAATAAAAGCATAATTAAATATGAAACGCGAATTACCTTAATTTCAGTAGTTGGCCGCTTTATATGTGATTTAGATCTCATTAAGATTTAAACACTTAAATAAGAGTCTTATTTAAAATATTATAAATTTTATCCACTATTCGTCAACCCTCTAGATCATTAACAAAAAAAAATCCGACCACGACCAGAGACCAATGTACCATAATAATCATTCCACCATCCTCTAGTTGGAACGTTATAATATAAAGAGAAACAGAGTAATGTTGTCTTGTAAAAAATGAAATAATAAAGTTAACAACGCTAATGTTAATAATTAATAAACGAAGCTTTCCAGCAGTTGTGTCGTTTTCAAGTGAAAATTAAAGAAATATATAATAGCAATAAGGTATGAAAAATATATACTCAACTTAAGAAACAACTAACATCTAGCGCATCTATTTCAAGACTCCTGTCAGATGTCAACAAACACTATATGTTGTCAAATTATCTACATTATATATTAAAAATTAACTACATTACCGTCTTTGTAACTAATTAAACGTTATTTTTATGCGTTTAACAAATTGTTTTTATTCATTTTAATATAGGGTGAGCCAGAGTTGACGGACGGTTTTGTTTTTCGAATAGCGCAGTTGGTAACACTGCTACTACGTAAACCGCGTGCTCCACGTTTAGTGTACATTCAGTTATCATGGTATCCTTTAATGAGAACGAGCGCGCTTTTTGCGCGGAATGATCACGACAGTGCAGAGTTTCGAAAAGAATTCAAAGTTAGGCGGTGGTAAACCTGTACCAATTCGCAATTTTAGGGTGGGTTGAAAACTTTCGACAGACAGCTTCTGCAACCCGGGGTAAAGAACGTCCTGGACAAGAAAAAAACCTTTCCTACCCCACAAACATCGATCGAGTTCGGGCAGCGATCATTCAGTGTCCCGGAAGTTCTGCTCGACGTCATGTTGCTTCTCTTTAAACCTGTCGAGAGAACCTGATCGCCGTATATAGCTAGGAGACTTGAAATTCCATATTTATAAACTGATAATAACTCAAGAATTACAAAATACCGACCACGCACAGCAAAAACTTTTGGCTGAAACAATGCTGAAAAAAACTGAAGACGAAGAGATCAATTTAAATAATCTTTTGATGAGCGATGAAGCTCATTTTCAGCTATCCGGATTCGTGAACACACAGAAGTGCCGTTACTGATCCGAATCTAATCGGAATTCAATCGAACAGAAGCCGTCACACACGAGCGATTCACATCTATCGTCGTTAACAGCAATGATCTGTTTCAATATTTGCTTCTTTCTTCAGTTTAACGTTCATAATTTCCAAAATTGGCTATTGTTTGAAATGGCCATAAATCTGGATAGAATTTGGCGATCTACATGTCATCTGTTTCTGCGGTAGTGTGTTGAAGTTTGTTGACATTATATCTTCAACAAACTCCTTTCATCATTTCCGCTAGTTCTTTCGTGTGCAGGGTAACCACCAACACTTTTCTTATATTTTCTTTTTATTGTTCTTTAGGTATTGAAGTCGCCTAATAAAATTTTGAATTTTTTTTATAATAGTAGATGCTACATTATCTACTGTTTCTCAACGTATATATATTATTATTATTCATCTCTGTCGATTGTACATAGTCCTGTATCAACCATGTTTAACTTACGGTAGTATACACTGGGGTGGGGCTCCAAAGTATCATCTTAAGCCAGTGTGTGTACTGCTTACAATTGTCTCCCAGAAAGTGTGAAATTATTGCTTAAGAATTATAAAAGGCGACGAAAGCGTTTGATTCTTTATGTGTGTAATAAGTAGCATAATAATAAACAGTGAAAAATATTGATGTTTTTTGGTTTTTAATGAGAACATTTGGTGTAACTTCTCTCCCAAGTTTTGATTGTGGTACTGGAAGGAATAGTATAATTGTATGATTATATAAATGTATATATGTATGTATATATGTGTGTGTATATTTCTTCTTTATAATTTGGTTCACCGAAATTTATTTTATTTTCCTTAGTTCAGTCATTCTATTTTAATTTGGTTTTCTTATATTAATACTTGGTGTATTTGATACGAATTTAGTAGTAAATGTATATTTGTATGTATGTGATGTATGTATATGTGTATATTTATTTATTTTCATGTAACCGATTAGTAAAGGAGATTGCGCATATTTTTTATGTTTCCACGTATGTTAGTATACATCAGTACTTAGTTAAAATGTAATGATAGTGGATTTTATATAAGAGAATAGACCTATAATTTTTTTAAATGGGTGAGCAGATATAGAGTGTTTATGGCTGGCAGCGTAGAATGGTATTTAACGATTAAGCTATTTTCATATATTCAAATTCTAGTTGTAACTCAGTGTTAGCGCATTCGTGCGCATAACTGAAAATGTGAGTAATATAATACTTTATCCCATTTAATTTATTATTACTAATTTGTTTATACATTTTTTTTTTAATTTTTTTTTACAATCTGACCCCCTTGGTCATTTAGCAAAATTTTTGACCATGTAATAACGTGACGGAGAAGCATCCAGTGGTGCTCACCCAGCAGCTGCTACCTTAAACAAGGTTCAGAGGTTTAAGGAGGTGTTCAGCAATCTTTGAGCCAAGGTATTAGGATGACATTCCAGTCTAAGTACATGTCTTTGAGCGTACTGCTTTATAACATCGGACACATATGGAATATTCAAGTCTCTATGTAGGGTTGTGTTGGTTATGTACCAGGGTTGTCATTGTTCTTAATATTTTATTTTGAAACGTTTGTAGCACCTTTATATTGTTTTTTTTTGCACAACCCCATAGGTCTATTCCGTAGGTCCAGACTGGCTTTATAACTGCTGTATATACCAAACGCTTATTGGTCAATGAGAGAACACTACATGATTTTGGAAATTTTGTGAAATATATTGATTTGATTTGATTTGATTTAATTTGATTATTATTGTTGTTGTTCGCTTCTTTCAATTAGAAACGCGTCTAGTGTGTATGTGTATGTCAGTGTGTGCGCGCGTTTACGTACGATATACTTATAAAGAAAAATACTTTAATTTTAACGTTAGATCATGCTCTTCCACGTCCCGGTCGTTTTATTTATTTTTTATTTCATTTTTTATATTTTATTTATTATTTATTTTTTGTAATATTGCGCATTTACAGACATTTGTATTTGATATTTATTATGGTGATTATAACAATGCGCGTAATAAAGATTTGATTTGATTTGATTATTATTATTATTATTATTACTATTAGTTACATCTATTTTTGAAGTCCAAACTACAAACCCATAAGACAAACCTAAAATTCAATCAATAACAAACCGCTCAAAATTTTCAAAAATTTACTTTCCACTTACCTTCTTCCTAGATTTCAGAACACTAGCGTCGTCACAAAATGGTCCGCTCACATGTCACCATGTATATCTGTATGTATCTGCGCATGTGTTGCGTGATGTGCACGTAATATCAAGAAACCTAATTATGTAAATAAATAATTATTGTAGTTTTTCAATATTCTTTATGTGATTCTATCAACCGCGTGTATTTTGTAAATATAAGATCATTATTATGTCATCTTTTAACTAAAATATAATTCTAATGCACGCGAAAGTAATTGTAGCAACAGTTGCGAATGTATGTGAGAATTTGATTACTATTAATTATGACAAGAAATTATAAGAAGCGACCTCTCATGATTAAGCTTAAACGGTGGTGCAGGAGAGACAACTTCAAAAATATTGTAATTTACGTCAATTTAATTAAAAAAAATAAATAGTTATATGTCCGATGCATTAAATTCAGATTACATATTTTATTATAATTACTGGTAATAATTTATATAAATATAAATGTCGCATTTGATAAACTTAAGATTATAATCGTACTGAATTTCAACGCCCGTAACGGTAAAAAATACATTCTGTTATTCTAATGTTGATGTATATTAGTAAAAATTAATAAATGACATTATTATTGTCATTAGTATTTATTATAGCTCCCTCTCATTTAGATGAAATCAGATTGGGCAAAAGATTTCAAGTATGTAATGAAACTAACAAAAGGAAATAAGTATAATAAAAAGCAGAATTTAATTCCAATCGTCTCGCGTTATTTTATTTTCGGAATGGTTTACTTCGGTTTTTAACGTAACAATCTGGAAAGTATAATAAAGAAAATCGCGCGCGCGATACGATGTGTGAAAATGTGTTTTCATCCGCGACAATTTCAAAAGAAGCTTTTACATTCGAATTAATATCCAAGTAAGACAAAAGAAACGACTAAAGCGGGAGGAAAGATTTTTCGCTATTAAGGGAGTCATTATTTTCATAATTTTTTAGGTCTCAATTCAGAGTTATTTGTTTCGGCAATTGTCGTCCTACGAAAGCCACACGCGCATATTAACGAGCATTATATAAATATATACGCGTATACATACATACATATATATATATATATATAGAAAATGAAAAGATTTTTTCAATTGTACAATTCAAAAAGGGTTCTTTATATTACGTTGTTAGGGGGACGTACAATTTTATATACAATCGCGGTTGTCGCTTAAGAAATATTCCAAGGGACCAAAAGTATTTCTGAATTAATTAGTCCCGGCGAAGTCAACAATACTCGAGGAATAGCCAGATCGGTGGGGTAGAGAGCACTTTTCAAGTTTCTTTTGAAATTAACACCGAATTCTGAAGGCGTTATACCACGTTCTGCTTTTAACGTAAAAACACTTTGAAATAAAATATACAAATACACGACTTATAAATATATTTATACATATATTATATATGTATATATATATATATATATATATATATATATATATATATATATGAGCATTACGATATTATAATGTATAAATGTAGAAGAAATTTTTCGTCCTTTGTCCTTTTATACCGTGAATTGGAATAGAGAATAAAGATGAAAGCGCATAGTAAAAAGCGTAAGAGAAATCAGAAAATTTACAATGTAACCCTTTTTATCGCCTTTAAGATAAAAATAATGAAACCATAATGTTTGTGTGCTATAATATATATATATATATATATATATATATATATATATATATATATGTACCATATATACGTTAACATATATACATGTATATATCCTTCGTTAAACATTGTCCTCCTTTCGGAAAAGTGTGAAAATAAGTATTTTTCTGAATATAACGAACAGATACACACACACATGTTATCTGCATTATATATTATATATATATATATATATATATATATATATATATATATGTATATATATAACACGAAACTACATTTAAATGTACATATTGTTCGTCGGCCATATTGTCCTTTTATTTGGAATAGTGCGATAATCGGTATTTTTTTATTGCCAGTACTGCTTGGAGAAAACCATCCTATTTTCCGATTCTGCGTTCCGTTATATTAAATATATACGTCACCTATATATATACATTACACACACACACACACATTACATATATATATATATATATATATGACACAACTGGTTGGTAATTTATATTTCGTGTTTCAGGCGTGCGACTATTGTGAAATAATTTTCGGCATTTTTGTTTCGTTTTGTTTTCAACCCTTTCAACTGACTCTTATACCATTTCTTCGAAACTCCACTACCCTTACTTGTCATCCTTTCTACTATACGTTATAAAATAATGTCTTGTTTATTCCGTTTTGTCGAAATTTTTCATTTATTAATCGTCTTGCAGATACTTCAATTTTGAGCAGCACGATAAATACCGCACGCAGATTCACCCGTCATCACGCGGTTAAATCTGAAAACGTCATTACGCGGTTATCAGCTTTTCGCTCTATAACAATTTAACTTCTGTATCTTTTTAAAGGAATCGTCGAAATAACCCAGTGACTAGAGCACGGACTTCTATAATACGATCAACAACGAAAAAATTATCATCAGAGGATAAAAATATAAATAATCCTATACCTCGCGGAAGGTAGTGGCAAACCACCACAGGCGCAACACCATATGCGCGCTAGTAATAATATAGTGTCCGCTTGTGTCGTGACAACACAGCGATTACAATCAGATCTCTCGGGTGTGTGCTGTGTGTGTCTATCTGTGCTAACGCCATATTATGATTGCCTTGTACGCTACTTACACTGTACAACAGAATATGTATAGGTAAGTAGTAGCCTACCTCCGATACGGAGACGGAGCTTAATGATGATAGATATTTTTAAAAGTGCGTAATTTATTTCGATATTCGTATTTATTTTACACTGCGTTGAAATTAATATTGAACGGAATTTATTTATTTATTTTCTACAGTATGACTAAAAGACTTGTATTTAAACAAATAAAATAAAACTGAAACTGTAAAATGGAAACGATTCACCTGAAGCATTACAACGTTCACATAATCTACTACAGTTTAGTCTAAAATACGTGCACTAGAAAAGTCACATACTTTTTCTCTTCGCAATCAACCCATGCTGAAAACGACACAAATATCTATAATCACAGTGAAATTGCACCCGTTTTTACGAATCACTTACCAGAAGTCGCATGACAATCGTGGCAAATCGTCGAATCCGCATTTATAAAAACAGTGTGATAATTTTTCCATTTAGATGCACATAACAAAGAAAGTACCCTTCAATAATTAAATTCCGCAATCAAATTCACAAAACAAGCAACGCCTTTTCACAATAATCAACATATATCCATGCTCAAATATACCTATCCATCAGTATTAGCTTTACCACTACAATCTGGATGAAGAATACATTCCCAGAAGCTTGTAAAAACCTATTTTCAAATCTAACAAGAATCCTTCAAATGCAGAGGACTGCCGTCCAACTCACTTCTGCCGTCTGTAATATTTAAATTTACCGCCGGAACCAACAAAACTGCTCCAATTTACATTACATCGGTTATATTCTCATCAGAACGCTGTGGTTAAATCAACAGCATGTAATCTTCATTTTATCGCCGTATTCTTTGATTTATCAAAAGCGTTTGATAGAATCCGCGTTCACATTGGACCAATCCAATAGAATCTTAAAGATAACGTAATTTTTTTCATAAATAACCTTCTGTCAAACAGGAAATTGTTTGTATGGATAAGTACAGTTACATCATCGATTCCAAATTTGCAGAGGAATTCCTTAAGGCTCTGTAAATCCTATCCTCTTTGACATTTCCATTAATGATTTAATTGACACAATAACTCCCCCAGTGTAGTATTCGTTATTTTCTGATGATCTCCCGATATTTGTAAGCTGCAGAACTGTCACTGTAGATCAAAATGTGCTTCAGGAATACACGGGCAAGTTATCCACCTGGTGTACAGACAACGGTCAGTAACACCAAGTTTATTGCAATAGCCGTTAGCAGCACTGTCGTTTATCGTTCACAATTAATTATTTACCTAAACCTTATTCGTAGCTAATGTCACATCTATAACCTTTCTCTTATCCGCAATCTGTGATATAGGCTCTTACTAATAATAATAATAATGATATTCTATGGATTTAAAAATCACTAACAAGATTAAAGTAATTAAAGTATAATTATTAACAAGCTGATTGATAATTTAGACTTTGACGAGAATATGTCTATTCTTCTTCTTATTCTTCAAGTATCCTACCCATTACTGGACATAAACATCACAATAATCTACATTAAGCGGCGTAGAATAACTGTTGTACTGAGTGAACTTCAGTACGCTGTTTTATGTTGTCTATACATTCGATTTTTCTCCTACCTCGTCCTCTCTTACCATTAATCATTCCTTGGAGCATGATTTTTAATAGTCCATGTTCTTGTCTTCTGGTCAAGGGTCCAAAATATTTTCTTGCTCCATATCATATCTCGTAGCATGCGTTTAGAATTTACCATTTCTAATACTTCTTATCTTTTTGATCCACGATATTCGCATAATTTTTTCCACTAGCTTCTAATCTATTCCACTGTTTTTCGTTCAGCGTTGATACTTCTGTACCAGTCTAGGGTAAATATAACATTGGACCAACTTTTGTCGAATTTTCTAGTTGAGAGTTTTATTGCATAGTAAGTTTTTCATTTTATTAAACATCGTTTTGGTATATCCACATCAAGTTTTTAATTAGATATCCGCTTCCAGGTCATCGTTTATCAGACATCTAAGATATTTAAACTTCGCCTTTTCTATTTTTCCCCGTCAATTTTGATGGATTTATTTCGAATATCATTTCTATTTACAGCCGTTCAATTGGTCTTTTTTGCAATTATTTTGAGATTGTACTTTTTACTATTGTTCAGTATATGAAGCACCTTCTGTAGGTAGCAGAAGAAAATGCAGCACCACCAGCATATCGAATGTTGTTTATTGTTCTTCAATTTACCTTTATCCCAGGATTACTTTCTGAGAGCGCAACGTCGAAAACTTTTCTGCATATAAATTAAAAAGTAGAGGCGACAATATGCAACCTTGTCTTACTCCTCTTCTAACTCCAAAACCAATTTTATTGTCACCTATGAGTAACTTTTCTGTTTGTTTGCAATATAAGTTGTGAATTATTCTTATCATCTAGAGAAACACACATCGTGGTGCATATTACGATACTTCTTATTACATAATTATTTCTGTTTTTTGCTGTATCTTCAATTTATCATGGTCGACGCTACCGAAGGTGTTTTTATAATCTAGGAAGCAGAGAAACACATCCTGGTAAATAGGCCTGTTCTAAATATAAATAACATATCTGATAGAATATATTCACACTTATTTTTAAGTCTCCTGTAAATTATGCGCAAAAATATTTTTAGTAAATTACTGATCAAACTGATTATTCATTAGTCCCCACATGCCTTGGGATATTGTTTTTTTTTGTTTTTTTTTTAAATATTATGCAAATCTCCATACGCCGTTTGTAACTACCAGGGTTAAGGAGACGCGTGTCTAGTTTATATGTATGCTAGGAGTCCGCTTTCTCTTGCAAAAGTCAGAATACTACCTATTGATTGAGTGTTGTTTGAGAGTATTTTGTGTATCGGGCCCTGTATTTTGTGTTTTAGCCTGTGTGGTGTGAGTGTTTGGCAGTTATAGATTAAATGTGTGACGGTTGGTTCTGTTAAATGTCCGCATAGGGGACAGTTTGTTGGTGAAGGGATTTTGGTATAAATATAATTGTGCGATATGGCTGTATGACCCACCCGTAGACGGTTCAGGGTACCATATTCTTTTCTGCTTGTACCATTTGGAGGCCACCATGGTTCTATGGTTGATTTTATGCTCCTAGGGAATGTTGTTTGTGAGGTCCAGTCGGTGGTTCATTCCTGTTTGCTGTTATTCATGAGTACATGTGCTAATGTTGATGGAGGTGGCGAGTGTTCTGGTACTGGTGAAAGTACCATAGACCGAGCTTAAAGGTCTACTTTATCACTACCGTGCATCCCAATGATCCACAGAAAGCGGATTTACCTTCCTGTGTGTGTAGATTGTGTGGGATTTCTGATATTATGGTATTTTTATTGTCTTGACGGCATATTAGTTGTAGAGAGGGAGTCTATTATAACCAATGCTTTTCAACATGAAAGTACAGCTGATCTGATGTACAGTACATAATTCCATACAACTTTGCATCCAGAGAAGTCCAGCCATCGCTCAGTCGGATTGAGTGTAGTATATTATCAATTAAGAGCAAGCTGCTGGTTCTTTAATAACAGGATGAACGATGATTTCATCCATTCTTTCGAAATTATGATTTTCTATAAATTTTGTTGAATAAGTCAGTAAATTTATTCAGCTTTTCGTCATCAAGTATTGAATATGGCGGTAAATACGTATATTAACCAGGTTAATAAGAAACCATATTATAAAAAAAAATCCAAAACTGCGTGAGTGTTAAAGTGACCAACTGAACATGACAGAGGATCGAGTGTTAAATAAAATGGATGTAGAATATATTATAAATACATATACTTATATTACGTACATATATCAATAGCCTCATCATATCGTAACCAGCCTACTGTACGTTATTTTTTGATACAAAATGGGCTAACGTTCAAGACTAATTATGCGATTGTGCACGCGTATTTGACGTTATATGAATGGCATGTCACTGCTTTCTCCGCGATAATAAGAAATTAAATGACGATGAAAAATTGTTATGCCTCAAGCTGGTGTTAAACGTTCGCCCACCGGACTGACAGTCGACTACTCTAACAAATATACCACTGCTACATGTATCCATGTATATATATATATATATATATATATATATATATATATATATAATGGATACATATATTATGACGATCTAAGACGATGAGGAAAAAAATAAATAAAATAAATATAAAAGTAAAAATTTAATAATAGTTAACGTAATATAAGATATCGTTTAATAACCAAGGTATTTCCATCGTAAGAGTCTTAAATCGTCAAAACTGATAAGTTACATCGTAAAGCCTAAATAACCAGAATGATGATAGTAATAACCTGGGAAATAATAAGTACAATTAAATTAAATACGAATTGCCAGGTTATGAAGGAAATTCCGGAGTTGAACGGCGCGTAGAGCCAGCAACTGGTGACCGCGTGTTTGTATATGTGTGTGTGTATGGAGATATCGATATCGATGGGTATTCATTAACGTGTTAAGCCTCGTGTCTAGTCGAATATTGTTACTTTTATGAGAAACATCGTATCGGCTGGTCGGATAGTCTTTTTTCTTTTTGCACCTCTCGTACATGACGAGACGTTATAAGTAATATTGGAGGATTGCTTCACGCTTATATTAGAATATTGGAAGCAAATACTTCGGACTGAATAAAACTGTATTCGGAGTAAAATTTAAAAATATAATTTAATTAAAGACGTATTTGTTCACGAAAACCGAGGTATCGTTAAAATATACGGAATAACGACGACGGAGCAGGAAATATCATCCCATCCGGAAGCAGCAGCGGCGAAAACTGCGGTACCACAGGTCGTACGTTTTTTTTGTTATTTTTCTATTATTTTATTAAATTTATTACGTCTTTAATTATGTATAAATAATAGCTATGTTTTGTGAATGACTTGTGTTGCTTCGCAATAGTATCATATAAGTATTTGTTGTAAATTATATTCATTAATATTTGAGATGTGCAACGATACAAATTAAATAATTCGCAATTGAGTTTAAAATTCTAGTCAATGTATTGTAGTATCACCGGCCGCGGGTTCTACAAGCAGAGTTCAGGTTAGGCACGAAATTCTATCACTTAGTTAATCTCTTTTAAATTTTTAAATCATTGTAATAATGGCGACTGCGACCACATAGTTCTTTTATTATCGATCACGGGATGCGGATACGTGATAACATATATGAGTATATACGAATAGAATAGGAAAAATTAAAATACCATGGATAGAATATATACGTCACATATAAAGCAGATAATAAATTATGAATGGCAAACACAATACCGAAAAAATCAGTGGAAATATTAGAAATATGTTGAAATTCAAAAAACTAAGTTGTTTAAGAATAACATGGACAGTAGAGCTTGTACTGTAGTCGAATACGTACTGGCCATATAAGAACTCCGAAAAATTACATAAATCGCGTGTAATAGCGAGTAGTAATTTATGCGAAAGCGGAGTAATTGGCTCAGTCGAACATATTATCTGGCAATGTGAAATATATAGAGTGACCACTAGGAAAGATGTTATAAAAAAATGAACACCATTTGATGTGAATGTGCCAATAACCTTATTGCAGTTTGTACACATACCAGATCAAATTACATCTTATATCAGTACATAAAATATAATAAAATAAGCATATGAAATATAAACTAATTCAAGTAACTGATTAAACAACGTAAAATACCCAGATGAAGAAAGTTAAATACAGGGGTGGGGAAACATATGTGTCGAACAGTTTAAAATAAACAAAAAAAAAAAAAACAAGTTAAAATCACTAAAATTATTCTTTATGGAAAATCAAAAAAATGTGGAATGCTTCACAATTTTACCTGCCATCCTTGCGCAAGGGCCATGCTCTGTATCGCTCCAATTTTAGTATGTGTGCCGCCGAAGCGAGCATACGTAAAATCGTGAAACGTTCCACATTTTTGTGATTTTTCATCAAGAAAAATTTTAGCGATTTTAACTTGTACGTTGATTATTTTAATTTTAAAAATCGCTACATTCCAGATTTTTCAATTTATTAAAAAACAGTTTAAACATCGAAATCGTCGTTTACTAAATTCGATAATTCTCATAACATCTCGTAAATTGTGCGAGATGGTTTTTTTTTTCAGAACAGAAGCAAACACGACGGCCGAAAAAATTGACGTCGCAGATTTTCCGAAAATACAAAATAAAAAAAGGAAAATGTAATAACGGGAGAGATTCTGATACTTTTATGTGTGTGTGTGTGTCTTAACGATGCCGTATTTTTTAGTTCTAAATAGCCTTTTCCACTCCATCTGACCCATCGGAAGTTTCTACTGGTTAGATTAGCATTTCAATATCATTATAACGATAACACGATCTTATTTATTTCATACATACGTACGTATGTATAATAATGTACATGTATGCGAATAGTAAACTCATTTGGTACACAAATAAGGCAATGTATAACGTTCAACAAAGGCTGCATAAAGACATTAAAGGAAGTTGTAACGACGTACCAGTAACAGGAATACATTACAGGCATTTTATACACGCCCGAATGGTCTAAGCTCTAAGCTGAAAGAAGAAAAGGCGAAAAAACCGTATAAAAAATTCTTATTCATACAGAAATATATGTAGTATACATATATATATATATACTGGCTTTAAATACATATACAAAAGCGGAAGGAAAAAAACAGAGGATAGAAAGGAAATATCGTAAATTCGTTTAAAAGCCTTTTCATTTTCGAACAAAAAATATTCTTTTTTTTTCAGAGAAAAGTATTTTTTTTTTTAAATAATAAAAACCAAATAAACGAATTAAACCAGAAAAAAAGGAAAAAAGTACGTTATGCAAATTTATTACACTAAAATAAATAACGCCATGATTTTTTTAGGAACGCATTAATTTTTCTTTAAATTATGTATAAAAAATTATATTAACCATATAATGATAACAATAATAATAATAATAATAATAATAATCTTGATTTAAATTTAAAAATATTTTCTTCTCGTCTATACACGTTTGTAATAAATAAGTAAAACAGCAATGAACGCGTATTAATAAAAGTGATTAAAATTTACATTTTGCACTAAGTCGTGAAGAAATATTTATGAATTCACGTACACCTCAATCCACTCAACCACACACACACACACACACTTCGCATATTAATACATGTACATAGATACATATACATACGCGCGCTGGTATATATCGCACAAACATCTAGGTATATAATTACAAATGGATATATATATATATATATATATATATATATACACGCAGAAACATGCATATTGTTAAACTTATGACTCTACCCTGCCTTCAGACTCAGCATTCCTACATTGGAACTACAAGAAAACTGACTGGGTCAAATATGCTATTGAGTGCAAAAATCTCCAATTCGATATGACACTGAATACAGACGATGTTGTAAATGGCTTCACCTTTACTCCGGAGAGAAAAGCTCAATCTTTTACTCCTTCCCCAAGAACTGCAAATTGTAAATTAGTTCCGTGGTGGACAAAGGAATGCGTTCAAGCAATTAAATAGAGATGAAAAGTTCTGTGAAGTTTTTAACCTACACATTTCTTTAAGAAGTCGGAGTTTTAAAAAGTTCGCCCCAAGGTTAGGTGGACAATTAAGCGAGCTAAACGTAAATCATAGCTTGAATTCACTTATACGATCCTTTCTTAAACACCATTAACCGTAATATAGCCCTCTCTAAAATCGATGCTTTATACTAGTCGAGGGCCTGTGTTTAAATCAGAAGAAATCGTTTCCGCTTTTGCAAATTATTACCGGCAATCCTCAAATTGCTACAGTGGGACTAATAGATAACCGATACAGAGACTCTCGGTCTGAAAACAGTGACCTAGAACCCTAAAAGAAATCAGTTTAAGGGAATTAATTCTTGCTGTTAAACATACAAAATAAGCTTCTCCGGAAAATGACGTCTTTTATATCAATATGCTAAACATGCTCCTTCATCAAACGCTAGATATTTTACTACAAATCTTTAATCGCATCTGAAACGACAAAAAGGTTTCAGAGGGTTGTAAATCTACTATCGTAATTTCACTGTTAAAGCTAACTAAAATCGTTCAATTGCGTAGAATTATGATCCCATCTTGTTCACACCAGTCTTATGCAAAATCTGAACGCATAGTAAATTGTCGCTTATACTGGTTGTTTGAAACCAAACGTCTTATCGATTCATCTCAATATGGATTCCGATGTAAACGTTCTACTCTCCACCATCTATTTTCTATACAAAATGTTCTTGTAGAAGCATCAACTAACAACCGTGATTTGCTAGCTCCGTTTTTAGATTTATCAAAGGCCATTTACAAGATCACAATCCAAAAAGTTTTGAATCAACTTTTACGCTGAGACTTCTGCGCTTAACTCATTTATATATCATTTTCTTATCAACCAAACTTTTCGGATTGGAAATGAATTGTCATCCGTACGCTCCTTGCTAAATATACATAGGTCTGTGTTGAGTACTATACTCTTTTTCTTACAGAACAATTAGCTATATGGCTAGCATTGTCATTGCTGGTATTAAACCGTCGGTGTATGAGACTGAGAAACATATTAATATTTTATTAATAAAAAATAATGTAAATACAACTTATGAATTTAACAACACGCAATATCAGCATCCATACTATTTGCATCAAGAAATTAAACAATTCAAAATAGTATTGGATGAATATTATGTTAAAAAATATCAAAGGTTATGGGATGAATACAATGGACTAGCGAAACAATATTTTCCCAGTGTAGACAGAAGACTAAAAAATGTTGTATTCGTGCCAAATTATTTCAATACACAGTTTATTAGCGGACACGGATTATTTAAAGACTATTTATATAAGTATGGAATATCGCATACGAATAAATGTGCAATATGTAATTTAACCGATCTTATAAAGCATATACTGACAGGATGCAATTACGTCAACGCTGATTTCGCAGGTATAAATGCAACAGAATTGGTGGATAAGCAGTTCAAAATATTTGACGTTTTCACAGTATCAGAAATAACATACCGCAAAATACATCTACATATATTTTAAATCAAATTAATTGCAAATATCACCTTAATGTAAAATGGATAGTACAGACCGGTTATCTGCTTGATGCTCGAACAATAGCTTATCCTTTTCAAATAGTAGAACTGTTGTTTTGCACTTCTGGCATATACATAAATCCTAGAAAAAGCTCAATATCTCTCTTCATGGTAAATTAATTCCAAATGAATCATTAGTCACATACTTAGATCTGGTCCTAGATTCTAAATTATCGTGGGATCAGCATTTAATCTACATAAAAAATGTGCTGGAAAAAAAAATAATTATTCCGAAAAAACTAGCCCACAGTAATTATGGCTCTGATCGAATTTTACTCCTACGATTGTTGTCTGATACGATCAAATATTTACCATGAAGCAGCGATATATTCCTTTACAAAACCATCATTACTCAAGTCGCTAGATATCATCTAGAATTCAGTTCTTCGCGTAGCTACTGGAGCATTTCGGATTTTCCCATTCGAGAGTCTGTACTCAGAATTGTCAAAATAGCCTCTTCATATTCGTAGGCAGTTCATCCTAACTACCTTTATAATCCAGTTAGAAGACCCGTTCATATGCTACTTCCATTTGCTATCTAATTCTCTTCGAGACCACCTTAATTGGTTACAACCATCTTTAACATCTTATCCAAATAAACATTCTAAAACTGCAGATATTAAAACATTCAATCGTTGTTGTGCTCGCACAGTGGATGGATCGATTAAACTGGACCTCTCAATTATAATTTTTTTCAAATTTATTTCAAGTTTCTACTTGATCAACGTAAAACACGTTATTAAAGCAATTAAAAGATATAAGACTTGATAGCAAAGATATTAACATTATTAAACGGTTATATTGGAATCAATCAGCCCACATTAAAACCAATCAGATTACAACTAGAGAGATCAAAATACTTAAAGGTGTACGGCAAGGCTGTATTTTATCGCCAACACTGTTCAATTGGTATTCGGAAAGAATTTTTGAAAATGCCCTGAATAATGTAGAAAAGAGAATAAAAATAGATGGAAAATGGATGAATAATATTAGATATGCAGATGATGCAGTTATTTTTGCTGATAATGTGCGGGATTTACAGTACATGTTGAATAAAATAAATCAAACGAGTAAAGAAATGGGACTTGAGATTAATACACAAAGGACAACATTTATGGCTGTTAGTAAAACATACATACAGGATATACATCTCTGCACGTTGCAGGTAGAGAAATTGAAAGAGTAACAAAAATTAAATATTTAGGATATTGGCTAACGGATGATTGGAATCCTGATTACGAAATTAAAGTTAGAACAGTAGAAGGTAGCAGATGTCGAGGACGCAAACGAAGGTCATGGACGAAAAATCTTAAAGGTTGGTTCAATATGCCTGACACGGCTACACTGGTTCACACGACACGAGATAAAGAAATATATTGTCAGATGGTCACCAACCTCCGGTAGGAGATGGATTTACAAGAAGAAGAAGACTTGATTCGAAATAATTTAGATACGCAAAATAAAACGCCTATGCGCAATAATAATGCGCAATAATAATGCGCGAATGGAAATTCAATCTTTTATCCACTCACACGTGTGCATACATTCACATATATATTCACACGTGTGCATACATTCACATATATATATATATATATATATATATATATATATATATATATATATATTCATATCTGAAAATTTATTTTACAAATAATTAAAATATAATTAATGCGAATACGCGCGATATAAATAGATAAAATTAAAAAAACACACATAATTACATGTAGAATTAAAAGTACATGTAATATATAAATACGAACACGTATAATACATATATGCACATATATTTGGATGTGTATATATATATTATTGCATAAAAAAGGTTAAAAAGGGGATATAAGAAATTACAAACCAATAAGTCTTCAGCAGACGTTATACAAAATATTTATGAAATTAATTTATACAAGGATACGAGTGCAATTAGATCAACAACAACAACAACCAGATCAAACAGGTTTTAGATCTGGATTTTCTACAATTGATAACCTACATACAATACATCAGCTAATGGAAAAAACTGATGAATATAATATAAAAAAATATTTTGCATTTGTTGATTTCCAAAAATCATTTGACTCGGTTTATCATGACAGCTTGTATGGGAACCCAAAATATACACCCTAATTATATATAAGAATCATCAAGAACATATACGATAATGGATACGGAAAAATTATGTTGGATAAAGAAGGAGAAAAGTTTCCCTTGAAAAGAGGAGTGCGACAAGGCGACCCATTAGCACCAGTTTTATTTAATGCTGTGTTGGAAGAAATATTTAAAAACCTGAATTAGAGAAAAAAGGGAATAAATATAAATGGCACTTATATATCAAACCTTAGATTTGCAGATGACGTAACTATAATTTCGGCATCCCCGAAACAGTTAAAAACAATGTTAATGGAATTACACGAAGAATCAAAGTAAAGGGTTCTGAAAAAACAAATTTACTAACAAACGGAGAAAAAATAAAAATTGAAATGAACGGAAAAACGATACACTGGGTGGAAGATGTTACATATTTAGGCCAAATAATATCCTTTAAAAATCTAATAGAAAAAGCGATAGGGTGAAAAAAATTCTGGGCATTACAAAACATATTTAAACGAAATATTAATCGTACAAGAAAATCACAGATTTACAATACATGCGTCCTTCCTGCGATGATGTACGGTGCGCAAACATGGTCACTGATAGTTAGACAAAGTAGAAAAATATTAATAGCTCAAAGAGCTATGAAAAGGAAAATGATCGGGATGACAAAGATGGACAAAATCAGTAATAAAGTATTCCAAAAACAGAAGATGCTCTCCGCAAAATACTGGAAATGAAGTGGAACTGGGCTGGACATGTAGTTCGAATGGACACAAGCAGATGGACTAAGAAATGTTCAATAGGAAAAGATTGAGGCGAAGACCAAAAATGAGATGGAGTGACGATATCGTCAAATCGGATGGACTGGAAATAGCTAAGAGAAAAATATGTAAACGTTCAATAAATTGGAAGAGGCCAATGCTCGATTACGGGCTTAATTTCCCTAATACATTTAAACATATTAATATTAGTTTAGCATTAAGGAAAGCTATACATAATAATATTAGTTTAGTATTAAGAAAAGTTATACATATTAGTATTACTTTAGCAAGTTATACATATTAATACTAGTTTAGCCGTAAGAAAATAATATTTGTAAATTTTAATTTAAAATAGGAAATACAGACTATTGTAATTGTAATATATATATATATATACAAAATCATAATATAGTTAGTATGATTAATTTTAACACAAGAACAGCGCACACCGCGCACACGATTACACATAATAATAAAGTCGTATATGTTACAGTAATAAAATGGTATGTATATACGTCAAATTTCTATAATTATTACATATTAGTTGCAGGATGACGTGTCCAAAAAATGTAGGATTACGAAGTCAAAAATTAAAACCACATTGTGAAACCGAAAGAAGGTTAAGTTAATAATTTTCTTCTTTTATTAAAATGAAGGATTACCATACTCATCTAGAGTTAGCCATTTCTACATGTGAGAACATAGCCATCGGCCTAATATCTATTATTCGATATTAAAGAAGCCGAGTATATAAATTCAATAACAACTTTAAATCCATGAACACATGGCAACCTTCCTTTGCTTTACACACACGTAAAATTAGAGTTATGTAGTCTATAATCGGCATGTTCCAGTCTCGGAATACGTATAAATTCAAAATTGATTTCGAGATGTCAGTTCCTTCGGCTCTAACGCTAGTTAGTTTCAGCGAAATGACTCACTCAAATCGATTCGTGAAATAATTCCAGATTAAAAGGGCTCTAATCTAGTCTAAATACAAATATATTGGCGCTTTTGTCTACAGATCTGGACGCGTAAGAAGGCTTACAAAGCCCACAAATTAATTACCATAAAGTGTAATGAGCAAAACTTATCATGTTATATTTTAGCCATTATTCGGAGATTGGAGAAATAAAATAATTTCTTTATTCGAGGCTATATTAAAAAAAAAAACTTACATTCGTAATTTTTTCTTTTAATTTCCTTCTTGAAAGCTTTCTTAAATCTATAAATTCAAGTGTTTTTTCTCGCTTATTCAATTTCATAATTTTTGCTTTAATTTTCATAATTTTTCATTATATATATTTATCTATGTATATAATATATAGGTACAAATAAACGTTTGTATATAGATATGGGTATAAACATGCAGGTATGTTAATACAAAAATGTTCAATTTGTACGCCATGCGTATTAAAACGTTTATTATACTCGTCTGTTGTTAAACTCATTCCACATAAAGACAACGTAATAATACATAAACTAGATCTACACTAATTTAAAAATAAATGAGTATAATAAACGTTTTAATACGCAGCATACGCTTAAATTTAATTGGATATTTTTACATCCAGGTACCCGTAGGATTACACCTATATTCATAACAATTTGATAATAATGTGTATATATATATATATATATATATATATATATACAGATATACAAAACATAATAACTGAATAATTGAAATTACTACACTTATAATTTATAAATACTTACAGCGAACTGCTACTGATTAAGAAAAAAAAATGAAAATAAATCAGATGAAGTATGACGGAGGATCAGAAAGCACGGATGGAAGGTCATAATAAGGAAACATTAAAAAAGATTAATTTAAATTTACTCCCTCAGAAGTCATCAACATTACACCGCTACGTGTATCTCAACGAAGTTAGTCGGTATCTATAATTTTCATTCGACCGAATCGAACGTGTTGAATGAAGAAAGACCCATTTATAACCGTAGTAATAATAGTAATTTGTAGGGTAACGCAGAGAATATGTAGGTTTTTGTTTTTTGAATAGCACCGTTGGTAAGACGGCTACAACGCAAACCGCGTGCTCCAAGGAATAAGCAATTTATTGTTCGAAGTTCAGTTTTATCGGATAATAGGTTATATTCGTATTTATTTAAAAATTTTATTCTCGACTAGTAGTTTTCATTTTATAAATGAAACCTCCGTTCAGTTCAAACGAAAATCCAGAAGCGAGAAACTTACGAGAATTGGATGATTGCTTCACACACTTCCAGTTAAAAGAAGAAAAAGAAGGCGGAGGAGAATGAGAAAACTATATTTGTCGCAAGTTTTAGCGTGATAACCACGAAAAGAAAAACATAGCGAAACTACCGCCGATTCAACACGAATATTTGACTTCTTAAGCCTTGGATTTCCTTAGTTAAACCCGACTATTCTTCAGTCCGAATGTAAGCGAGATATCATACATTTCAGAAATACGAAAAACATTCAGACGCTATATACTGATGACTCTAATTTTTTTTAAACAATGTAGGATGTACAATGTCTACAGACAATGAGATCCTTGTGCGCTATTCCTTACCACCTAATTTCTCTATACTCTTTCCAAACTTTGTGCTATCCTATCCTATATATATATAATTAAAAACCCGATCAAAGATGGCCCTCAATCTGCGATATTAACAAACTCATCCTCGGCAATTCTGGCTATCTGTAATTATCATTTCTTTCATCAACATCCAATTGCTAAGATGATCATCAAGTCATTGGTCGCCTAATGGTTTGGATTCTTGGTCACTCTCATATTGCAATACCATGCTTCCTCATCCAAACCTCGCCGTCCCGTGTGTAGATGCTTTCAAATTAATATCTCGGCAATTAAATCATAAATGGCAATTTCTCTGGGCGCATATGCCAGAGATACTTGAGAATGTTTAATAATTTCAAACATTTAGGTGTTATATGAGGTCGCCAGGTCAGTTGTGGGTCAAAAAGAAGGCCTAAGAATTTTATCTGTTTGTGGAAGGACTTATGTGGGTATTATAGAGTATTAGTGAAGCGAAGGGAGTTATGTTTCGTTTCCTGTGGAATATTATGAGCTGCGTTTTTGAAGGGGAGAATAATATTAACATTAAAGTTGTCGGTTATGTAAATACTGGATTGGGTAATGAGATTAGAGCGGTTATACCTACATACAACAAAAGTAGAATGAGTATGCAATTGCATGGCGGTGCCGTTATGTTCAACACGTTACCCGAAACAATTAAAAATTGATCTCATTAATTATAAACGAAGACGTAGAAAACTACTAATTGAATACTCACTAGCTAAGAATTGTGTGAATTAATCAGTTCCATAGTATTTATAAATTTGCGATAAAAATACTTGGCAGCTTAAAGTGCACTTTATTATAATATTGTAATACCGACAGTCCGATTTCGTATATGCATAATCAATATATCATATTTTTAATAGGTTTTTAAAGTAAAAAATGTACTACATAATAAGGTAGCATTTTTGTTTGAGTAATATTATTTAACGTTTCGAATAGTAGTTTTTAATTAATTGCAATTTCAACGTGTGTAAATATTTTTAAATACTCAAGAAGTCTCAATGAGAGGGGTTGCGTGAATGTTTGAACGTTTATTGGCAAATATGTATATAGTATGAGAAGAATTATGAAACTTATTAATAATTTATTTAATGGAGGCAGTCACATACGATATAAGTTTTTTGTGAACCTGGTATACGCTCAGAATTGCGCATAACTAGAGTACAGAAATATAGTTCGATTATCAATTATTAACTTATATTTAAATATATGTTCACATTATTTTTTAATTTTTATTTAATTTTAACTTTTTTTTTGTTTTATTTTTTTTTTTTCAAGAACGTCATATATTCAAATTGGTTTCTGTAATAGGATATTTTATGTTTTGATAAATTCAAGCGTATCGAAGAAAAAGTAAATAAATTGAAATTTAATTGAATTATCGTTATTATTATATTGCGAATGAGTATGTACATGTAGAATTGTAGATGTGTACATGCAGGCGTGCATATATTTGCGCACTTATACATTTATTCATGATAGATTATTGCACATAGATGGATGTATATAATTATCTATATATTGTATATACTTGTATAGCCCATGAACTTCAAACTTTCACATGTGTATAAATGTTTGCAGTAAACAGTTCTTTGTAAATACGTAAGAACATCTGTACTATCGCATATTATTATATTCAAACAAATTTGCTTCGAATCGTAAATGAATAGCATTTACAGTTACGCTGATAGTGGTGTATTTATAGTAACTGTTTCACAGTCAAACCTATTTTTCAAAACTTTTAGTTGTGAAGATGTAAACGCGATCCTGCTTAAGTAATAATAGACTTGTTCTAAATACGGAGAAAACTATATACACGATTCACAGCTTTATTAATTATTTATATATATATATATATATATATATATATATATATATATATATATATAAATAATCGAACTTTAGAAAGAGAATATACGAGATTAGGCATTTTATACCAACAGTAAACTAACATGGCATACGTATACATTCTAATAGCTAGGACATAAGGTACTTTATTTTATTTATTTGGTCAAATGTATTCTTTTAAAGATCTCATATATATATTATATATATATATATATATATATATATATAATGTGTTGTTAGCGTATGGAACGCAGCGATTTAAATATACAAAATATTTTAAAGCGAAATCTAAAGTGACTAAAAATTACATATTTAATCGTATATGAAGCTTTTCAACTATTGGGTTACTGTTGAGCGAATACCGCGTCTATCCACAACTAAAGTATGCTGCAGTATTCGTCTCATAGTTATATAGGATCAAGGATATCTCGTGTCCATGTTCTTTTTAATCTTCTACGTAGATTACCAGCCAACACTACCCGATACATTCTCGATATTTCCATGTTTGAGCCGGTTTTTAATTCGCTGAAAAACTTCTTGTATCGATTGATATAGTGCTGGCGCACATACTCCGAATTATGGTGTAGCGTGAAGTTGGAAATAAAGTACGGAGCGTTGGCTATTGAGCAAAGTATCTTCGACTGTAGTTGCTGAATCCGATTTAGTTTTGATGTAGCGTACCGTAAACTTCAAGACCATATTTTCATGTAGGCGCCAGCAGAGCGAAATGTACTATTCGCTTACATAGTAGACTACTCTTTTGCTTATTATACACTGGAGGTTGTTCATTCTTGACTGTATTTTTCGACACACATACTGAATACGTGGTTTCCATGCGAGGGACCGTCTACCGAGGAAACAAGCCTAGGTATTTGGCATAGTTGTGATGTACCAGAGTAGCATCATTGATTTTTACTGATACACAATATCTTCTATTCAGTGTAAATGTTATTTGACGACTATTTTCAATATTGATTTTACATTTAGTGACCCATGAGCTAATTTTATTTTTCCTGGACTACGACGGATGCGTATACTGAACTCTCGTGTGTTGTTAAAATACAGATGTCGTCATCACCGCTATGTCTGCTGTATAAATGTTCTAGTACACTACCTTTTGGAGCGGACGCTTGAATTACATATTTCTTCGATAATACTGAGTTCAGCTTAACTTGAAAGAACCGATCGGATAGATAACTTTGCAATAATTTGTACATATTATTTGGCATTAATTCTTTCAGCTTATATAAATAAAAGTCCCTGATGCCATACACGTTGTAAAAAATCTCATCAGTTCGAAAGTTATAAAAGACATCGAACCATTCTGAATACTGAAAGAGTACCAGCCAAAAGACGCATCTCGGACAAACCTATATATATATATATATATATATATATATATATATATATATATATAGTATGTCCATTAAACGTGCGTTATTTATACCTTTACAATTATCGAATATATGACTCTATAATTTCAAACCACTTAAACGGACTTCGATCTACCGTTGATCAACTTTTTCTTGGCTATTACTACGAATAGTCGCCTCTATAATAATTTTCTCATAATTCTCTATAAATCAACAAGATAAATATCGTACGCTAATAATATATGAAACAAATAAATAAAATCTGTAAATATAAAATCGTAACCGGAGACAGAAAATAATATATGTCGTCACGATGAAAGATAATGAAATAGTTACCTGATACCAATTCCAAAAGGTATAATTAATTAGCATTAACGAATAAAAACCAGTTTTTTTACTGCTTGTAGGGGGAAAAAGGTGGAACTTCGTAATGACTAGGGGTGGAGTCGAAAGGTTAATAATTCCACGATACTTAATGGCGTTGAATTATTCCCCAGTTTGGAACTTATAAATTTAAAAAAAAATATATATATATATATATAACTCTGGTAGTTGAATAGTAAAAAGTAATAATAATAATAATAAACAATTCTTGGAACAGAAAAATAACGATATAAACGAACGACATTAAGAAAAGCGATTATTATTATTATGATTATTGTTATTATTTATGTTTTTATTATTTCGTTCATAATATTGTTATTTATTATAATTATTATTCATTATTCACTATTATCAATTATTACTTTATTCTTCATATTATTATTTTTCATCGTTATTAACGTTACTATTAATGCGAACAGAAATTAATGATTGTATTTTTTTGTGGGGCAAGTGTACACCTCCATCGTGCATACTAATATGCACCGTACTATGCCTTAATGTTCGTATGCATCGTATGAGCTAATATATATATATATATATATATATATATATATATATATATATATATATATATATATATATATATATATATATATATATATATATATATATATATATATACGAATGTGTATATGTGGAGTTTAATGCGCGTTATGAATACGTACAAATGTGTACATGTAGGCGTGTTTGTATATTTACACATTTACAGTTGTACGTGCTTCAATACATATAAATGTTTGCAGTGAATAATTGTAAAATAAAATTGTAACGTTCAGTTTTATATTCAAATAAACTCGATTTATTATAATTATTAATATTTTATGACACAAGCGAACGAAAGATTGTATTTTGCCATTCGCGCAATGTATCTAAATTACTTTGAATGAAGCAGAAACTTGAAATAAGTAAAAAAAGAATATTATTATTTATCCGCAGTTTATTTTATTATTATTATTATTATTATTATTATTATTATTATTATTATTACAGTTGTTGAATTTTGTTTTCAAAAATAAATTGAAGCTTTCTATTTACAACGAAATAGGGGTAGCACACTTAGTTGTCACTTTGAATATTACGAATTATCTAATTTTAATAAATCCTATTACTCAAGCTATTTATAGAGATGCTGCACTCTTTAATTCACTACCATTTTAAAAATCCATTTAATTAATTACAAGCGTCACCGAAAGGCTTTGATACGTTACGTTGACCGTTCAGTCCTCTTAGAATTTTTCATAAGATGTGCGCTCGATTTGACTTTGTTTAATTTTCTTGTAATACAAAACCGTATATTTACCGGTTACATTCATTTACTTCATTAGTAGTTCTTCTATCTCACATAACCGTCAAGCTCGGACTCAAGTTGTTCTCGCCGATATCTACGAGTACAACAGAATTTGGACACATTATAGGTTGGAGACATCAAGCCTACGTCTCAAACCTATCCGATGTCTAATTATCATCTTCGTTCGTTCTTACATATAAAGAACGCGATTATAGAACATTTATTACTTGCGATGATTTAGTTTGCTTTAAGTGCAGCTCAATGAGTCATGAAGCTTCCGACTGTTCTGCAGCTGTCGAAAATGCAGATATTCTTCATCCCCATCCTAGAGAAATTCCAAATGCCACCGACCTATGTAACTCTCAAAACTACCTCGTGTTGAATGAAGCATTCCCACCATTATCTGATAAGGAAGTTACCAAGCGCTTAATGTACCATAAAAGAAATCTCCTTTCGGTTCTGCTGATGAGTTTTCAAATATATCTTTACCTCCGAACGAATTAAAGTAAAATCCTGAAGTAGCAGTCGTACCTAACGAAACGACTAAAGAAACCAAGAAACGCAAAAAAGATTATAAAGTAAAATAGATCAAGTTTATCCAAGAATAGTAATTTACAATCCGATACTGGAATTCACATGGAATAAGAACAGTCCACTATAATCTAAGCAGTGTTCGACAGCATTCAACCTCACTTTTTTCATTGAAACTAGCATTTAGCCCACTGAAAGAAATCTTCGAGCAAAATCAAGAAAGCTACCCAATTTCATTCGCTAACTTTCAATTATTTGTTGACAAGTGGAAAGGCCTGAGATATTATCCGACATTGCCTTAGACAACCGACATTCAAGATCTCATCCAAATGGTGGAATCTACACATCAAATTGTAACAGATCGATCCTTAAAAATAAGATTTACTAAATTCATGAAGAAACTTGAAACTGAACTGCATCTGGCACAGCAAAGTACAATAAATAGAAGCCATGTACAACATTATTACTTGGAACTGTAACGGAGTCTGAACCCACTTAGAAGATCTCCAATTAATCATTGCAAAATACAATCCGGCTGCCTTAGCTCTTCAAGAAACCCACTTAAAAATGATAAATCTTCATCTCCGACATTACAGTATATTACAAACAGATGGACCTTCATCACACCAACGAGCACATGGTGGTGTTCCCCTAGTAATTATGAAGGACACTGCTTTGGAACAATTAACAATCACAACGACCATACAAGCTGTTGCTGCAAGAATTTTTATTTCCAAAGCAATCATTATCTGTACCTTATACTTACCACCGAATTTGCATAGTTCACTTAACGATCTTCAGCTTCTAATTCAGCAAATTAAATCTGCTTTTATACTAATGGGTGATTTTAACGCTCATTCACCCGCATGAGGAAATAAAGTGTACAACACAAAATATAATTGACCAATATACATTAATCCTTCACACCACATTGCCAACTCAGTATATCTGTGCGCATCGTTTCTGGGTCAACTCTAGATTTACGTTTTTCATCTCATTCGAATACAAATTCTCTATACTTATTTAATCATATTGATTTAGCAGGAAGCGATCATATTCCTGTGATTATAAGTATCCGAAGCAAACGTGATATAGAAACAAACACTATTAGCTAGAACTGGCATAAAACTGATTGGACTAACTACTTCCAATTAGAAACTTTCCATTGCCAAACTTAAACAGTTCTATCGAATTATCAATGGAGATATTCACTAAAACATTATTCCAACATGCCTTCTCCTTACGTCACCTCACAGTATCCGAGCTATTTGCAAGAAAATTATTCCATAGTGAACTGCCGAATGCAAAGCTGCAATCCGTGATCGTTTGTAGGTGAAAAACTTGAAAACTCTCCTCTCGACTGAAAATTACGTTCTCTTTAGGAAGTATCGAGCTAAAACATGGTATACTTTAAAACATGCACAAAGTTCTACCTGGCACGATTCACTTACTCAATCTCTCCATCAGTTCCACCTAAATTAATGTGGAATAAAATTAAATCAATGGAAGCTTCATCAATGTTATATATCCCTTCTGGCGTTAAGCAAAACGGAAATATTATCTTGAACCGCAGTCAATTAGCAAATTTATTTGCAGAATCATTTTCAGATAACTCAAGTGACTCAAATCTAGACCTAACTTTCATCAAATTTAAGAACACAATTAAATCTATTCCACTAAACTTTAATTCATAAAACAAAGAACCATATAATCAACATTTCTCCTTAAATGGGCTGAAATTTGCTATATAATAGTGCCCGCGATCCGGATAGTTGTCGTATTTGCTTGCTGATAAATACACCAGTTCTCTTGCATATACTGAATGTTATTTGGGGCGAGGTTGTCTTTCCTGATTTATGCCCATTCTTCAGGCTGGGAAAAATCCTTTAACCTTCAACCGTAGACTTGTCTGACGGCAATGCTGGCAAAGTATTTGAAAAACTTATAGCTGGTTGCCTAATGTGGGAGTTAGAATATCAACAACTAATAACCAGTAAATAATACGCATTTCATCTAGCTCAACAATTGATCAAGCGGTTTACCTCCACAATAAAATATCAAATATAGTTAATAATAATCATCACTCATTAGCGCTCTTCTTAGATATATCCGAGGCATTTGATACAACTTAGAGACATAAGATTCTGACCTCGCTGTACAACTGGAATTTTCGAGTTAGACTCCCAATGGTCATTAGCGGTCTCCTCAAAGACTGAACATTCCAAGTTCGTCTTGGTAACACTTTATCCACTCCGCAGACGATACAGAATAGTGTTCCGCAAGGTGTTATCCTTGGTCAAATCCTATTTAATAATGATATCTTAACCGAGATAGTACCACCAATAAGAGCGTCATTATTTGAAAACGATTTGGGTATCTTCTTACCCTGTGGTGATGTACGATTGGATCAGAAACGCTGCAACTCTGCTTAAATAAACTTCTAAAGTTGACGGAGGTATCCGGGTTTCAGTTCTCGGCAGTAAAATCCACAGCCATGCACTTCTGTCGAAAACGATCTTGTCCTCATGATATAGTTCTTTACTTAAATAAAAAATAATTCCACCTCCTACTACAGTGAAGTATCTGGGCCTAACTTTTATCGAAATGCAAAAGGATTTATTACTCTGCCCCGAGAATATGTTTAGGTGCTTATCGTACGACACCCACCGCTAGCCTATTGAACATATTCGGCGAACCATCACTCAAATTTCGCCGTTCCAAACTTATGTCATATTTTTACAAAAACATATAAGAAGTACTCCAAATTTGCCAGAATCCATCTATCGATCTGAAATGAATCTTACTTGTAAATTCAGAAACAGTCGTTGGACACAAGCAATATCAATACTCAAAGACGTCGAAGTAGAAGTTCCTTTTCATTATCAGAACTATATGCCTGCATTGCCGCCGTGGATCTCGCTGAATGTGAAAGTAAATCTTTCGTTACTCCAAACAGATCTTCGCAATAACCCTTCTAGTATATTAGATCAATACAACGACCACCGAATACTTTTCACAGATGGTTCTAAGTCAAATTCTGGTGTAGGATGTGCAGTAGCAACCTCCAACGAAATAACAATCAGATTTCCACTATCTTCACATTTTTCAATCCTCTCGGCTGAACTTTAATAAAAAATATCTGTAATTTATATACAAGATTCTGTAAACAGCCTGCCATTGCCACCGAATTTCATTTAGCAATCACCAGCATCAGTAATTATAAGCACAAAAATCAGCATCCGATAGCCAAGGAAATAATCGGCATCCTATCTATCGGCCATTTCCCTCAACCCTCGTTTATATGGTTCAAAGTCAAACTGGCATTGCTGGAAATGATCTAGCAGGCATAGCAGTTAAACAGACGGCTTATATTCTTCATTGTAATGCTTCACTTATATGTAGTCCTACGTTGTTGTTCAAATTTCGGACATTCTGTAATGACACGTTCTACGGTAAGCGCTGAACCTTGACAAAACTTGCATGTCACTAAAGACGCATTCTCCTCGATTTGCGTTAACCTAGTGTGGCCGATTCGTAATCGAGCTCATCTCTTCGTGTCTGTTCGCTCGGTATGACGTCGTCCACTATTCTATTCGCGGTTTGATTCTCCGTAATTTGTTCTGTGTTAATCTCGATCACGATTCTTGTCGAACAAGATTTATCGCGAATTGTAATTGTTTGCTTATCCGTGAGCCGGGATTTCTAGTCTGTGGAGTTGGCTTCTGCCATGGTGTGGTACGAGGAGGCTTGTGTGGTACAATCAACCGTTGTTAAATTAAGGTAGCTATGAAATGTTTACAACGTAATGCAAGTGCTTCGTTATTTTTACTGTATTTGTTTTCTAAGTTCGAATGAATTGGTTTGGTTTTCTTCATACTCAATTCGAAATAATATTTCAATGCTAACAGGATTCTCTGATCTTTAAGTGTTGTTATATTAGTTTCGGCATCTAGACTTGATACTGGACTAGTACAGAAGGCTCCGCTTCAAATACGAAGTGCCAGATTTTGTATTACATCTAATTTATGTATCACTTTTGGCGATACCATACCATATATAATCGGACCGTAGTCTAATAAAGATCTAACGTGTGTACCTTGTAGACGCAATAACGTTCTTCTGTCGGAGCCCCACGATTTGCGGTGTAGAGTTTTGAGTAAATTAAGAGCCTTTCTGCATCTAGCTTTTACGTAATCTACATGCGCCTTCCCCAGTTCAATTTGTTATCAATGATTAATCCCAGGGGAATTTACTTTGATCGGTGTGTCGTATAGTGGTCCTGTTCAATTGTAGTTGAACAAGACGAGTATAGGACGTTTTCCTGCCGAATTGTACTACACATTTCTTGTAGTTTATTTTGTTTTAAATGTATTTTATTACATTAGAATTTGCTCGTTTCATCGTTTACTTCTAGTACTAATTACGTATTGTTTATATTTATTTACGAATATATATATTCCCCGTTTAGTTATGTTCATCACCTTTATACAGTTACCACATGTTTCGGTAATTTTTGAAATTACAAAGTATTTCTTTACTTTTTATGTTTCGTTTACAATTTTATATTTTAATATATCTTAATTTTTTATTTATAATTCGCCAGAATTGCGTATATTAGGTATGTGTATGAAATATATATGGGTGTGTGTGTGTGTTTAAATGTGTATACATTATTACGCGTTTGTGTTTTGTTAATATGTTCTTATATCTTTAATGTTCGCTGGGTGTAGCATTTAAATGAATTTTTCAATGTTCATTTTATTTAATTGCTGCACCGTTATTGATAATTTATCATTCATTTTTTATATTTATCGTAGATTTATTTTCTGCGTTTTGTTATAAGCTGTTTAAATTATTTTCTTAATTTATCCAGTCCTCGCGCATTCGTGCACATAGCCGGTTTTTTTGAAAAATTAGTATGACTGGATTTATTTAAAATTAATACCGATAAAATTTGATTTGATTATTATTATTTTTTTTGTTAATGTTATTCTCATATTTTGTTTCCGTTTTCTTTAAGTTTTTATTGTATTTTTTTCTCCTTATTTAAAATTTAAATTTTTATACGTTTAAATACAGCCGCAGAATTGTCCCTTAAGTTTGGTTTTATTTTATCTATAGTAGCGTAAGTGCACTTAGTATTTATAGATTTTATAAATAGTTTTCAATTCATAGGGAAATTTATTCTCTAATTTTACCGAAAATATTGAAAAATGTATATATAATAAAAAAAGTATATTCCTCACACATTTATGATTCATCAGTTTTGTTTTCGTACAGGTGCGGCAACTTGAAAAAAACTTTGGGGGCCGAAAAATATGTTTTTCATGTTTCATAAACATAACTCATAATAAAATTATTTTCTTACATATAAAAATCATATATATATATATATATATATATATATATATATATATATATATATATATAATGTTAATATATCGGAGAGTAGTGATTTTATGAATTATAAACAAAACAAAATCATAACACAATTGAATCACTATAAAAGTTTTAGATTTTCGACAGTTACGTCATTATCAAGCATACATAATAAATCTTACATATAAATTACTTGAAATATTCATATAACAACAACATTTTATATACTTTTATGTCTAACTTATAGTACTGGAAGGGTTATAATAACTCTTGAATAATAAACATTGAAGGGATAAATTCATTAATTAATAACTGTCGAGGGCCGTGGCCCAGCTATACTGACTTTGAGGGGATTGTCCCACCAAAGTCGGCGAATGTTTTCCTATATATAACCTACGTACGATAATAAATCGATTGATTGATCACATAAATTGATGGATTGCTTGATTGCTTGATTGATTGATTGATTGCTTGATTGATTGATTGCTTGATTGATTGATTGCTTGGTTGATTGCTTGATTGATTGATTGCTTGGTTGATTATTCATTATTATTTATTTTTATTATGTTTCATTTATTATTATTATTATTATTATTATTCGATATCATTATTAATTTCTTTATTATTATTGTTTTTGTTTCTGTTTTGTCATTAACACGATGAGTGTCGTTTGTTATTTATCATTATTACGATTTATTTCATAAAGCATGGTTTTTGTTTTTGCTTATATGTCTGATAGTTGAATACCGTATTGTCATATGTGAGCGTAAAAGTCAGAAGTTACACCTTTTCATTGTAACTATAAATTTACAGCTTTCCTCGATATATGTGTGTTGAATGTACATGTATATATGTATATAGTGTATGTGTAGCGTCATTACTGAATATACATTAGCACTTTGGGTTAATGTTCTAGTGTGAATATGCACGCGGGAGGGCATGTTTTTATGTACTTATACATTTGTTTACAGTTTTACAGTAGTGGATGTGTGTATACTGATGTATATTTTATATGCTTGAATACAGTTGTAATATGTGTAAATGTTTGCAGGAAATAATCGTGTAAATATATCGATTTGTAATATTACATATTGCGATATTCAGTTAATTTTGATTTGATTAGGTTATTATTATTGTTAATATTGTTACGAATAATGCACGTATAAATTATACGTAGGTGGGTTCGAAAGTGTGAATGTATATGGATATGTGATATGTTTGTGACGTGCGAACAGAAGATTTTATTTTGCTATTAGCGCATTAATATTGCGCATAGGCCTTTTTATCTAATGTATCCAAATCATTCTTATGAGCCATGTCCTGAAAATATTTTTACGAGTAATTCGTAGACATATAATTATATTAAGCGAAGAAAACATAGAATAGAATCAGTTTGGTTTCCGTAACGGTATGGGTACAAGAGAAGCCTTATTTTGTATAAAAACATTAAGACAATTAGAGTTCGGAAAATCAGTATAAATTTGCTTTATAGATTATAATAAAGCATTTTTGATAAAGTACGGCTTGTGGAATTAATAAAAACAATAAACGATATAGGCGTAAATCAGGCAGATATTAGGATAATACAAACTCTGTACGATAACCAACATGTAGGGGTTATACTAATAGACGGCAAACTATCAGCACAAGTACCAATAAGACGGGGAGTCATGCAGGGATGCGTCCTGTCGCCGATACTATTCAATTTCTATTCTGAGACTATATATTTGCACAATCCCTAGAAGGGCGTAGTGAAGGAATAAAAATAGGAGGCGAACGTATTTCAGTAATTCGCTTTGCTGATGATACGGCACTCCTAGCGGTATAACAAAACTATAAAGACTACTTGATATAGCGGCATTAGAAAACAAGAAAAAAGTAATTAGTATAAACACCAAGAAAACTAAATTCATGATGGTCTCAAGGAAATATAAACGAAAATCTATTTTTAAATACCAAAAAAAATTAAAAAGACGGAAAAATATAAATAATGATTCTGATATGGAAATATAAGCTAGAAATACATTTATGAAATTAAGAAGCGCCCTTTCCTATAGGGAATTAATCAAAAATAAGTTACTGAAATGCTACGTACGGTAGGTGCTCTTATACGGAAGCCGAGAACTGGACTATAAGAGAAAATATGAAGAAGCGGATATCATCATTTGGAATGTGGTGCTACCGAAGAATGCGGAAAATACCTTGAACTAAAAAGACCACTTTAAAATTAATGTGAACCGACAGAATATTAATGGCAGTAGTGAAAAAACGGAAGATAAGTTTTTTTTTTTTAGTCATTTTATGAGAGGAGAAAAGTACAAGCTACTACAAACGATAGCAATGGGCATGATTGAAGGAAAAAGGAAACCGAAAGAAAATGTATATGGTGGTTCGATAGCATAAAAAAAATGGACCGGAATCAATGAGACAGAAGAATTGGTCAAAATAGCAACAAATAAGAACCGGCTATAACAGATATTCGATGCGTGCTGATGTTTTCATAATTAATCGGGTTGTACGAGAGAAGAAGAATCCAAATTACCTGAAAATTAAACAGAAATTCGAAATCAATTTGATTTTGAATTTATCATTATCATCTTGATGAACAATAAAAGAATGATTATAATCTAAAGTATCTATTCTTCTTGCTTATGTATGCACATATATATATATATATATATATATATATAATATTTATGCATTTGTACATACATACCTATTTTAATATTTATATACGTATATTTTAGGGTGGTATAGTAACGAGGATTGACAGACACGAAATAACGCCGGTGTACTTACGCATTCCGTCGCAGTTTGTGCTGTGCTTAAAGAAGAATTTAAAAAAGCATCGAAAATAATAAAAAATAAAAATGATAAACGGTAATAATAATAATAATAATAATAATAATAATAAAAGAATAATGATAATAATAATAATAGTGAGATGTTGGATTATTTTTCTTTTCATAAGGAATTATTATTATTATTATTATTATTATTATTAGAAAAGGACGCCTGAAAATGTTCGATAAATAATCGAGTGTAATAATAACAGAGAACGTTCGACGTAGAAAAACTTCTCCTATATCATTTTCTATAGTTTAAAAACGACTAAAATATTACTTTTTTATGTTTTATTTTTTTTGTTTTTAATTTTATTTCATGCCCCTCACATATCTTGCAATCTTCCTCGTTCTCTATTATCTCCGCACTCTTTTATCGTTCTTATCAAGTGATATCGTAACTACTTCTTCTACGAGACAAGTTTATAAATGTCCTCCTCGTAAATTCGGGTATTAAAATCATTTTGATTAATATAAGGAGCTAGTTTGCTACCGGTATAGAAAAAAAAAATTTTATCGTACACGCTGTTACCGACTTGTACGAATATTTTGTACCACCGTCACGTCCAGCATTACGCGTGAAGAGATGTACACGATTTAGCGGTTCGCTTTAACGTTCATCCGACCCGCTAAAGAAGATGGTCTATGGAGGAAAGTAAACAAACGACTTTGTAGAAACCACGTTGAACTTCCACCAATCACCGTTCTTTTCTTTTCCTTTGCTTCAAGTCTAGAACTGATAACTCTAGATGGTGTGAAGAAGATTGAAAATCAGAAATGTGCCTAGACTCGTGAAGTACCTAATTTATTTTATTTTATTTTTTTTTAATGGGGATACCTTTATGGCCTACCCAACGTGATAATGTCGGGACTATTTACATTTTAATCAAAGATGCCGACTTTTCTGGGAATGTATGCTGGAATAATTGTAGATTATCCAGAAGGGGCAATACATTATACGGAGGTGTAATACACGGAGAACTTAGCGAGATAAGGTAAAGCTCAGAACTATTAAAAAAATCACGATCGAGATTGTAAACTGTCTGTTCAAAATGGAAGGGACAGAAGGGGGCTTTCTCTATACCGAAAAGACGGTCAGAGAAAAAATGATATTCAAATCGTAACTACTGATTAATCTTCTTAAAGAAATGGAATCACGAAAGTATGAGAGGAAACGGTTGAAGTTGATAGTAATAAGTGAGATGTGATTGACTAATGCTCTGAGCGTACATCAGTTGTTCCCAATGATCTTTATGCTCCGGCTGAATAGAGCGATATCCTTGTGAAAGACTAACGAGAGTTCTGCGTCATTAGATGTTGCGTCTTCAGCCAATGAGTCAACAAAATTTGTTGTTTGGAATAACTTTATAACCCGGCACCCACAAGAGGGGCATAAACACAAGTTCCAAATTATTAACCTTTAGCGAAACTAATCCAATCGTTGTATTTGACACGCTCCAATTTATTGTCAATAGCCGTCACCATTTCGAAGCGAAAATTTAAGTCCATTAAAATTGGCAAGGCTTGTAGCGCTGCTACACAATCCGCAGTAAATACTGAACACTGTTCGAATAATTTGTACATGTTACTAGTATTGAAAGCTGGAATAAACACTGTTGCTCCCGTTCCTCGAGTTAATATGGGTGTGTAATGGAAACCTTTCAGCGAATGTGGTGTAGCAGTTAATAGATTGTAACTTTCAGGGAAAAAGGAAGAATTATATGTTTTTTTTTAACTATTTTATTTATAGACGCTCGATTGATCATTTGCGTCTTAAAGTCGATTATAAATTATTTATTAAGTTATCTGTAAGATACTGTAAAAGAATTTTAACTTTGTTCGATCTTCGAGTATTGTTTTTATCATAGTTTAGATGTTGGTTTCTGTATTTTGTGCATTCTAACAGTATGTGGTTTATATTTAATAGCGAATTCGTGGCAGATGGGTAGTCCCCGTTGAGTAGGTGTTGTGAAGTAATGTGTGATGTGCCTAGTCTAGCGTTTTTTCTGTTTTTTTCTCTTTCTGCTCTGCGGTTTCCAGTTTACTAATCTCGACTTAATTTGATACAAGCGTATATGTGTACATTGAGTCTCCCAGAATAATTTTTGATATGATGTTTTAATTGTTTTTGAAAAGAATGTAAATCTGTAATGCGCGTTGATTTTATTCTTTTCAGATTTATGTAGTTTTAACGATTCTATCAATTGTTTTCATTCCCGGCTATTCCTGAATAAGCCGGTGTTCATAGAAGAACAAGTTCATTGTTCTAGGAGATAATGCTATTAATTATATGTTTTAATTTGAAGGTATCTCTGTATTTGTGTTTTTGATGTGTTGTCGAATATGTTGAAGAGCGCTATACTGTGCATATTATATATTTATTTGGTTGCGCTTGCTTAGATATGTATTTTAAAGCTTTATAGATTGCAAAAAGTTCTGCTGTAAAAACTGATACTGACTCGAGTAAATGATATAATCGGGATTGGTTGGATGTAAGATACGGCGATGAGTTTTGGTTTATAGACTTAGATGCATCAGTGTACTATATAATCAACGTACTTTTTTTCCAGAATGTTGTAGAATTTCGATTTGAGAATATTTGTAAAGTGTTTCTTATATTTTTCCAGTTCTGTGTTTATTGCGATTGAAACCTTTATCTAAGGTGACAGTTTTGGAGCGTGGTTTGTTTTGATTTATGGTGTAATTGATATCGAAGTTTGCCAATGTATTGTTAACCCGTTCTGATAGGGGTTTAGATGCATTTGGCTTATTTAAGAATGTACGATGAAATTTATTCCTTAGTAAGGACTGAGATATCGGATTGGATGGTGTGCAAATTGATTGTGTGTAGTAATTGATCTTCTGTATTGGAATGGTAATATGTTTGCTTCCGCGTGTGGAGCTGTGTTTGAGGTAGTGTGAAAGGCACTTAAGGCAATTCTAAGAGCTAAATTTTGAACAGCATTTTTTTTCAACGTGGAACAGGCTGAACTATCATATATATTATACTGGCGTAGTCTAATCTGCTGAGCATATAGGATTTGTATAATTAATGTTTTTCGATCAGATCCCTACGATGAATCATCTCGAGCATATTTATTTTTTTTAAACGTCTTATTTTTAGTTTAATTATGTGTTCTTTCCAGTTAAGTTTCGGGTCCAATGTTAGTCCTAGGATCTGAAGCGAATTTTCTATTTGTATTGTATCCGTGTTTAAGTTTGGTATAATTGTATTTGTGAAGCAAGTAAATCCTTGAGATTTGGCCGAATTATTTAAGTCATTTATTGTATTTTGTAATAAAAGTTCACAAATTTTAAATCTCGGTTTTGAGTAGTACATTGATAGACCGTCAGCGTAGATGCAGTAGCTTACTGGAGACGGTATATGTTGTTTAATATTAGTCATGGCTACAATGAATAGGGCTAATTACGAATCCTTGAGGGGTACCATACCATTTTCTTGAATTTTGATATTTGATAAAATAGAACTTATCTTTACGTGAAATTTCCGACGGTGTAAAAAATTGCGAACAAATATCGGTAAATTTCCTCTAAATCCTCACTGATATGAAGCGAAAAGAATTCTTCGTTTCCAGAGTTTATCGAAAGCCTTTTCTAAGTCAAAGCTAACAACAGTTGTAATTTTAATTTCTATTAAATTATTTTGTGTATCTGTTGTATTAATAGATCCTGAGCGCTTCTTTGTTTCCTGAAACCGAGCTGTTAGGTATGAGCTTTCTAACTGCCATATCTGTTAATGTTTGTTGAAGAGGAAAATATGATACTATAATTTGAAAAGGAGCTTGTTGCGTGTACCTGAGACGTACACGAAACTCCTCCAACCACCTTGTTATAACGGAAGAGAGCATTAGCATTATTTTAGAAATAATTTATTAATAATTTATGATTCATTAGCGTTTGAGTCTTCTGATATTATCTGCTTTATTTTTTTCTGAGAATTTCGGTTGATCATTATGATCTTTTAGCTCGGATAAATGTTCGACTATCGCTGGATGAATTTCTTCGTTTATTCGATGATGAAGTCCCTGTGCACCGTGTCGTTAGAGACATACCAGGGAGCTCCAGTTGTAATACTTTATTTCGATATGTTCTTTTTCTTTTACGTTGCTGTAATGGCATAAAGCCATAACGGCTTTAAGATCATCTTACAGAGCAGCAATTTATCGATCCTTAATACGTATCTATACAAGAAGTATGAACACGGACGAATTAAACGCTATAATACTATTTCGATTATTCCGTCTTTTTGCAATTCTTCTTTCTTTCCGCATCGGTAAATTCCATCGATGAACGTCATCGGGCTGTTTGAAATTTAATTTCAAGTTTATTATAATCGGTAATAAGCTTACGTATCAGGGGATTTTGTTAGATTTTTCCCGTTAGTAATTATAAGATTTTTATTTTCCCATTACTTAACTCGTACCGTCTGATGTGTATACACATTAAGTTTATCCGATACACGATGATTTTCGCTATGTTCTTTATTATGAACATAACTGAGACGAATACATGTTTCTTATACTTGTTCTTCTTCTTGTTTACAACGAATATCAATTTTTTTTTGTTTCTTCACTTAAGATTTACTACTACTACTATTATTATTGTTTTTTATTATACATATTATTAATTATTATAATTATTATTATAGATGGTTGGATAAAATTTATGTCCCCCTTTATAACGTTAGAATTATGAATGTGTCGATTATAAATTGACTTAGTAAATGGCGGCCAGAAACATGTACCGATAATATAAAAAGAATAGGATTCTACTGAAATGTCGAAATTCTTTCATCTTTAATCGTAGTTCAAATGTCATCTACATCGCCGAATAACATCGCCTAATTTTTAAAACGACCCAACTTAATATTCAGTAAGCGAGAATAATATATTAACAACTTTAAAAATCGAGAAAACGTTTGCATTCCTGTTTAATTACGTACGATGGGTTAGTCACGATGCTGGACAATGATCACGGTGATGGAATAAATGTTTGCTTATTTGTTCATTGTATTCTATTTCAATTTTTTATAATGTGGAATGTAGTGATTTTTTTATAAAAAATCAATTGAAAATTAGTTAAATCACTAATATTTATTTTCTTAAAGAAAACACAACGCTTTTCGGCATTTACGCCATTATCAAGTGAAATATTTTAAAACATCATAATTTAAAAAAAAAAATTAAATATAATTACTTAAAAATATATGTGATGATGATTGTGAAAATATGATCCAAAAATGCTGTCTGCTTCAGTTCTGTCTATTTTTTGATTTGTTGAAATTTAATATCAATATATTTGTTTATTAATTTTGTTTTTTTATATTAATTTTTTCTTCAATACTATTTTCCGGATTCTGTAAAAGTTGTATACTGGTGGAATTTTAAATTTTTCATTTACTATTGCGATGTATGATGTCCAAAAGTAAAATATAAAATATAAAAATATACAAACACAAAATTTTTTTAAAAAAACACAATTTTACAAGTAAAATGAAAATAAATATTAAAAATCTGATAATGACCGTGGTGAACAACACAATCAACTATCAATATATAAAATTTACAAAACAATAGCCAGATAATAATTTAAACATTGAAAAATACTTGTATTATATAATAAAAATTAATAGCCAGTAAAATTACAACATATTTTACAATATACTTTTTAAAATTAATTCTTCATCAAAATTTACCATTGAATTCAATAAACTATTTTTATTTTTATCCCTTTCTTTTATAATTTCCATTTTTTCAAGTAGTTTTCTTTTTTTATAGCGTTTTTCTATATGTAAAATTTTATAATTTAGATTAATATTATTTATTTTATGTTCTAATTCTACACAATGTTTTCCAAACAACGATTTTTCATCATTATTTGCATATGAATTTAAATGTCCTTTAAATCTTGTTATGAATTGTCTACCTGTTTCTCCTATGTATTCTTTTTCACATTGATTACAATTTAATTTATAGACTCCTGAATTTTTTAATATATTTCTATTTTCTATTTTATTATTATTAATTAATTTTAATAATGTACTATTATTTCTTATTGCTAAATCAAAGTTATATTTGTTAAATATTTTAATTATTTTATATGTATAACTTCCTACAATAATTTATAGAACCTAAATAATTATTTTTATTGTTTTCTGTATTTATATTGATTTTAGTTTTATTCCATATTTGATCCACTATAATAGGGTTATATTTGTTGCTTATTGCTATTTGTTTTATAATGTTTTTTTCTTTATTCAATTTATCTTTGTCTGTTAAAATTGATTTTGCTCTATTAATAAAGTTTCTTAAACTTGCTAATTTATGCATTTTTGGGTGAAATGAATCATTTGGTATTAATATATCTGTTTGTGTAGGTTTTCTGTGTATATCTATATCAACTTTTTAAGTTAATAATGTTAATATTTAAATCTAAAAAATTTATTGTTTTCCTCCTATTTCTAACATAAACTGAATGTTTTTATTATAATTATTTAAATTAGTTACAAAATCATCCAAAATACTGTCATTATCATTATTAAAATTCCATATTATTAAGATATCATCAACATATCTTTTCCATAATTTAACATTATTTTTAAATATATTTTTATTTTTAATGTTATTCTCTAATTTATTCATATAAATATCAGCTAAAATGGGTAATAATGGAGATCCCATAATTAAACCACTATTTTGTTTATAATATTTATTTTGAAATTGAAAATAATTTTGATTTAAAACTGTCTCTAATATTCTTATATAATGATTTTTATAAATATTATTATTTAAATTATTATTCTTAATATATTCTATTACTTTATCAGTAGGAATGTTGTTATACATGTTAACTACATCTAACGATATTAGTATATCATTATTCTGAAGTTTTATTCCTTTTAGACAATTTATTAATTCTATATTATTTTTTATACTAAATTTATCTTCAAATTCATAATTTTCTTTTAAAAAATTTGCTATATTTCTTGAAATTTTATAAGATGGTGTATTTATGCAGTTTACTAACGGTCTAATGGGTTTATTTTCTTTATGTATTCTACTATTTCATTTTATACTTTGGATATTAACAACTTTAATAGTTGTAGAATTTACTATTAAAAGGAACAATGGCGAAACGTTTATTATTCTCATTTAACTAATTTAAATGTGTCAAAAATGATTACTACTCGCAAACTCGTAATTAGTTTTATCAGTGTAGACAAACAGTCTACAAAAATTACTGTGTAATAGTATTCGCGTTAAAGACTCTCTCCTTTACAAATGATTCGAAGCATGAAAAAAATATATGCTAACATTTTGTTCTACTCGAATTTATACATTGGATATTTAACAACTTTAATGGTAGTAGAATTACCTTTAGAAGTAACAACGCGAAAATGTATAATATATATTACGATTTACTTTTCTCGTTTAACGAATTGAAATTCTTAAACTGAAATTATTATTACTCGCTAACTCGCAATTTGTTTTATTAGATTAATAGTCTGTTAAACGTACATATCTTAAGAAATAATTCTGAACACCGTTATAATCAATCATAATAATAATAATCGATAATAATATAATGAAAGGAAAAAATCCCTGTATCAAATGAACAAAAAGATATAGACTTTGTTTTTTTTTTTTAATCAAATATTGCTAGACAACCATCTAGTAGAGGGGTTTGTGTTTAGCGAGAAAGAAAATTCTAACAAAAAAGTGCATAGTATAATGTGCAATATCATTCCTTTCACGGTAAACAATTTTCATTATGCATTGTAGAGTTTTCAACACGTTAGTTAGTTAGTGTGTTCCTGCATTTTTTTTTTATTTATACGTCATTATTATTATTATTATTATTATTATTATTATTATTATTATTGGGTTGTTTTTTTTGTTTAGAACACATTTGTTCCTGAAACAACGAAGATAACGATGATAAGAAATATTACAAGAATCGCGGACGGAGCCGCCTATTGAAATTGAGAAGACCCTCGTACTATAAATACTGACCCTAATAAGTTTAATGAGGTGTGAAACACTCTAGAAAACTTCTTCCTAACCAAACAGCCGCTATACCCTTCTGGATCTGTTCAATTTTCTATCTGTCCGTCTCTTCGATGCTTATGCTTTTTCCTCTTTATTTTATTTTTTTTTAATATGCCTTTGCCTATTTTCGTTACGTCATACTACGTATTTGACGGTAATGGTCCCCTAAATTCACAGCGTCTTCTTGTCTAATGTAGAATTAGTAATTTTTCGCGGTACGCTTGTTATTTTTCGCTTAATCACGGCGTGATTTGTAATTTTTTGTTACACGGCCGACCGATGACAATTGAGGTTTACATCGGATGATACGCCAATTAGGAGCAATCCGAAAATATACCCGAACGATTCATGAACGATGAACGGTATGTTTTTTACAAACCGTACACGCGTATGGAGACGCGAGCAACTAATTATAAACGGCAATCATATTCTCGTTTATAATTCGCGATAATTAGACAATTCCGGAATTAGTTATTAAGTAGTATATATAATATCGACCAAAAACTCGCTCCAGTACGGAGGTATGGATGGGAATTGTGGGGCTGCAGTAAAAAAAATTCAATGAAAATACAAAGATATCAAAATATTTAGATTAATCGTCTCACGTTATGTAAGGAACAAAATACGATGACCTTGGCATGGAGTATATAGCTGACTTAATTAAAAAGATGGCAATGAAACATCAGGAGCGGTTACACAGTCATGCTAACTGGTCTGCAATTAGCTTATCTCGCCCCAGATGCAAATTCGTAGGCTGGAGAGAAGTAAGCCATTAGACTTGGCGTAGGAATGAGAATTATGTAAATTATGATTATTTTTTAAATGCAGCTGTTTCCGCAATCTTAGAAGTAAGCAGTACTCAGAAATAACGTAAAATGCGCAGAAGAATAGTCCAATGACTAAATTTTGTTAATTATATTAATTGGTAACGGCTAATTGATGAGGTTCGTTTCACAGCGAAATCCAGATGTGTAGACAAATGTGCGATGTCTCCGGATTTGGATGGCAAGAAAGCCGTTTTTGATATCATTTATTACTTCGTTGACCCATTTGATCTGTAAATCTACATCGAGTGCGTCATTTCGTTGAAACCAACGAGCATTAGTGATCGGCAGAAGAAATTTATTTTGAGCTCTTCGGATTACTTTTCGATTTTTTATCGCATCTCCATATTTGTATTGCGTAAGTCCATATTGGACGTATAACAGTTTTATATATTACGATCCCTCTAACTTCATCATTTCAGAACGATGTCCAATGAGCCGGTACATTCGACGTATTTTATTTCATATTTTGGCAGCTTTATGCTCGATATGTGTTCTCCATGTTAATTTTGAATCCATATGCGCATACCTACGTATTTGGCAGAACTTGGAACTGGAACTTGCTAGTTATTAATGCCGATAAACATTGGATCCCACTTGCGTAAAGCAACAGTGACATGAACAGATTTCTGTTAATTTAACCGAATTCGAAAAAATTATTAAACATAACATACTAATATAGGGACTAGTCATTGGCATATGTACCCTTCACGTTACTGATAGACCATTGAATACGAATAGATTTATATATATATATTATATAGTAGTCTTTTCGATATCTAAACCGGTAAATTGAAATTACGAATTTGCACGCTTCGACCTATGGATTTGAAAATGTTTTTTCTTCAATTCTCCCAGATGGATGTTCGAGATTCTTAATCCTTCCAGCCACACATCGTCGATTTTATGAAATAAAATTGTAAGTTTTAATCTAGTCCATCGAAAACTGTGAAATCGAACATAATTTATTATTAGAATTGAAACATTCTAAATACTTCACGACTATGAAAACGAACAATTGTATTAACATCGAAAGTTCTTGTACCCTACGGGAAACACCGTGACTGAAAAAATGATAACTAATATTCAATTATTCCGGTACATAATTTTAACCGTTTCTATCGTAATGTCCTCAATATGGTACAATTACATTTAATGGTAAAAGAAAAATTATACTAGATTTTAAACTTACACATAACGCGTTAAAAATTATAAAATGTTACTTTATATTTTCAACCCTTTGAGTAATACATTTAACTATTTCACACAATAATGTAGAATTTTTTTATAAAAAAAAAATCTGTGCGCCCTCGAGGCTCAAGGAAGAAGTGAAAAGACCGTTTTCCCAAAAAAGACGCTTATTTAATAAACTCACTATTTCGTACAAATTTCATAAACAAAAGGAACGTCCGCTATGTATAAAATTTATAATTTTGTGTCGAAATTTTATAACGTACGACTAGAAGGGTTAATCCTTTCAGTCCAAATTTTGAATAATCTTCTTTCGAACTAAAATGATAATGTAATTTAATCCTAACCGATAATATTTAATATGAAACATAACTTCCCGCCTCATATCACACTAGTAATTTTTACTCTGGTGTATATCCAACTGGTCATTTTTCCTGGGGTGTATCTGGTAATTTTAGCATAAAATATCACTAATGTTAAAAACAAAAGAAAAAAAATGTAAGAAAAAATTTATTCATACGATAAAAATCATGAAAAAAAAAGAGGCACTTGACAGGTATTACATATGAAGTATGCGCCCTTGTAAAATGTGTGCCAATTCGAGAAAAAATTTATTCACGATATGATGCAAAACACGGGAAACAAAGGGGATACTTGGCAGGTATTATTATTATTATTATTATAAATTGGACTCTGGAATTAACCAATCTGTCCATGAAAAACATAAAAAATAACAAAAAAAAAATTAACATTATAAAGTAACTTTACATTCTAAAATAAATTGAAATAAAGAATAATATATACAAGCGTCTCCTGAGGAAAGTAATGAACTTAAGATATAAGGAGGCCGATGGCCTAAAGATATCAGCTTAGAAAATAAACGCGATTATTCTGCCGAGTAGGAGGAACAGTTAAAAAACAAATGATTCGAATCCAGAATCATATCGGTATCGTCCGGGTGAGAGCAGGTGCTGGTTTCGGCCGTTCCAATTCTGTGCAAATGAACAGGTAGGTAACAATGATAAGCCGAGTTAATGTTGTAATCATGTGACGAGAAATTGGTCCGCTAAACTTTTTGGGAAAATACAACGCTTCTTTGCAAGGAACTGGTTTAACGCTTTTATAAAAACTGCTGACTTTATTGAGATGGACCAATTCCAACTGGACTTTCACTACAACGCGGAGATCTGTATATGGAATGCGTGGACACAAAATGCCGATGGAAGCTGCTGATTTTGCGGCTTCATCACAAACAGCATTACCAAGAATTTGAACGTGACCAGTAATCTAACAAAAGTCGATTGTAATATTTCTTAAATTGAAATAGTATATTTCTTCTAAAATTGCAAATATAAAATAGGATCCCTTGGTAACATAAAAGTTCGATATAGCATGAAGGCAACGAAGAGAATCCGATAAAATAAGAATATTGCCACTAAAAAAATTAGAAGCGCGAAGGAAGCGTAAAGCCTTGACGATCGCAAAAGCTTCAGCGGTAAAAATAAGCACTTTTTAAAAAATATTTTTTACTTTTTATAATAAATTCTACGAAAAATATAATTCACATTCACTTAATTTGTTTAATCTCCGTAAAATAATTAGTACTTTCGGCTGTCTCATTACATCGTGAATTTTTATGCTGTTCTCGATCTGGCCGTTGTGCAACCGTGCACAATCTTTATGTGGTATACGTGTATATATATATATATATATATATATATATATAATATCTCTAATCCCAAATAAAGGGACCAAAAGTAATTATATGACGCGCGTAATTACTTAATATTGTCGTCGTTCGTTACGACATTAATTACGCGCTCAAACGGCATTGAATGTATTTAAAAGTTCGCAGCTCTTTCAAAAGATAGCGCCACATTTATATAACGAACCGCCATATAGGTAAAATTTTTTTATAAGCGACACATGGTAACAACGGGCTTCCATTAATACAGTAGGCTTAGTACAAAAATTTCAATCTCAAGTATTGCGGAATATCGTGTCAGCGCCATGGTATGTCCGCAATGACGACATACACAAGGATCTCCGTATACCGTCTGTTAAAGAGGTAGTCAAAAGCTGCGCTGGAAGATACTTGCATCGACTTCAAACCCACATCAATCCACTAGCAGTCAATGTTCTACGTAACGGCGTGCAATTCCAACGACTGAAGAGACGCAGTCAGATCGAATTGGGAAATCGACCGTAGCGATCAGCTAGTTTATATATTATATATCATATATTATATTATATTGTATAATAATACTAAGATAAATTAAGGGATACAACCGTTGGGAAGTGTCTTGTTATAGCTTTTAAACAGATCAGTTCAACCGAACAGATTGCACGCATCTTTAAGCTTTTTTTAAAAAAAAAATTCTTTCTGTGTTTATTTATTATTCTAATTACAATTCGTACTTATTTAATACTTATAAACCAGACAGGATCATCTGGTTTCCTTGTTGGCACTCACAAAATGAATCAGATATGAAACCCCACTTTGCGAGCATACTACGTCTATGGACCGTACGAATGCGATTATAATTATTTACGTTGGTTTCTCGTTTTTTTCTAAGTACTGTTTATATGTTTATATGTTTATATGTTTATATTTGACGATTATACGGCCGATAATAATAAGTATTAAATAAGTACGAATTGTAATTAGAATAATAAATAAACACACACAAAAAAAAAAGATATCCTGAACGAATTCGTCCTTCGCGGGTGGATGGGAGGATATTCGAGCAGTATCAAGCACGCCAATAGCATGATTGCAGAATTTGGATGCGGACACTTAAGCTAGCCGTAGACATTATCAATTAATTTCCGATTATTTCATTCGAACTATCTTATCCTCGTTATCATTGGATGTTCGTGTTTTTTAATAGTATTATTTAAATTTATTAGTATTAATCACATTCTAATTTAACAGTTGGTTTGTAATAAACATTGTAGAGTATTCTTGGTGGACTTAGAAAAAGCGTTTGACACAACATGGCAGGATGGAATTATGTATAAGTTTATTAAACACAATTTTTCTTCATATCTCGTATTTATTATTAAATTTTACTTAATAAATAGAAAATTCGATGTAAAACTGAAAAAATAAAATTCTGGTATACGATACACATTAATGCTGGGTTACTTCAAGGCAGTATTTTAGGCCCATTTCTTTTTATTATATATATTAACGATATGCCGACAGTAGCGGAAATTTCTATGCTGATGATATCTTTTTAATGGTATCATCTTATAGAATAGACACAACAAGCAATAGATTATTGAAAGCAATAGATAAAATATAGGAATTTTTCTATAAATGGAAAATCAAAGTAAATGATAAGAAAACTGAGTCAATATTTTTTACTAGGTGTAGACTTTCATTTAAAAAATTAAAAAGGCTCATCTCGACTGAAACGAGCACAATAGGCTTGACATTACACAAATGTATCATTTATATATGTAGGCAAGTATAATACCGGTACAAAAGGCTTGACACATATGTGCGAGATAAATCATATAATACCAGATGTGGCACCCATCAAATAGAGAAATTAAATAAAAGTAGACACAAAAACCATAATTAAGCACATGTAAGAGATTAACTAAAAGAGATAAAAGTATGGAGTTTTGCATCGTTTAATTATGCGCCTGCCTCATCTGAGATGTTAATATCATTAGGTAGACAATATATAATAATACAAGTATGCTTATTTATTTAATGCGTGCCACATCTGGTATTGTATGATTTATCTCGCATATACACTTATGTAATATTATTGCCATTCCAGATTGTAAGAAAAATCTTGAAAAACGCAAACAATGCCGGTATACAGAATTCAGCTGATTTTGATTTGAGCAGAGATTAACAATCGCGTAAAGACAATCAGTTTATTTCGAATAAATTAGCAAGATAATTAAATGTACAGAACTGAGATAAAACGAAAGTCAAATCGAACGTCAATTCAGAAACACGTCTTAACTTAGGGAGGACTTCGAACAGAATGACGCTGTTATTTTTAAGGAATGCCTATTTATACCAACGCTAGAACGCCTGACCGGAAGTATGATCGAACGCCTAACGAGTAAGAAGAAATCTGATTGGTTGTTCCACCGAACCATACTCAGATAAGAAATCAGAAGATATCCAACCAGACGCTGCGACGCTGCAGCAATTGAACTTTGAACAATTTCAAACATTCTCCCCGCCTTCTACAACCAGGTTGGAGAAGCTCTAGCATCTTCATGCTGATTTAGTGGAAGTAGTACAATTTTGAAATGGGTCTTGTTAAAACAGTAGTAAGGTGTACAATTCGAGCAAGTGGCCATTTTGAAGGAGGAAAACGCTCATCTGATAACAACACCAGTGATCCAACCTTGAATGAATTGTTTGAAAAGTGCCACACTAATCCGTAGTCGCCTATTTTAAGGGTTCCAATCAAATTGTGATTTATAATTTTTATCGGCGATATTGTGAAGAACCTTTTAAATTTCGTTTATTTGCATATGATTTCAAAATTTATGTCACCGTATCTTCACTAGCTGACGGTAAAGTATTGCAAAGAGACCTAGACAAGTAGAGTTCGTTTTGTTATAAGAATTACGTCATACCCTAAATATAACGATACATCGCGAAATGTAGCACCTTACACTACAAAAAGAAAACAGCCCAATTCAGATTTCTTCCTGATATACGCTATACGTTGAAATTTTTTTTCTAAGATTTATATATGATGACGTGTCCTTTTTTTTTGTTTTTCCGATTTTTAAATCATTCGATTTAATAACTATAAGCCTACGCTCTAATCGGCTTATTAGCTGTTTTGCGAACTCCGCGTTATTACAATAAATAAAACACTTATTTTACACGTCGCGCAATCTAACGACGTTTATAGGAAAAATTAGTATATTATAAAGTTCGTAGATAGCGCTACGTAATAACAAAGTCGAACGAACGACGAAAATAGTAGTTTTCTTTAATAGACACGTTGATTCGGTTAGTTGATGAAAATGTTACAAACGTCTAAATTTGTTGTTCCTACCCTCTTTTGTTCTCGAGATGATTCTACTTCCTACCACCCATTTCGACGCGACTAGATAGTTTCGAGATATCGATATTTATGTAAACAATATTTACAAAAAAACAAACACAACAACAAACTAACAAACAAAAACTAGTCAGTCTGGCGGGTTGGCGAAGTCGTTTATTTTCTCCCGTATCTTGGTTCGCTCCCTTTTTTTCTTTTTTCTTTTTCCGTTAGAAAGTACACCTCATTTCCATAAGCTGTATAAAAACTTCTTTCTACCTTCCCTTAATATTTATTTATCACGCGGCCGTTACAGCATTTAGCCGAGTCAGTAGAAGGGGTAGCGAGACTTAAGAACGAATTGGAAGTCGTTGTTTCGTTGTTATCGCCATTTAGCGGTTACGAAATGTGTAGACAATAAAAGCAAAACGGTCGCCGTGTTTCAGGGAACAATTCTTTCAAACGATTCCATATAAAAGTTCTGCTCTTCTCGTAGGCTTATCTTATCTACTAAAATGCACGCTCGACTTTTCTTACTCCTCTTCCGTCGGACACGGATTTTTACCATCGACATTTAAAATACAGTGTATCGTCCTAATAGTCTCCCGTCGACTATTATATTCGAAATGCGAATTTTTCGTAAATGGATAATGCGATAAATCGTCGAAAAGTTCATTTGTATATATTTCGATAAGGGAGCAAACGGAATTCAAATATAGGCGGAAGAACGAATCGTTCAATCCTAGAACTGGTTGAGCGATCTCAGACTTCAGCAGCTTCAGTTCCGCATAATATACCAGCGCCCCTTATCGACGTTCCCTATACGAGTGTCGAATATCGTTTTTGTTCAATTTGTTGGAGCACCTTTTTTCTTCTCTGTCCAAATTATCCGCTCCATTTTCCGTCAGCCGTTTCGAACACGTCTGTAACTTATCTATATATTTCTTTTATAAAAGATTCGCTTTACTGCACCATAAACGACTCCATACGCATTCTCCTCAGATTTAACGGCGGGGACTTTTGTCTTAGTACGTTTTTCACCGAAAACATATTTCGCTCTAGACCCAATGTGTAAGGTTAATTTCACTGTCGCAATTATAAATCCTGCGATATTATTCGATCGACATACCTCAACCGTTATACCGAAGGACGAATAACGAATGCGAAATTATAGCATTTTTCCATCAATCGTCTTATATACGCAATTTAAATAATAATAATAATGTCATCGATCGATTCAATCGATAATTGAATTCAATCGTACGAATATTATATAAAATAAATTAGCGTTTAGTATGAATTATAAACAAGATATAGAAAAAGAAAATGTTAATTAAATAAAACGTAAGAATAAATAATTTTCGTGTAATAACAAAATACAATTTAAATAATCATAACAATAATAATAAAATCATCGATCGATTGATAATTCAATTCAATTCAATTTATTTCCATATTCTTATCATCGTACAAACATTGTATAAATTAAAACAGCATTTAGTATAAATTATAAACCACTCGGTCACGAGCATGTCACTTCTCGCTGTTGCTCTTAATGCTTGTGCCGCATATGAAATCCGATAGCGTTCAACGAATTTCTGTCCTACCGGTAATATCGACCTGATGTTTTGGGCCTTCTTATATTCCCTTATACGCGGCGCCGTTGATTTACAATGTCGTCTTTAAACAATCTCCATTCGTATTTGTTTTTGCACAATTTCCTACCACTTTTTCAGATTTACCCCAACTTTCTTAATTGTCCCACTGGATCACTAATTTTGGACGACCGCAATGTCGTTTGTCCTGGCTTATAACTTGGTAAAACATACGTTTCGGAATGAGTTCATCATGCGTTCTTATTACGTCACCAATCCACCTTAGCCTATGCTGCTCAATCGAATATTAGCCATAACACCTTTTCGTTAGATACGCGATCTTTCCAGTTTGACTTCCGACTTTTTCAGTTGTTTCATGTTTACGGGCCAGGTATCTCGCCATATAACGTCGTCGTCATCATTCGTAACTTTATATACGGTCATATTAGTGGCCGTTGTTAAGTTTTTGTTCGTGAAAACTCATCCGGAGAGTCAGCTATACGGTTTCATTATATTTCTTATTCTATATATTCTTCATATAGACTACTATTTTTTAACTAATCGTATTTCCCGAGTATTTCAAGTCTTTTAATTTATTTATACATATATATATATATATGTATTTCCAGTTGGACATATTAACGCGCGTGGTCGCTTATATTCTTTAGTCAGAGATGTCGACTAATAATTTTTTTTTTTGCAAAATTTATTTCAATTTTCGATACACTTTTAGAGAAAAGCAACGATCGAATACTACCATTAATTATCGGATTTCCCTCTTCAGCGAGCGATGAGTAATTTTTAATTAATTAATCCGAAGAACCGGATACGATGAGTAATTTTGCATGTAAAAAAAAAACACGAGGTAGCGGTCAAAATGAATTTTTCGATCTTCCTATCGCAGATTTTTTTTTAATTACAGTTATTTTAAAGACAGTCAGCTACCGTTTAACTGTAATAATATTAACAAAACCCCAGTATAGAAATTTTGAATTAATCGGGAAAAATTCGATTTTTAAAATAAAACAGAGAAAAAAGTACCAAAAAGACGTAAACGAGAAAAAGTAACGGACGTTTTGACACGTCACGAGTACAAGGACTATCGCGAATTATATCCTCCCGTCGTTATTTAGTCTTATACGCGTAGTTGTTGATTTGGTACACTTTAGTAGAAATAAATCGCTCCATTACATCCACGGATGTATGTAAAACTGGGTCTGTCGATTCCCTCCCCCTTTTTAACGGGGAAAATTCGTTGTATATATAGGAAGTGAAAAAAAATCTCTCGGAAAGAATTAAAACGAATTTTCACGCAAATTTCGTCTCACGCTATTAATATGTATATATATATAACGCACATATCATCGTATCATATTAGCTGTTTTTGACACGTGAATAATGAACGACGATAATTTTCAACTCGAAATCGAACGATTTATTTCGATTTTAAAACGGAATTAGTATAATAACAGTAAAATCAAAAAAAAAAAAATGACGACAGAACACTCTATCGGGACATTTGACAAGTTATAGAGAGGATTCATTCTGTTTATCGGAAAGGAAAAAACTGATGAACAACGGTTGTCTTTTAATTAAAAATGCGTTCGAAATCTTCAAATTACCTTTTAATATACTTACGTAACATATATATATAATTTGAAAAGTGTAGGATGTAGTGATTTTTAAAAAATAAACAAAAAAATGGAAAAGAAATAAAATCGATTTTTTGTAATTACATAGTAATTTTATACAAAAAAAAAAAATAAACGACAAAAAAGGACTTAAAACTCCTAAAATTGTTCTTTATGAACATTTCGTCTGTTAAGCCATTATCAAGTGAGTATAAAAAATATAAATTATAAAAATATACACAAATTTACAAAAATATAAAATGTAAAAAATTATTTTAAATGCATCATAAAGAAATGATTTACAAAAATTATCCGCGATATAATCCGATAGTGAATGTCGTAAATAACGCAAACAACAATGAGTAACATAACATTTTTATACATACACAAAAACACAATAGCGAATGAAACAAAAATAAATAAAAACATCCCACAATGTTAAATTTATACGCAAACAAAAATACAACAGCATCAGATATCCCGATTTAGTTGAAGGTATCAAACAACTTCTTCTTTCATCCGGCTCATTTTGAACAAAGAGACATGGAAATTTTCCCGGCCCATTGCAGCTGGTTTTGTTACTTTTATCTCAGTTTCTATTTCGCTGAATATGATTTCGGTTCACGGTTACACGGCTGGAATAGTAAAAACTTAACGTTCTTTTTTACACTACTAGCATAGACAGAATACACGAAACATTGAGAAACATACGTTATGATGCAAATGCAGTACTGCAACGCACTGAAACATTTTTCCAAAATTGTAAATTTTGTTATAAATTTTCTTAGAAACAAACAGTATGAACGTAAGACACTTCGACGGTTTTTCTCTATAATAATATTTTATTGAATTATAAATTACGCGTCCTAAAGTTTCGTGTAGCTATCTCCGTTCTATACGTTTCAACCTTTCTAACCAGTTATCTAAAAAAAAATTGTAATCTTTTCAGACTCCAGAAATTGTTTCTCTGCTTTAAAATTTTCACACTGCAACCCTCATTTCTGTCCCATAATACTGAAAATACTATTCTAACCTACAGATTTATTCGCATAGTAAATTGATTTCACATCGCGTTGCTTAAATTGTTTTTTATTTCAAATTACTACTTATAGGAAACATTAAATAAAAAAACATAAAACATAAAGTCTACATTATTTATCTCAAATTTAGTACAAAAACTCTTGCCGGTCCTAAAAAGTTACTCATATTAGTTACGCAAGTTTAAGTCGCGATTCTACATTCTACTTAGCTTATAGTATACACATACACGCTATCGATCGATCAAATTGTGGCGACGGTACATCTAATTTAATAGATTTTTTTTTTTTAAATTTTTATCAAAACGATCGAGATTGTTGCACTTTACTCATATTGAAATTTTCGAATTTAAGACGTGCGTACAGGATAACGGCCGTTGGGCCGTTAGTATACGCGTACAGGATAACGGCCGCGGGGCGTTAGTATATATATATATATATACATATATATTTAGAGTGACCCAGAGAAGACTGACGGTTTTTTTTTCAATAAAACAGTTGTTAACACTGCTACAACGCAAACCGCATGATCTACGTTTAGTGTACACAGGAGATATTCGTTTTTGTCCAGTTTCTGTTATCACGACATTCTATAACCACAAAGAGCACGCGTTTGAGACGTTATTTTCGGCGTGAATCGATCACGACAGTGCAAACAGAGTTTCGAAAAGAATTCAAAGTTACCCTATTTTATTTTTGTACGGACACCTTATGAGCCGAAATCTGGAAAACTTGAAAATTCGAATTTTTGAAGAAATTACAAAAATTCAGTGACCTATGCTCGAAAAAGTCTTCGAAAATGTTGTAAAGACTGAATGAATGGCTGTCATCTGAACGATATTGCGTTCCACAAATGATTATAAGCTAATCCCTCGTTTTCCTATTTTTAAATAAAATTTCATTCAAAAATTTTTGTAGTTATTTGAAAAACAAAAACCAGTCCGTCTTCACCGGGTCACCCTATATATATATGTATATATATATATATATATATATATATATATATATATATATATATATATATATATATATATATGATCACGCAAAAATTATCATCAAGAAATTAAAATATAAATAATCCTAATACCATAATCGTCTGGAAGGCAATAGCAAACCACCACGCGCAACACCACATGCGCGCTAGTAACAATATAGCACACTACAGAAACACGCGGGGCTGCATTGTGACGTGACAACAAAGCGGTTACAATCAGTTCTCACGGGTGAGTGTATCTATCTTCGTTTGCGCCATATTATGATTCCCTATTTACTACTTACACTGTACAACAAAATATGTATAGGTAAGTAGTCGCCTACGTCCGATACAGAGACGGTACTTAATGATGGTGATATGATTATATATATATATATATATATATACATATATATATATAATATATATATATATAGAGAGAGAGAGAGTGTGAGGGAGTAACGTAAATGATATTTTATTTTGAACAAATCGTACTTATTTAAACGGTCAATCTTCATATTGGAATAACGAAAATTCATTACGTATTAAATTAAAATTATTATTATTCTTTATAAGTAAACTAATGAAACGACGTCGACTTTAAAAGAGAACTTTCACCATTCGTCAGTTATTCAGGAAATTATCATCATTATTAATTTTTTTTCAAACTTTTACTTATACTATTTTTCTTTGTTAATAATTTTCACTTCGAAAAACCAATCATCTCGCGAACGTGTTCTCTACTAGATATGTATTTGCCTTACCAATCGTAATATTCGGATACTAACCCGTATACAACTCTCTTCTATACAGATAGATACCGATGGTAGTAGTAGTGTAATCGCCGGCTATCGGTCGCTAAGTTGAATGATGTAAAGAAAGGATCTTGAAGTTAACAGAAGGGAGGTTTTTATGTTATATATATATATATATATATATATATATATATATATATATATATATATATATATATATATAAAAGTTTCCTTTAAATAGACACGTTTTATTTGTTTAAACAATTTATTGGAGTACAAAAGAATCTCTCAGTTGCTGCTGTTGATTACACGTGTGCCCCGTTATAAAGCAGAACATATTCACACACGTAACATTCAACATCAAATAGGCTTAAGAATTCTTCGCCGTCATCATCATCCTCAATTGAGGAGATTCGACATTTAATGAAGTTGTGTATCTTTCGATACGAACGTGTTTTAGTGCAAACGTGAGAACACGTTTCGCGTTGTAGCTATTTCCACTAGTCGCCTTATATAATAAAGGGATAATAAAAAAGACGAATTTTCCGGAATAAAGCCTCGAGAACGGAACGAGGGATCGTCGTAAAAATCTAAAATCGGGTACAATTTTTAAGAACGATAAAATCTCCGAAAATAATCTGCAAGTACTTGTCGTTCTCAAAGGTTTTATCGTGATTTTGTGTTTACAAAGGTCTACTCGAAATATGGACTATGTTGTAAATATAAATCTACGTGGTCGTTAGGTGCGACATTTTAAAAGGAACAGTTTTCATTTTAACCCGTTCAGTCACATACCAATTTCCTTTTGCAGAAAATTATTTGTAATCTCGTCTTCAGCATCATTAGATTGAGTAGAGTTTTGGCTAGAGTTTTCAGCTACGATATGGTCGTACATCGCGGAATAGTTTTTCATTGTAATGTTCCCAGCACTTCATCCTGGAGTCCTTTTCAAGTATAAGGTTACCATTTCCATCTTTAAGTTTTTTCTACCACTGATGCTGCGTTTCTGATTTGTAAATTCTTTTACTTTTTACATTGAATATATCGTGTTTTGACTGCAACTCTTCAATTTCTTTACATTTCTCATTTAACCATTTATTTTTGGCTTCACGTATTTTACGACGAATTATTTTATTCATTACTTTATATTTTGTTTCATTACGTTTGAATCCTCTCCTCTTTTCCATTAAAGCTAGTATTTCATCAGTCATCCAGTGTTTGTTTTTCTTCCTCTTCACAGAGCCTATTACTATGTCTTGGATATGGCACTGCGCTTTCTTCCATTTAGCCCAAACGTTTTCGATATTTTCACTATTTACTGCATCTTCTTTCTGGCGATTCGAGAAGACCTCGCACATTCCCAGCTTGACGTTTGTGCATACAATAGGATCCTTTAACTTTTGAATATCAATACGGTGTATCGGAGCGCATTTCTGTCTTTTTCGAAATCTAATTTTGATGACAATGACAACCGGGTTGTGATCTGAGTTGCAATCGGTGCCTGGATATGCACATGCTGACACGAGGTCTCTCTTGTACCTATTATTAATAAGTATGTAGTTAATTTTATTACGAAATTCTCCAGACGATGAGGTCCAGTTGTATAATATTCGGGGTGGTAACTGAAAGTAAGTATTAACAATTAACATTCTGTGGTCATTACAGAACTGAATTAGTCTATCACCTCTGCTATTTCTTTCACCAAGTCCATATGCGCCAAAAACCTGACCGTGAGATCCTTGTCCAACTTCAGCGTTATAATCTCCAGAAATTATGGTAATTTCACCATTCTTTGTTAACTTTATTGCTGTATTAATTTGATCGTAAAAATTTTCAATTTCTTCCTCGCTTTTGTCTGCACTAGGTGCATACACTTGAATGAGATTTAATGGACGGAAGTTTGTCATGAACCTGAGTACAATACTCTTTATGATATAGGTACGATTTCCAACACCGAATCTCTGATAGCCTTATCTACAAGTACACCTACTACTGCAATGTGCTTTGTATCATCTGTTCCTGAGTAATCTGCATCATCTAACCTGACATGTCCACTATTAGGCCACCATACTTCACTCAATCCCAGAATTTCAATCATAGTCTCTTCCTTTCTGCATTCATATTGTGTAGTTTCCCTGTTTGAAAAATACTACGGACGTACCATGTGGCGATGCGTATTTTTTTATTCATGATTCCTTTTTCTGTCATTTTCGTTTTCATTTTCATTCATAGCCAGCGGGGGCATTCTTCACACCGTCGTCCCACTGAAGGGCTTCCCCGGCCTAACGGACATTAGTACAGGATTTCTAGCCATGATGAAAAGTGGGAATTTACTCTGGTGATTTCCTGTTTCCTTCCAGAGGATTTTCTGTTAGGGTTTACTCCCTTAGCCTTTGGACAAAGTCCTAACCGCAAGGAAGCGTGGTTTTCGCTGTTGGGACAGCAGGTGAGCTATATTTATACAGGCGGCATCAACTCGCCAAGTTTAATCGACTGTTTCAGGAATGTGAAGTTTTGTAGGCAGTTCCCAAGCTGCCCCTCTACCTCCTCCAGCCGATAAACCTGTCATTACTGGAATCGTCTGCCTGAGACTTTCCACCAGTAGCCGCTCTTGGTTCGCGACTGCTTATTTAATATTCGCAGCTGGCCAGTATATCTACTGATCATTCACTATCCACCACTCGTGGACGCGCCCCATTCCTGTTAGATCTCCAGACCCCAGAAGATACATAGTACATACTACACGTAATAAATAAAATATTTAAAAATATTTTATTAAATATAAATAAAAATAAAATAAAATCGATAACGTTTGAACACTGAAGTTGAAAAATAAATCAAAGTTAGAATACTAAGCTGCGTATATTTCGGATGTTTTATTGAAGATAACTGTACGTTTGCAAATATGGTTAGCTAAAAATGCTACAACTCGTGCCCATTATTTGATATAATTTTAGGCGAGGAAAAAGCAAGATGAGCAACATATTGACAATTTCGAAATGTAGATTTGGAGGCGCAATGCTTAGAAAGTTTAAGGCTAGCAAACAGCAATCCAACCATAACATTTTAAACTTCTTTATTAATACTTCTTAGCTTAATATAAAATACCTGAACAATACCTATAATAATCCCGTATCTCTTAATATATATATATATATATATATATATATATAACTCAAAACCCTCAATTACTGTATAAATAAAATAGAGAGTGTAATATATGTGGAACGTAGTAAGATCAAAGCTCATAACGTAACGGCGCCACAGCAGAACATTAAGTAAAAAAAAACATGATCTGGATTACAAATCAGCCTGTTCGGAATACAGGAGACAGAAGGGACTTTCTGTAAGTTGCGTATGTAAAACAGAATCAGGTAACAAACGATGTTCAAATCTAAATCTATTGACGAGTAAAATTTTCTTTCGCAGTTATTAATCTTCTTAACGAAATAGAACTGTGAAAGATTAATTTACAGTAATTAGAGAGAGATTTTTCTATGTTTAAATACACGCAATTTGTCTTCAATTCGAACGCCAGTGTTGACGGTTGTGTGTGTGTAATTTAATAGAAAGTTTCCTAATGGAATTAATTAATTAATTATGTTAGTCCGTTTTAGTCGTCTGTATCGAGTACCATCTACGACTAATATGTGAGCTAAATGATTAGTGTGATACCTTAATTGGATCCGGATATCGCAACTTGTTTTGCTTCGATCTCTTCTTTAACGGACGCTATTTGTAAATCTTTGTGCATACCTCGTCGCTGCGTATATACCAGGGCGGATCGTAAGATTTTCGAGTGAACTCTTCGAATTATCGCTATATTAGATTTTCTCGCTATTTCCCGAAGAGGATTTCGTAATGCCGTACGGGTTTTAAAGTTGTTTTATACAATAGTATTTTCTAATGATAATATTGACTTTCGACAAATTAGCTGACGCATTTTGTCGAATATAAATTTGTTTCCGTCTAGCGTGTATATCTCCGTGTAAATTTAGAAATCATTTTTCCGTTTAGCTTTATAACCATTAAAGTAAATAAAACTCGGGTATGTTCAGATTCGTTAAAATTTTTCACGATCTATTTTTCTAACTCGTTTAAGTGAATTTGTAGTTGCTGCGATCGTGATGCGAGGCTACAATTTGAGGAGAGGATGGCAGTATTATCTGGCGAACATAAATTATAGTCGTTTGCAGGAAAATCGTATGTATATATTTGATATTGGCGAGAGATGATCGACTAATTTACTCAGTGTACATCAGTTCCCCATGAACAGATCTGTACGGAATAAATGATATCCTTTTCAGAATTTAAAAATAGTCCATTAGATGACGCGACTTTAGCTAATAAATCGACGATAACTAAATAATTCGAGACATACGTATTTATCGTTATGTATATATTAACCTGAAGCGTACTAACTCCTTTACAAACTCTTATTAAAAAAAAATAAAAAAAATAAAATAAAATAGTAGAAAAAAGAAAACGGACAGTAATAAACTTTCTTCAGTACGTTCTTCTCATTACATTTAAATGATCAACGTAAAAATTTTAATTATATTTTGTTAATTATTATTTAATTATCTGTGGAAGTACTCGGTTATTAGTGGATTTGGAAAAAATAGTTAATACTTTTTTCTAGTTTTATATTATGGCCCGTCACACCAAGTTTGATACGCAGACGCACACGCACGCATACGTCATTAGTGTCTCCTCAACTGTTTGTTTTTTATCGAGTGTAACGTACTTTCGACCAACTTAATCGCGTACAATATTTGTCAGCATAATATATCCGCGGCATAAAACCCTCTCGCGATTGTTCGTTAGTATTAAATTTTAGCTAGTCGATGACTTTTTTTTCGATTATTAAATACCTCTACCCGAGCTATCGTGTTTAATCTCTTTAGTCCTTTCACATCCACCTGCGCCTAAACCCGTCCTGTCCAGAGATAATTTTAAAGTACCTGTTGAGGTTTTTTTTTTTGCTGTTTGGTTTCCTGCGTTTAAAATAAAAGGAAAATATTCGTTTACTAATATTTTTAACGCTCGTCTGCTCACTCGGAATTAATAAGAGGCGTGGACACGAACGCTGATTGGCTGATCGTTTGGACGATATCACGTGCGCTGGAATCCGTCTTGTTCTGCGCCTTCTTGCAGTTTACCATTTGCTTTCACGAGACGTTGGCGGTATCTAATCATCGATAATAACGCCGACTACGGTATACACGAGAGCAGACCGAACGGCAACCCGAAATGATTGTCGAGCGTCGTTAGACTCTAAGGTTCTCTCTCTCGCGTAATATCGGTGTATCGAAAAATTTTCTTTTACGACTTGTACTTTATAATTATTATAATTTTTATAACTTGCAATTTCTAATATTTCTAATTCGTAAATTATAACTTATACTCGTTTTTTTTTTTTTATTTTTTTTTTATTTTTTATTTTTTTATTCGATATGAATTACAACATTCGTCGTAACGATAATAACGAAGAAGAGGAAGAGGACGACGATATAGACATCACCGCCAATGAAGACGATAACAGTACAACAACAATTAATCACGACGATAACGATAACGATCGTCGTAATCGTAATAAGTATTCGATCGTTCAGTCGAAATCGCGCGATCATCATTTAGTAACCGGCATTTCTTCCGGTGTAGTCATCGCCGGTAGCGCTAGCGGTCATATTAAGAGACCGATGAACGCGTTTATGGTCTGGTCTAGAGGTCAGAGACGAAAAATGGCGCAAGAAAATCCGAAAATGCATAATTCGGAAATTTCTAAAAGATTAGGAGCCGAATGGAAATTACTAACCGAAATGGAGAAACGTCCGTTTATAGACGAAGCAAAACGTTTAAGGTAAAAAATTTGATGCGTATATATGTATATATATATGGGGATATATATATATCCATGTTTAATGCTCGTGTCTTGTAGGCTAGCCAACCATGTTCTCCCATCCCTTCTTGTTGCCTGCCATGTTCTTAATCTCTTTATACGTCATCTGCATTCTTCTTTTTATTTGATCCGTCCATATTGTCCTAAGTTCTTTTTGCTCCCAGTTTTCCCTTGATCATGATTGCCATGAAGGCGTTATAGCAAAAACAATATGTGTCTTAGAAGCGATTTTAGTTGTACTTTTTTATGGATTTACAATGCTTTGCAGTAAATGCACCGGACCACAGATTTTTCCAGTATTCCTTATGCGCGTATTTAATGTACGCTAGGAGATCTATAGGAGGAGTATAAAACAAGAAAAAGTTCCTAATGTAACCGTTAAAGTGACTAAATGATCAGCTAGATTATTGCCATGGGTACCACTATGCCCGGGGATACAAACAAATTTAACTCTTACACCGAGAGAGTTTAATCGGTATGTGTAATTAGAAATTTTGTAAATAATTGATGGTAAACGAAAGGTGAGCTGCGAGTGCTGTAATGCCAGCAAACAACTTTTAGAATCGGAGAGGATCAGAATATTAGTAGATGGGCGATTTACAGATACATATCGGAGAGATTGAAGAATAGTTGTAGCTCCTGCAGTAAAAATGGAGCATATTATATTAAGGATAAATTTTTTTTAAATGTTAATATTTGTTGTAGTTGTTCGTTGTCTGTAATACGCACCATATATATATATATATATATATATATATATATATATATATGTGTGTGTGTGTGTATGATTTAAAGTCATTTTTATTTATAACAAATAAAAATAATAATTGAAGGTACCATTATTTTTTTTTTCAATAAATTACGGACTTTGAACTTACATATATGTTTAAAAATCAATTTCAATACAATTAGTTGGCCCGTATTGATCTTATAATCAGTCCTATGCATGCTGGAGTTTTTTTTTTTTCAAATTTAGTTTTACAAGAAAAATTAATAACCACCATTATCGTTACACGACATTATAAGATTAAAATACGAAATTGCCTCGCGCGATGTACGATATCGAAAAATATCGTTAGTCGAAATATTGAATTAATCCGGTTCTATGCAACAACCAGTGTGAAGAACAGTTAACGAAGTGTAATGGGTTACATAGAGGGTATATTATTCATGTTTACTTATCGAAAAAATTCGGAATCGTTGATAAGATTATATATATTTTGTTAGTTCGGGTCGGTCGTGTTGTCCAGGTGGACGAAGTGTATCTATAATGGCGGATGAAAGTTAAAATCCCCAACTAATTGTGATGACAACATAGTTTTGTGGAAAGCCTTGAATTTAAGCGCACGAGATCAGAAAGAAAAGAAAAAGGAGCGAAAGGCCTGCGTCCAGCAGTAGACTGATGCAGGCTAAATATCAAATCATAAATATATTATCAACTAGGGTGCACTTTAGTAAGAGTAGTAGTGGCCTCGTCTAATCCGAGTAATCGTCGTTTAAACCTTCCTCATCTAGGTCGACGATTTTTTTTTTGGTCGTCAGTATTATCATTACTATTTTTATTGGTAGTATTATTAATTTACTGTTCACATTATTATTCTTTATATTACAACCTAGCGCAAACACATTTTACCAATCAATCTAAACATATTGGTTCACACGGACAAATGATTTAAATTCGAAAACGAATTTAATTTTTAATCATTATTATTAATGTTATAATTTATTTTTGAACAATTTATTATTTTTGTTCATATCGATGATAATCGTCATAATTTCTCAATCTTGTAAAGATCGGTAGATAGCTAATTTCAAATGTCAGAATTCTCCGAATAGCGCAATTTTTTCATGTTACCATGTTATACATCGTATCGTATTTCTTCGACATTCATTTTTGGCCGTGCTCTTGATCTTTCACCTTCTACGGAGCCTTATATGTGTTAAACGTCTGTTGTGTCTGAAAATGTTATCTATCAATTTATATCTTCTTTCTTTTAATTTTCCGAATAAGCTGCTATTTCCACGGATTAATCTAAATACTTCTTCGTTACTAATTTTCTATGTCCATGCTATTCTTTCCATTCTCTTTCAACACCTTCGAACACCTCCAACTGGTTTCGGATATTTGAAACAGGAACTAAAACGATCCGTTTTGTTTTGATAAGTTTCTTCATAACTTCTACATTCATATCATCATCATCACGGTTCGTTCCGAGCATGGATCTTCATGAACAAATGCGTTTTGCCGCCATTGGATCAGCAGTCCATTACTTCCCCTATTGATTCAGCTCCTGCAATTTTTTTAACTCTGTTAAGATATCTCAGATACCTCGTTAGAAGTCTCCCTCTTTTACGATGACCTTCAAACATATAAGTTATAATTATTTTCCCTAGCCCATTTTGTCGTATGATATGTTCGGGCAAAGTTTTTTATCCGTTTCTGTACTACTACTGTTTGTAGTCTCGGACAAGTTAGTTCTTTTCGCAGTCCACGGCACTCTTAACATTCGTATCCAGCAGTACATTTCAAAGACACGAATCCGTTGTATATCATTCTTCATTAGAGTCTAACATTCTGATGCATATAAGAAGACAGAGAATACCAGCGAATGCTAAGGCTTACTTTTGCACACTTTGTTACTTTATGACACTTTTGTTAGTTGCGATAGCGCTAGTTTTGCTATCTTTATTGTCCGTTTGATTTCCTCTGTTGAACTTCCATCTTTTGTAATCAATGTTACTAAATATGTGAATTCATCAACCACTTGTAAGTTATATTGACTTTGTGTGCTTTGTGACTGGTTGTTATCTATAATCATTATCTTCGTTTTATTTAATGAGTAAATCATGTTCTATGTTTTCCAATTTTTCAAGGAAGCTATTCAGTTTCTGTTCCGATGGAGGCGAGTATAACAGTGTTATCAGCGTAGGTCTTGATTAAATTCCCTCGATCGATATTCATAATTAACCGATAGATTTTTAATAACTCATTTACCGGCGCTCACTCTATATTATATAATATTATATATATATATATAAATCGATTTTCGGATTCGAGTTTCCTTAAATTGATTTGGCGAATAAATTGAATTGAATGACAAAAAATCGCGAAGCGGAATAGAATTATTAATATTAATATTATTGGTAGTATTAGTATCAACGTTAAAATTATTTCAAAACGTTTGTACGGGTTTATTTCAGGTAAAAGTACTGATGATTTATTTTAACACGTATCTTACATTGCCGCATGCCATAGATCAAGTTATTTCAATTTATTTCGATTTATATAAAACATCTGACACAATTGATCACTCAATTTTTGTTACAAACATTGTATGATTATTGGTTCAGAGGAAACACGTATGAATTAAGAGTTACCTCGTAAATAGAACATACGCTGTTAAAATAAATAATGTGTGCGGGCGTTACATAGCACAGTGTTCAGGTGTACCGGAAAACGGTGTACTTGGACCTTATCTTTTCTTTATAGATATATATATATGCGTGTATGTGTAAAAACGACTTGTATAATTCACAAGTAAGTTGAAGATTGTTTAGTTATGCAGATGACAGAGTGCTTATAATTGAATTCATCCGGACTTGTTAGTGAAACTAGACGATGTTATTCATATATACACGAATAGATTATTCGGAACAGGCTTTATCTGAAAAATGTATAATTTATACAAATCCGGACTCTAGTATCTGAGAAAATGCACAGATAAAGTTAAAAAATGGCGATGGATAAAGTGAATGAAGTTAAATATCTCGGGATTCAGTTATACTTTACACTAGTTTGGAATAAACATTCGGTATGTGTAAAGAAAAAAGTGTAAGAAAATTATCTGTTTAAACTATTTAGAACAATATTTTTCTTCTGAACATTTCTAACGTTTATGTTTAGCATTGTACCAACCAGTGCTGACTTATGGAATATCACAGACAGTTGTAATTAGGCAAATAGTGTAAATATAATGATTGTAATATCGCATAAATAACAACAATAAATTTGATCATTATTAGCTTTAAACGAATTTTTACACGCCCTTCTCGTGTTCGAAGGGAGCGCAAACGACCATTATAATTATATCAACCGGATTTTCTAGATATCCGTTCTCGATAACGTCTCGTACTAACTAATTGTTTAACGTAGGTCTTAATTGATACATAAAAATTTTCTTACATTCTCTTTTCTACCGGGTAATAACTAAAAATATATAGTCGATAAATTGTTACGTATGAAATTAACTTCGACCTTGTACTACAGATTGCAAACGTATCGGTGCAAAACGAATAAAGTATCTATTGCGTTTTCGATATAATTATATTTCTGCTAACGTATCTGAACTATTTGAAATAATTTGAACTGGTTTGGAATGTAGTGATTTAAAAAAAAAATAAAAAAAAGAAATAAAGAAATAGTTAAAATCACTAAAATTTATTAAAGACACGAAGTTTTCTTAGAAGACACAAAGCTTTTCCGTCATTAAGCCATTTTCAAGTGGACACAAATAAAATAATATTAATAAAAATAATAACAAAAAATAAAATGTAAGAAAATAATTAATGTAGACTTACAATATTAGAAATAATAATGTGAAATAACAGATGTGATTGTAAACTAATCTGATGAATGTAGAGTAACCAACGCAATCAATCAGCCATATACATACTAAGTAGCCGGAAAAATCCACACGAATAATATGAAAAAATAACTAAATTTATAACATACTTTTTAAAACTAATTTTTCATCGAAATTTGTCATCAATAAATTATTTTTTATCCCTTATCTGGGCTTATCTCGCATTTCCGCTACGAATAGCGAATCCTAACTGTTCTTAGCCGGTTTAAATATTAATCCGGGACATTTAACAAAGGTCTATAAAATGCTGATCTTTTCAGACTATGTAAACAAAGTTTATTCTTCATAATCGTTTAATGTCTAGATTATATTCACTATATTCAAGATTACGAATATCATTCGAAGCTAACATTTCAAAAGACCCTATATTAATTATCGTAAGCTTAACGGTCTCTCCCTCCTTCTGTTAGGCCCTCTATTCTACTACATATATTCCAAATCATTAGAAATATTTACTTATCTTCGGGACTAAATGATTTTCATCGAAAAATGATTTCCTTGCTAGAATCAAACACACCAAACCTCAGTTTCCACACGATAAAATTGTCCGAGTTAATTTAATTATTTGACTCCGTGCAAGTTACACTAGCTTAACGCACAATAATTTATCTCGTACCTAATAACTTCTCATCTAATCAACGAGACTTTTGATCTTACACTCCTCTTAAATTACACGCATATTCTTAGTCTTTTCCCCTTTTTCATTTCGACGCGTTAAAATAACTTAGAAATCTCCATACCCGTACTCTGTGCGAAAGTAAACAATATTTCGTGATAGTGTCGATCAATGCAACGCTGTTTAATAGGTAGCAGTTAATTATGATCGACTTTCATTATACTACTGGGTCGATTATTGGCCGGCGATAGTTTGTTTTACAACGAGAACCGCCTTTTAAAATAGTCTATTATATTACTTTTGTTCTTCTATAATCAAGTAGAGTCTTATAAAGGTTTAGATCCTTACAATTGTATTTTTTTAACTCATTTAAAATGAAATCGAATTCGCTATCATCTTAAGTTAAATAATCTCACCGCGTTTTTCAATTGAACGGTTACAACGAAATGGTGCTAATTCGTGCGTTTAAATTTTTCGATTTTAACTATTCAATTCAAAACATTTAACTCGATCATTTTTTACAGACAGCCCAAACACTGGCACAGTTATCTGTATCAGAAGATCGGCTTTATATATTCATATTTTTTTTTTATGATTTCCGTTCTTGTTTATATCTATTTTTACCGTTCGAAATTGTTAGATGGGTTTTCTGTAAACACATCCACAACTACAATTACACTTCGACGACACTATTATGCAAGCAGACAAAGCGATATATTGACTGAAATAGAGAAGTTACAATTATTCGAAAAGCTACAACGTGTAAAATCAGAAACAAGCGCGATCACAAGCAAACAGTGATAAGTATGATAAGTATTAAGATAGATACGCACGATCACGATACGCTTATATCGATCCACTACTGGATGTAAGCGTTTCTCTTTTTCTTCTATCTAAGGCGATTACCGGCCTCTTCCATCTGCTTCATACAGGCTAACCATTTTATATTGCCATCTTGTGCTCCTTCTATTTCCTTCCTTTGACAACCATTTCGTTTGTTCCTACCATACGGCACGCCCAGTTCGATCTGCTATGCATTTCTACTGCATCCTTAGTCTGATGTCCTATTTATGCATTGATTTTCCTGTTTAATATCTTAATTCCCAGCATTACTCTTTTGTCGGCTCTCTGAGTTACGGCCGAAAGTTTTAAATTATTTATTTCGTCCAGCTCCATGTTTAAAAATACTGGTCGCTCAACATGTTTTTTTAAAAAACTTTATGGCAATAGACTACTTTTTTTGTGTATGTGTGTCTGTGTCACACCGGTCTTTTAACCACAATTGACATTGATATACTGTCATATTTTTATTAACTCATGGAAAAAGAGTCGACGTCTATATATTGTCCCTATTTAAACAACTATGTATACACAATGATACTACCTTGCTAGGCCACATACAAGGGTCAGGTGTGAAAAAGCACAAATAGTAATAATATTGAATACTTAATGCTTATTACTTGCCCCCGTTATCAATGCAAGCATCACTGGTACCCCACCCTACACCATGAATACGGACGAAGGGAGAGTCATTTCCGAATAGAGTACACTTTTCGGCCATCAGGTCCACAACCCAAGTTCGCTGCCGTATTCATGTAATAGTTGTGTAGGATCACGGATATCTCGTGTCCATGTTCTTTTTAATCTTCTACATGGATTACCAGGTAACACTAACCGATACATCCTCGATATTTCCACGTTTGAGTTATTTTTTAATTCGATGAAATACTTCCTGTATCGATTGATATAGTACTCGCGCACGTACTCTATCTTCGTGATGTAGCGTGATGTTAGAAACAAAGTATGGAGCGTTAGCTATTGGGCCTATGACTGTAGTTGCTGAATCCGATTTAGATTCGATGTAGCTGATGTAAATTTCAAGGCCTTATTTCCATATAGGTGCCCTCACAGCCAAATACACAATTCGCTTGCATATTAGACTAGATACTGATCTTTTGCCTGTTATACGTTGGAGGTTGTTCATCCTTGAAGGTTACTAAAGGTGAAATTTTTCAATTTCGTGTATTATCTTCCGTTAACACAAGATTTTCAGATAATTGCGAAATATAATTGAAACGTACCCAAAATAATACTGAAAGTTCTACGGTGGAAATTAAATTAAGGAATAAAATTAATGCGAAAATTGTTATAAATAAAATTTAATTACAACTTCATCCGGAGGATAGGATGAAGTTGTAACTAAATTTTATTTTTAACAGGAGACAAGAAGTAAAGAATAAAACGAAATTAATTCTACGAAAGACAAACTAAGAAAATAACGAATTGCACGAGAACATAAAAAGTGGAAGATCTGAAATCAGATAGGAGAACGATATAAAATACTAAAATAGTATCGACGTGGTGGATAATGGCCAATTAAGGCTAGGTTGACCGAGGGTTATGCCCATTGTTTTCTAATAAATTATTTAATAATATTTTTCCTATGATCCTAAACGAGATGATTTATAAAGTAAATAAATAAATAAATAAAAAATTAGCTGATTTACGACGACGTCAACTCGTTGAAACTGAGCTAGTTTAGACGATTAAGGTTTCAAGATATCTTCTCTTGAATTTATGCTAAATGAGCGCTATTTAATTCACACCTAGTCAGTCACAACCACCACGCCACCTGCGGACGCTTTCTTTCCACGCACGATCTTCCGACCCGAAACGATTACATTACACGTCTCGAATACACACGCACCAACTCATCGGCAGGGAAAACAAGAGAGCCGTAGTTAAAAGAAAAAAATATTTTAACTTTTCATTCGCAATGTCCTCTATATGGTACGTAATATATAATAAAGAATATTTCATTCTGTATAAATCGTATCAATTTTTTCTTATTACATAATGTTTCGAAAACAATTACAGTTTTTCTATTTTCAAACCGAGAAATACGTACGTTTATAAAATTACGCGTAGAAAAATAAGATATGTTGTCCCGATTTTGCGATAAACAACCTTATCGCTGACTTATCGTCACTATTATTCCATTCCGCCGTAGACTGGAATTGTTTACTAAACAAGCGGTTGTTTTTTTTTATTTTACCTCGGTTTTTCTCCCTCTGGGGGCAATGACCGATAACTGGGTTGAATTGAATTCTTTTTGTCGAAATTTATGGACTCTTAGAAATTTCCATCGCTAACACTTCTGGAGCTGTATTTATCAATTTTGGACGAGATCTCAAAATCGTAAAATTCTATTGCAACGATTCCCAGAACACTGATGACAGAATTTCTTTTCTCTTACGTTGACAGTCTACTTTATGTTCTTTTAGTCTCCGACAGATGCTTCTAGTAGTCTGCCAAATTTGGTTGAGCCCCCACGAGCGAGGAATTTTATATACACGCACTCCGCAACATGCCCTTTGGGAAGTTGATTCGTTCAAGCTTTGTAAATGTTGGTTTTTTTTTACACCACGTGCCAAACACTGGTTCAACTTTTTTTTTTTTTTTTAAAATTCTGTCTATTCTGTGCTAACCGCTTTTAGTTTGAAAAAAAAAATATTTTGGTCGATCGATTCCAGAGATATTTACGTAACGTTGAAAACTCCTTCTGTGGTCACCTTAAACACCGATATTATTATACGAGAAATATGAATATATTCACCTCCTGGAGTAATTTGCTGAAATTTTATAAAACAAAATATATGATTTTGTGTAAAAAAAAAATGAATAATACCCAACTGAAAAAGTTAAAAGCTGAAAGTAAGAGATTTATTAGAATCCCCCCTCCCAAAAAAAAAGAACTTCAAAAAAGAAAAAATAAATATATATGTAGATGGGGATTAGACGGCTATCGGGATATCCTAGTGGCTAGAATACGGACTTCTATACGGAAGGTACCGAGTTGGAATGCTATCGAAGATGTAAAAATTATCGTCAGAAAATAAAATCGCGTGGAAGACATGGCAAACCAGCAAGCGCATGCGCTCTAGAAACAATATAGTACACTACAATAACACTTTGGGCTGCATTGTGTTGTGACAACAAAGCGACTAGAATCAGTTCTGCCGGGTACGTGTATCTATCTCTAACGCCATATTATGATTGCCTTGTACGCTACTTGTACAACAAAATACGTATAGGTAAGTAGTAGCCTATCTCCGATACGGAGACGGTACTTAATGATGTATTCGCCGAAATTCAAAAAAAATTTAATTTATCGCTTTAGCCCCAAATCCATATAATTTACTTCATTCGATCCCATATTATTTATTTGTTTTTTATAACATATATTTATTTTTTTGTAAATACACTTTTTATCAATCAATCAATCAATCCTTGGACGGGATGTGTAAGTATTGTTGAACAAAATACCGGAATATCGGCTTATCGTCTTTCCTTTATACGTTATACATGTACGTACGTATGTTTGTGTGAATATATATCCATATACGTTAACATGTACGTATACTACACCGACATTTTTAGCACCAGGACGACATAAAATATCAAACGCTTGTAAATAAATCCAAAAAAAGAAAAACACTTAAATCAAAGAAAGATGTTAATAAACCGAACAAGCAATAAGGAAACTTGATTGAGATTTAACCCTTTTCAATTTTCACTTAATAATAACGCTAGCAACGACCCTCTTTTATCACTCTCTCCCACTGAATATTCCAACTACCCTCCTATTATATTTCGAAAATAAACGAAACGGTTCGTCCTAGACCCTTATCCGGAATGCACTATATTTATGTCGTCCCTTTAATAGAATTAACTTTTTCCAGCATACATCGCGCCGACGTATACAAAGATTCCAATTATCATCTCGTACGTTAAAATTTATATTAATCTAGTTTTTCACTTATACATGTTGAAAAAAATGCAATTCTTTTTTTTAAGTTCGGCCAGGCTTCGGTCAATCTTGAATAATCAAATTCGGTCGTATTCCGCTTTTAATGAAAATTATTTTTATTCGTTTAAAATTAATTAAATAATTAATTGATTATATTTTCCGTCGAAAAATATCATCGAACTTTTCTATTAAAGAATTAGCTATTCTTCTTGATGATACACTACTGTTCAACGCAATCATTTAGTTAGATTCGATCCCGAAATTATGGAAAAAATCTCACGCAGTCGCAGTATTAAAACCCGGGCAAGACAGTAACGTTACTGCAAACTTTCGTCCGATATCACTACTGCGCCAACTACTGAAAGTCTTTGAAAGACTCGGAAACATGTCCAGGATATAATTGAAAGTAATAATTTTTAATACCAGTACAAGCCGGTTTCCGTCAAGAGAAATCTAGTGAAACCAATTGTTAAATCTAACTCAACATATTGAAGATGGATACCAGAGAAAACAGATTACTGCTGCTGTATTTGCAGATCTTAGTGCAGCATATGTGGTAACAGATTGTTAAAGAAAATATACGAGCTAAGTAAAGATTTCAAATTCAGAAAAAGTAGTCCATAACTTACTGGAAGGGAGGATGTTTTATATATACCGTTCCAAGGAAAAAACAACGAAACGGTTTAATGCAGTGTGCTCCTACATTGTATAATATATACATAAATGATCAACCAATAAGTAAGTACAAAAAGTATTTTTTGTATGCTGACAACTTAGCCATTACAGCGCAAGATGAATCACACGCCGATGTCCCAAACAAAATACAGATGGCGTTACACGAGGTGGACGAGTTTCACAGAATTAATGGATTAAATCCAAATCCAAGTAAAACACGAGACATTTTGAAAAATGACAAATCAAAGTGTAAATTGACACTCGAATGGCGCCGACAGATGTTAAATCACAGCGAAAACTTTGCGCTGTACAACACAGGGTCGCAAACTCATCACTCCTGAGATGATGTAATCCAGTACCTGACAAGTCGTAATTATGCTTCTTGTTTAAGGCAGTGACCCTAAAGTAAGGGCTTCACTGAACGACAACTGTCATTGATTGCTAGCTGGGTTTTCGGACCGAGATAACGACAGGGGAGTGCGTTGGACAGTTGACGGTTCCGTAACTTCTCGATTGCGCAACTAGTTTACTGGCCGGAAAGTTGTTTCGGTGTTTGGAAGGAGTGGGCGTTATAAACATAAAGAGACACATAGTCTATGTATAAAGTTGGAAATTTTAATTCTGCGCTTATTGGAAATTCTTCGCCGAAACAACTTAAAATCTTTCTATTCGCTGTTTACATAGCAGCGTACACGAGATGCATTTCATTTTATATTACCTTCTCGTAATATATAATTATCTACGCTTACTAACGCGTTACTAATTGAATTATGCTTAAGTTGTCCAAACAAATTGTCCAATTTGATAATTGGAAAATTGGCGCACTGTATTCTCTAGATTTCTCGATTACTTGTCTATTGAATATTTATTCTTTCGCCGTCAACAAGCTCTTTATTAAAGTCTTCTCGTTTTTCAGAAATTCCTTTTATTATCGTTCAATCTATGGATACTTTTCTAGCGTTAGAAATAAACGCTATAACCTTATAATTATCGCAGTGTGTAGGTATAAAATGCGATAGCTTCATCGAACTAGATTCTCGTTTCCAAGTAATATTATATACATATCTGTGGAAGATCTTAAAATATTTCCGTCGTGATGCTATCAGAACTGTTTTGTTTACTTTTGATTACTTCATTCACTTTTTTTTCCTTTTTTTTTTTTTTTGTTCACTACATCTAATGTCAACATGCGGCTCTAGTTTAAAAGATTCAACAGTATCTTCTCCTATATATATCGAGTATTTCCGTTGTATCAGATATCGAATGATTACTTTTATTTCAAATTTCCCGGAACTTCGATTTAAACTATTTACTTAACTCCTCCCGATAGTGTTGAAGAAATATTTTCTTTCGTTTGAATGGCAGCACTGTTCCCTGACATTTTTTTTATTGTAATAATTTTCTTTATCGAATTTATACGATTTCTTTATTTTTGAGCGTATAATCTTATTGAGAAACACTACTACACTTTTTTTGTCTGTTAGGTTGTCAATGTTTCATCGCTTATCCATTTTTCCCAATCTAATCCGATTATAGTTCTAATTTTAATCCGTTACAACGTTCACTCGCCAGTTTACACATTCTATAATATCTTCCTTTGATACATTTTGTTTTTTTTTTTATTTAATTTTCAACTTTACTATCGACGAATTCTCTATCGCCATACTACTCCTAGTGCTGGCATAGAATTGAATATCGTTGATCGATATTTAATCTTTATTAATATGAAATCAATTTGATGCGAAGCCTAATTTTCTGGCTGGCAATTGAAAAATTTCGTTCGGAACCGATAAATTATTTCCGCTTGTAAATTCCGGTAATCTATCTCCATGTACGTTAAACCCATATTGGCAAATTAATCTTAGTACTCAACATTTAAGATATTAGTAGTGAACGAAATGAGATGGGCGAATACAGGGAAATAAATATATCGTATACTTCTCAAGCAGTAATAACAGTAGTAATCAACATAGGGTGTCAATCATCACAAGTGAAATAATTGCAAAAGCAGTTCTAGAGTTCATACCTTATAACGAAAGACTGATGATTCTCGAACTAAAAGGTGATCCAGTGAACATTAATATAATACAACGCACCTGCCAATGGTAAACCTGATGCTGAAGTAGAACGGTAATATGAACAGATGAAAGAACTGAGGAAAATAAGTAAGAAACATGAAATAAACATAGTACTCGTCGATTTCAATGCAAAAGTGGGTAGAGGCAAAGTTACAGAGGTATAGTAAGATGGTCTCGGTATATAAAATGACATGGGGGATCCAGATGAATATAATTTCGTCAAAAAGAAGAACTGCTTGTCACCACGAAGACTATATACATGGAAATCGCCGGCAGACAAACCAAATTGTATAATCAGAAATCAAATTGACTGCATATTAATAGGCAAAAGACAATGGAATTAAGACTGTTAAAACATCACCCAGCGTTGATATTGGATCAGATGAAAATCCTGTAGTTACGACCTTGTATATAAAATTCAAGGTGATGGAAAGGAATAATAAAAAATGTAGAATCAATGTAGAAAACTTAAATAGCAAATACTTGAAAACAAAATTCGCTAAAGAATATATAGACTTACTATCAACAGCAATATAGCAGATGTTGACGAAACGTGGAATGAAGATGAACAAAGTGACGTAAGATCACCTTACTCAAAAATCGGTGGTGAAAAAACAAGAACGGATAAACGGATGGAGATAGGAATACATAGAAAAATCCAGACTAAGAGATCGCTGTCTGTTTACTTATCAAACGCTGTCGAGATGTAAGTATTAATGTATACGTGTGTGACATAGATTACGTTTTTATTGAGTAAAACACGAAAAATTACTGGAAATTTTAAAGTCTATTCCGATAGATAGAATAAACGTACGTGTATAATAAGCCGTCTGTATTGGAAGCAAACAGCTGGGATACAAATTGGAAACATAACATCGGAGGATATAGAAATCAAAAAAGGAATTCGACTGGATTGGGTATTGTATCCTTAATTTTTTAATTCATACCCAGAGGAAATATTTAGAGAAGCTTTTGATGAGTATGAATGGAATCGCAATTAATAATATAAAATACGCGCATGACGGCTTGATTATATAGTCAGGAAGAACTACAACGAATAATGAATAAACTTGTAGAACACAGTATAGATTACGGATTAAAAATGTGGTACACATGTGCGAGAGGTAATCCAAACATATAGTGAACATTACTTGCACAGATTAGAATACCACCCGAACCGACTGGCAGCTGACTTACTAGATAGTAGTAACGATGAATCGATACATCCCCTTAGACCTTCCACATCGGTTTGATTGATTGGCGAGGTAGTTCGGAGTATCATTGGTGAATGATATCTCCAATCCTGTCACGACCCATATAGATAAATTGCTTATTGGCTATGTAAGCCAGATTGCAATTTTTATACAATTAAAAAAAAAAAAACAGTTTCGAAACAAAAGTAATTATCTTCTCCAGGAAATCGTACAATGTAAGATAAAAATAGATAGGACAAAACTTGAGCAAAACTATTAAATGTCTAGGTACCCTGCTTGATGATAGTTGCAACTATAAAAAAGAAATCAGATCGCGTATAGCAATATGAAAAACCTACTCACCCAGAAGGTAATTAAGTCTCGGATTGCGTATTAGAATGCTAAAATGCTTCCGAAAGTGAGAGTTGGGCGCACCTTGAAAAAAAAAAGATAAAGGCCTTTATATTCGTAGCGACGCATGTTAAAAATTTCGTAAAAGTTACTAACGAAAAAGTTCTGGATACAATGAAATTGAAGCGCCCGGAATTATTAAATTTGATTGAAGAAATTTAAATACGATATTTGGGCCACATCGTCAGAGGGTATAAATATGAAATTCCGCGTCTCATTACGGAAGGAAAGCTCTGAGGCAAAAGATTAAGAGGCCGTCTTCAAAACTCGTGGTCAAAGGATTTTCATCGTTAGTTCTCCATCATCCGCCTGTTGAAATATTTAGATCTGCCATCTCAAAAAGATAATCGCCAACCTTCATGACGGAGACGACGAATAAAGACGAAGGACCTTCCACTTAAATTGAAAATGTCGCAACGACTGAAGAAAACTGTTAAGAAAACTTTCGTTATAATTATTCAAACTACTAAACGAGATGATTAATATCTTTCAGCTGTATCTACTTTCAAAATAGAATCTATCTTTATCGAGGAACAGGTGTCCGTTTTTTTAATTTAGATTCGAGGGGAAAAAATACCGAGAAGATTATATCTTTGTTAAGATAAATTTATAACAACAACGTGTCCAATTTTTAACGTAAAAAACTAACGAAGGGCGGATCTGGAATTTAGAGATCGATTACTTTAGTGAGTACCGAGTACTTTACAGATTAATACGTGCGAGTAGTACGAGTCATGCCCGATTTAACAGGGGGACTATAGGGGCTGCAGCCTCAGTGGCGAACGTGGGCTCTATCACGTGAGAATCTTTTTTTTTTTTTGCATAACCGCGACATTTAAAATCCAAAAGCTATACACCGAAAACGTTGAACCCACATAACCAAATTCGTCATTAATCCAAAAACCGTAAACCCTAACACGTTAAATCTAAAATAACCCGCTATTGAGCCAAAACTGTGAATTCAAAAATACGCATATAGCCTCGAAACGGTTGTCTGATTAAAAATATATATTAATTTCAGCTTTTTTGCCTAAGTGTGGAAATTATCCCGAGTACTTTAGTTATTTTATATTCAAAGAGATGTCAAAAATGAGCGTAAATAATAATTACACGATTTGGTTTTAATTTTTAATGTTCCGAATAATTAAAACGGGTTTCAATTCGTCGTTTTTTAATTAATGACGAGGTGGGTGGTTTAACGTCTTGGGGTTTATGGTTTTCCCTTGCAGAACGCCCCTCGTAAGAAAGCATTAATCCGGATGCTCTTATACTAATAAATGATATTAAATCGAGAAGCACATTAGCCGAAATATATGAAGTGTATTGTTCGGGAAACGGCAATTTAGATATCAAATATTCGCAATTTGAAATTAAAAAAAAAACCTACATAATTTTTTATTTCAGATTACAGATAAAACGCCGACGATGATAACGTGAAAATTTCGTTACTGCTATTAATTAAAGAACGAGAGCTAATAATTCGCGACGTATGTAATAAATGTAAACAAAAAAATTAAGTCGCGAAATGAAAACGTAAAATATTATAATATGATAAAAAATATTTAATTAACAAATAGCCGCTCACCGATGATGAACAAAAACTATTCGAGAAAGTCGTTCGATCTAATTTAATCGATGATACACGTTTACCATCCTGGAATATAATTAAATATAAGTAAAATTTAAAATTCATATCGGTATATAAACAATTTTAAATTTATACGTGTCCAATTTTAATTTTAATCTCATATATATATATATATATATATATATATATATATATATATATATATATATATATATATATATAAAATTGAAATTTAACAAATACGATAAGCATCATAAGAAAATAAGAAAATTGAAATCATCTGTCTGTCTTAATTGTATTTACTATTCGTATACGAGAAATGAGTACTCAATACTCAGTACTCAATTTCAATAAGGATCAATTTTAATTTAATTTTCAAACAGAAAAAGCACTACGACGAGGTGTGTGTAACACACACAACGTATCAATTATACGATAGGCAACTGAAAACTGAAACTGCGGAGTAACCATCGGAGGAAAATCTGTAATTTACGATATGCGGATTATACAGCGATTAAACGAGCTAGAACTGGCATAATTTTTGAAGCGAATAGAATATTTCAGCGAGAAAGGTAATTTGATAGTAAATCGTGCCAAATAGTTATTAACGACAAAGCGGAGAAATTGCCTGCGGCATTTACGTTGGTAGCCGATAGAGAGGAAAAGGCGGAAACGATCTGGGTCACTAATAACGGAAATGATGAAAGCAAAATCAAGCGGCGAATCGGAACGGCCAAAAGCGCTAGATTTACAAGAATATGAAAAGATCATTCGATAAAACTGGAATCACTGGTGTTCTCGACAAAAAAAAATCTAAGTTTAGTTTTCAAAGTTCTTATGCGATAATTAACGTATCGATGGAAAAACTATTTCATCGCTAGCCTTCAAAGATACACCGGGGGGGCTTAAAGTTCATATAATTCAATGAAACGAAACATCAAATACAACCTCGTAACGGAAAATCGAATAATCCTAACATCGAAGTATGTTCGACATAATTCGCTAACCATGTTGTCGCCGTACGGCGATAATAATTTATATCGATAATTTACACCGTACATTCGGCGATATGATTTCGACTAGTATATTGAAATGTTTTCAATTATTACTATTAGAACGGCAGAGAAGCTGGGATGTTGTAACTACAGGAAAAAAACACGCCCGTTTTCTAGAATATTTTTGGATAAAATGCGGATTAAGAACCCGAATATCAACTAGTTCACAAATCATGCCAGATCATATATAAAAATAATTTCAACCTACTTCGGGTTCCGTATTGCGAGTATTCCTACCTGTTGTTTTAGTAACAGAATATGTCGAGCTTTTGCTTTCCAGCGTGCTACATTTAAGATCGATTAAACGAATTCATTCTAGCTGAACAACACAAATAACATACCTTAATTGAAATGTACCATATTCCATTATGAATTCTAATCGACCAAATCTAATTTCAAACGTGTAAATCCATTAACTTCGACTTCTGCTGCATTAGAAGCTACTTTTAGTTTGTATAAATTCGTAAGGAAAATAACGAATGTTAGGAATTTAGGCTAAAAAAAATACGATTTACAAATTAAATGTTCAGGTTTATTAAGACGTAGAATTGATTCGTTATCTCGGAGTTTAGTTGCTTCTGCATTGATGTAATAGCCGCTTCTCGTGTTTTTTTTTTTTGCGGATTCTTCGATGACATCGTCAACAAATTGATTAGATCACGGTGAATATTGTCGTGACGCGAATATGCATCGACTACGGCTCGCAAGATGACATTTTGTCTCGTCTGTATCTTGTTAGGATTTGTAGCCTCGTCATATGCCCAAAGTTGAATGCAATAATCGGTTTCATTATTATTTCCACCTATAGCAAACGTTTATACGTCTGATGTACAGTTCCGACCGATAAGCCGGTACAATTTTCGTGTTAACGTTTTGATTTAATTTTCGATCTAACGTGAATTTCCCGAGTTAATCGTTTATCTAAGTGTATTCCTAGATACCTAGCAGACTCAGCTTGAAGAACTGCTAGATCACCTAGGTAAACTTTATGTCGCCCGTCAACTTTGCGATAAACATAAATAACGTGGACAGATTTAGTTCATTTAACTTTATTTTCCAATCGGTTGGCCATTTTTTTTGACACGATTGAGTGCGCTGAAGTTTTTCTGTTGCTTCAGTCTAACTATCACTAACCGAAATTATAATCAAATGCTGCGGTTATTATTTCGTTATTGGGAAATTGTAGATCCAATGTATATCGAAGATACAATATTGGTCGGAGATGAATAAATCAAACGTATAAAATAACGGAAAAAAGTTTCTTAGCTTTTTCGAAACTTACTAGAACACCGAATAACTTACGAGAAAAAAAAAAAGGGGGTCGAGATGTATCTCCAGGAGGCGATAGTGACCAGATTCAAAAGTTGAATATCCGAGATTTATAGCGAAAATATTAATTTTAAAATATTGCCACGTCCTCCGAACGGTAGAAAATATTGAAAGAAGAAGTATCATTTCTACGAAGCTGGCATAAGTGGCCGGGGTAGAAAATACATTTAGATCGTCGTCTACTTCCTCAGTATTATCGCAATCTGGACGAATTAACTGCATCTAAATTTGCTTTCAAATTTTCGAACGGTATGATGAAACATAACCATAATTTTCTTTTTTCCGAAGTATATTATCAGAAAATATCGATTTTAAATTACGAATTAACGACGATTAATAATTATTATTAGCAACTAAACCCGTAGTTATTGTTATTAATAGGACGTATTCTTTTGCAAAAGAAGACCCGGAGAATTTTCTACACAATGTCGATGATAATTATGATAAATGATGGCCGTATACGAATAAATGATTATTGTTACGGTAACAGATGCAACAGAATCATTATTATTATCGGTAAAAAGAAAATTCTTTTGTAGCGGCTACAATTGATGAAGAATCTATCACTCACTTCATACATATATATATATATATATATAAATCACACTAAAAAAAAACTTTTTATTACAGAATTCGAATAGGCTATACTACAAAAGAATTGTCTAAATAATTCTACTACACGGTAATTCTTTATTATTATATGTATTTAAGTGTGTGCCTGTGTATATCTTCATCACTCACGTTTATAGCCTTTAACTTCTATAAAACTAATCTGACCTTTCCTTCGGAATGACCGGGTAGTAAGCAACTCTACCGTCTAGTTTATGATACTACAAATCGACCTCACAGCTCGCACAATGGCGTTGATTGTAACACCGCAACCCAATCAATGACGCATTGTTTATCCTACGTATCTCTGCTCGTTCTTATCGTTATTTGCTAATATTGACATACGAAGTCAATCACGAGCACGCATACTTAAGCATATACATATATACGTATATATATATATATATACATTAAAGAATAAAAGTACCAAAAGGAAGTCCGCAATTTTCACAATAACGCGATTCTATTATTTAAGCAACAATTTAAGTATATTAAGTTATTCTAAATAGGAGACGTATTTGTGAAAATTTAGTTGCTTTTTTATTTAATGTTTTGTTCGTGTTACCCTAAACAAATTGCAACATGTACTCCTATAATATATAAATAAATAAATATATATATATATATATATATATATATATATATATATTCTTTATTCTATAAATAAGTATCAACTAAGTTAAACTAATTACAACTTGTACGTGTACAGTATACAAAGAAAAGAAGGTTTTATATTTTTTCTATATCCCATAAATGTTTTTTCTTTGTTTATGCCACACCGGTCTTTTGACCACAATTGACATTGATAACATACTGTCGTATTTTTATTAACTCATTTCCCAATGGAAAGTAAACAAAGTCTACGTATATATTGTCCCTACAACTTTAGACGACTATGTATGCGCAATTAGCACCACCTCCATAGGCCACATACACGGGTCAGGTGTGGAGAGCACAAGTATTGATAATAATGAATACTTATGTCATATATGTAGAATCAAGGATATCTCGTATCCATGTTCTTTCTTCTACGTGAATTACCAGGCGACAGTGGCCGATACATGCTCGTTATTTTCATGTTTCAGTTATTTTTTAATTCGCTGAAAACTTTCTTGTGTCGGTTGGTTATAGTATTCGCCTACATACTCTATCTCCAAATCATGGTGTATCGTGATGTTGGAAACAAAGGCTATGAAGTATCTTCGACTGTAGCTGCTAAATCCGATTTAGATTTGATGTAGCTGATGTACCGTCAACTTCAAGACCATATTTCTATATAGGCGCCAGCACAGCCAAATACACTATTCGCTTACATAGTAGACCAGATACTGATCTTTTACCCATTATACACTGGATGTTGTTCATCGTTGACTGTATTTTTTGACACACAGACTGAATATGTGGTTTCCATATGAGCCGTCGATCAAGAAATAAGCATAGGTATTTGACACAGTTGTGACGTACCAGACATCATTGATTTTTACTGGCACACAAGATGTTCTATTCATTGTAAATATTATTTGACGACACTTTTCAATATATATATATATTTTTTTTAATTATTTATAATACTGCGAGCTGTCCACCAAGGACATTTAGCAGTACGTTTAAAAGAATTGAATATGAGGGGACAAGTATCCAGCGATACCTACCCGATTACGACGACCCTAAACGAGATCCTGCGTTTTCTGACGTTTTAGTCTCCTTATGTCACCGGTGGTATCAGACAATCCCCTAGCAAAAGTATTCGGGTGGCTATCAAGTCTTCTCGCGTGTCTTTTAGCGTGAACTTTTATGAACTCGGCCACATAATCTATACGTAAATTTCGATGCAACGTTGGATTTGTTACATACCAAGGTGCCTTGGTTATCATCCGAAGAATTTTATTTTGTGACGTTTGTATTATTTTCAGGTTTGATGGTCTAGCACAACCCCAAAGTTGCACCCCATAGGTCCAGACAAGCCTCAGAACCACCGTATATATTGAACGTTTATTATCTATCGTTAGTACACTGTATCTCCCTATCAGCCAGTACATTTTTTTAACTCGAATATCTAATTCTTTTTTCTTCATCTGTATGTGTTGTTTCCATGTTAATCGGCTATCCAGGTGTAATCCTAAGTACTTTACCGTTGATCGCACTGACAGATTCGGTACTATTAATCCTAACGGATGGGGGTGTAACTTTTCTGTTGGTAAAATGGATATTGACAGATTTGTTTTCATTAATTCCAAATTTTCCATTTTTTAAACCATATCTCCGCCTTAGTAAGAGCTTTCTGTAGGTTACTGCTAGCTTGTTGAGAGCAGTGCAGTGTCATCCGCAAACCTGTACGTTTTACAAGCGTTGGGGCCGAGCACAGAACCTTGGGGAACGCCTGCTAAAACAGGATGTATTTCTGAATAGGTATGTTTGTAACGCACTTGAAAGTGCAGATTTTCTGTGTATGATTTCAACAACAGTTAAAAATTTTTCGGCAATAGACATTTCAATTTATATAATAGACCATCGTGCCAAACTTTATCAAAAGCTTGTTGAACATCGAGAAATGCCGCGGTACATACTTTTTTGGTTTCTAAGCTATTTTCAATTACACTAACCACCCTATGTAATTGATCAGTGGTGGAATTGTGTTTTATAAAACCGAGTTGATGTTACGGAATTATATCATTGGATTGTATGTAAGGCTGTAATCTTTTTAATATTAATTTTTCTACTACCTTCGACAAAACAGGCAACAAAGAGATCGGACGATAAGATGAAACAGAATATGGATCTTTGCCAGGTTTCGGAATCATTATAGTTGGCGCGAATTTCCACTGTGCTGGAAAATATTGCATTACATATATAAGTCAGCAATACTATAGCTTTTCGCGGATGTTCATTCAATAATTCAGCGCTTATTAAATCGAAACCCGAACTTTTCTTCTTTTTCAACGTTTTAAGTAAACATTTCACCTCAGAAGGTGAGGCTAACTTAATCGAAGAAGATTATTCATATGGACTAGTATATTTCCCTGTCCATGCTAGTCGTTATGTTTGGCTGAAACACGGTTTACCAGGTGCTGAGCAAATAAATCTGACTTCTGTTTATCATCTCTCGTCCATGATCCGTTACCATGTTTTATCGGAGGAATATGTGTATTGGACTGTTTAATATTTTTGGTGCACTTCCACAAGGAATAGTCATCTATTGCTAGGGGTGAAAGTTTATTTAAATAGCTATTAAGGGATTTTGTTTTTAATTTCTGCTAATAACATTTTTAATTCTTTTACTTTATTGTTGAACAATTTTTTATCCCAGCGATTCCCTGTTTGTAATCACCTTCGTCTGAACTTTCTCTTTTCCAAGACTAGCTTTCGGACTGATAGCGGATAATTATTACTTTTTTTTTGTAAGTATTAACTGGAGTATTCAGCGTGGCTGCTGTTTGCATCTCTCTAGTTAGATACCGTACGGCATTCTCGGTGTTAATTTCGCTTTTTAATGGAATTTTTAGATTTAATTTGGTATCTAGGTATTCCCTAAATGATGATTTTGATTTTCTATTCAGTCGTCCATGAGCTAATTTTATTTAAATGTTCGCGGACTATGATAGATGCGTATACTGGACTCTCGTGTTTTGCTGAAATGCAGATGTCATCAGCAAAAGTAGCCAACAGTGTATTCTTCATGACCGGTATGTCTGCGGTATAAATTGAAAACAACAATGATCTTAGTACACTACCTTGTGGAACAGATACTTCAATTGCATATTTCTTCGATAATACTGAATTCAGTTTAATTTGAAAGAACCGATCAGATAGATAACGTTGTAATAATTTGTAAATATCATTTGCGTTGATTCTTTCAGCTTATATAAAAGTCCCTGATGCCGAGCACGTTCAAATGTTTTTTCTACATCAAGTAAAATACCATTGCAATACTGTTTCCTTTCACGAGGCAATACGATCAGTAATTCAGCGTACTTGGTGAATAGTTGAATGTACACTACGAAATTCAAACTAATGATTAGGAATTACATATATATTAGTTACTATATTCATTATACGGTTCTTTATTAGGATTTCAAAAGTTTTTAGATATGACACTTAGTAGACTTACTGGTCTATAAGAAGACGGTTAATCGTTAGGTTTTGGAATTCATATAATTATTGCTTTTTTCCGTTTTTGTGGTATTAATCCGAGTTCTCAGTGCAGAGTTGTATATATATATGTTAGCCGTAGGATTGTTTGAAGTGGAAGCTTCTTTAATATTTCACCTGCAATACGTAGGCTCAGATGGGACAATAACGGTTAGTCCTTCTTCATTTATCAGCTTAGCAAGTAACCTACTTCTTGAATTGCTTTTACTACAATTCCATCTTTTATCTATAACATTAAAGTCACCACCTATAAGTAATCTAGGCCCAAGACGACGCAAGATATTTTTTATTCTTTCCTTCGATATGATAATATTTGCATGACAATATATTACAACAATTAAACATACCGTTTAAATTGATATCACGATTGACTTAAATTCATTCATCATTTTGTCTAAAACTCCAACCACATATAAAATTGGTGAATCGATCGGACATTATCGGTATTATAATAATTTGTATTTAATCCATTTCCATCCGTTGTACGTGTACCATGATTAGTTAAATCTCTTCCGTGTTTCATTAATATTTATATTTTGCTTTGTTTCCAAATAGTTTGTGCTTGAACGTTTTGTTGGTTGTTCGCTGTCATCGTTTCCCATGTTGAATGTTCTGTGCAGTCTGGACTGATTTGGTGTGTTTTATCTAAATCTGTAATGATTGTGCTTGCTTGTTCTAAATATTGCACAAAAAAAGTATGAGAAATTTTGTTGTTAAATATGCTGGAGCTCGATCTATAATTTTACATTGAAAATATTTTAAATTTCTATATTCTTCTGTACGATGTGTAATTGAACATGATAATGTAAATACTTTTATTCGTTGTAGTACTTGTTCTCCTTCTTTTACGTCTATCATATTAGATATAGAGATTCTTGATATTTCCTGTTTGTTACCATGTTTAATATCAGTTTTAATTGATGCACCTTATAATAATAATTTCCATGTACCTACGTTTGTAGGTGTTATTAATGGTTCTTCGAAAAGTGCTGCAGATGAAATAGGTAGTTGATCAAAGTGAAACGATGATTTATCATTTTCACGAGGTATAATTCGGGTTGGAATGGTTTTATCAAACAATCCATTAATAAGCTTTTACCCGAGTTATTGGGACCTAATAGTACGAACGTATTGATTTTTTTATATCGTTTAGTTTTTATAATTTCAAGCCAGGCTAAGAATTCTACTGGGTTTATTTGTTGTTGTTCGAAATAATAAGAAATCCATTGAATATTTGTTTGATTGTATAATATTTCATCATAGGTATCTAATATTAATTGACATTGTGATAATGAAATTAATTTTGATGTTGTCTGAGTTTTTCTTATAATTAATAATTCTCTTATGTATTCCCTATAATGAATTCCGTAATTTATTTCAGTTTTTTCTTTTGTTGAAATTTTTGTATGCCATTCTATTATGTTATTTATGTTATATTTTTCGACTATATTAGATAACCTTTTCAATCATATTATTTCGATAATGTTTTGCTGTTGTTCGATAATTTTTTTTATTTTCGCGTAATATTTGTAACATTTTTTACAGGAATAGGTGGAACGTTTTTATTTAAATTTGGTATACTGTTTCAATGAGTCAGATTTGTGTTCTTATAACTGAATAGCCTTTTCTTTTTCATGTATTTGCGAATCTTTTGCGCTGTCATTTTCATCGTCACCCGTAGTCAGGAATGTAATCAGGTTATGAGGTTTTATCGGTAGACGATGAATCTGATGTATTAGAGTTTTTCCTAGGTCTAGCACGTTTTGCATGTCAATTTGCTACACGTTGTTTTTTCGCCCGTTAAAGTAATGTGATTTGTATTGGCATCTTGTTCACGTGAACGAGATGTGTTATCGTATGTGTAGAAGTGCTAGGATTATTTAGAGTATCATCAGAGTAACGTCAACTTGAGATCAGGGTACCGTCTTATAGAAGAGAAGTTTGGTGACAATGGTCGACTTAACGGGGGGGGGACCAATCATTGCTATAGTATAGTTATTTTACGTGCGCGTGATCCTAAATGCGATAAACGATGTAGCACGTGTCGCTGATAAGAACGCGCTGTAGAACGAGACTGTATGCGCCGAGTAGCGCATAAGAGCACGATTGCGGTAGCCTGATATTCGGTATTTATTAACTAATTCGGTTGAAATTCTATGAATCAGTGAAACCGGTTGAACGCGTTCGTAGGAGCGAATTAACAATATTTATAAACGAATTAGGAAACGATCGAGAAAAGGATTAGACGAATAATATTATAAATATTATTTATCTTTAAATATATTTAGGCGTCTCGTCTGAAAAGAAAGCTCGGAGTGATATATAGAGGTCGTTATATAGTTAAGTCTCAAAGAATAAAGTAAAAGGTGAAATGAATTAATTAGTAACGTTATAGGACGAAGAGAGAGACGTTGTTTTTGGTACAGATAAAACACGCTCAGATTACACGTGTATATGTGAGTGTGAAATTAAAACAGAAAGTACATGAACGTTTGTACCGAGCTGACTTAAAGGAAACATTTTCATGAGAAAACCGAGATTTAATATGGTCGGTTTGACGCTGGTAGGTAAAGAAATTGTTCGTCCTGGAAGAAAATTTCATAATTTCGATCGGGTATTAGAAAAAAAAATCCGTTCGTACATACTTACATTTGAGAAACATAAGTAACAGACGCACATTATCGGCTGATTTGAAATTTTTTTGCGATTTTACAATTTAAATAACGTAATAACGACATCGTACAATAACGATTATTGCGATTGATTTTATTCAATCACGTATCTTCGATAATTATAAAACATTATCGTTCGAACCGACTATCGATTAGTCGCTTACCTCGAATTTACCGTATTAATACGTTTTTCTTTTTACATCATCTCCGACCACAGTTTAGCGATTGGCATAGTATTACACGGAACTAATTACATTTTTGCCGGAGTGCCACAGGGTTCCGTTCTAGGGCCGACACTGTGGAATATATCGTATATTCGTAAGCAAACTGAAATTTTTTACGCGCGTTACGATTGCAGTGTTGTCAGCTTTGCTGATGACTTGTGTGCTGTAGTTAACCTGCATAGCGTTACCGATAACGTTAGAATTGTTTGTAAAATACTTGAAAATTTGTTTCTTCAGGTCTTGAATTCTCAATTGATAAGACAGTCGTGATGGTATGCAGCAATTAACAAACCAGCGAGATAACAAAAAAGCCTATAGTTTAAGTAAATTACTTTATGGTAAATTCTATCGTTAAGTACATAAAGTACCTAGGAGCAATGTATAAACTCAAATTTAATAAGCATATCTGATTACGTGATCGATAAAGTAAATAAAATATTTTATACGTTATTATCGATTCAGCCTAATATATGTTAATTTCAATAATTGTTTATAACGGTGTTATACGAGCTATTTTCAACTACTGTTCCATCGTATATATATATATATATATATATATATATATATATATATATATATATATATATATATATATATATATATATATTAATCATATAAGTGTTTCCGTCGTGAATTAACTATACAATTATATATCAGAATTGGTTTATCATTACAGAGCTCTCCACATGAAAGAGCATCCGGATTACAAGTACAGACCTCGGAGAAAACCCAAACCGAATAACGGCAACAATCAACAACCGAAAAGCGAGCCTAAGTATCACAGTTATCCGGTTATGATCGAGAACCCGTCGTTCCCGAGACCGACATTTTTGGAAGATTTCAACATATCCAGAAGTTTTTTCCCATCGTTACACCATCACTATCCGATTTATCAAGGTTTAGATGCCGCCTGCAAAATTTCTACAGCGGCGGCTGCCGACTTTACGTTACAAACTTTGTACGGCACTACGTCCTTCTATTCGCAAGCAGCAGCCGCTGCTATGGCCGCTGCCTGGCCACCGATACCAGCACCTGCTCCTCACTGCATAGGTTGTTTACCAACATCTTATCGTGTAAGTCCGTCACCACCACCACCACCACCACCTCCAGGAAGACTATCTTCAACCAGCGCCGAACATTCGTTCTGTCATCATCAGTCGATTTCTGAAAAAGATAAAGAAACTTACAACATTGACACTTCCGCTTCACGTCCTTTAGGTTCGCCTCAACACGTTATATGAAAACCACTCCCGGTTCTTCCAGAAATCGCATATCGTCGGAAGGACACGGGTTCAGCAGCGAGAGCAGCACTCTTTTGGACGACCGAATTATCTTCTTCTTCTACGGCGGCGACTTCTAGTTACTTACGGCAGTCGTGCGAGTCGGCTTTAAATACGAGCACATGCTTCTCAACAGCAGTCACAGAAGTGTCGCTGGAAAACGCCCACCAATAAGAAAAGTGTTTTATTGCGACATAGATTTAGATATAGATATTTATTTATATGTTATATAAAATGTCGAATATTGCTTTTTTCTTCGATAATTTACACAATTACCCGTAAGATCTTTATGTCAAAAATTACGACTAAACTCGGGCTTTTGGCTTTTGCAAGTATGACGTCATCGATGTAATGAAGCGAATTTAACGTGCGTTGATAAAATTTCTTGTTAGTTTATATATTACGAAGAAAAGTTATTAACTTAATTAAAATTGAATAAATATATTAACAAAATATGGCTTAATTTTTTTTTTAGTTATTGAAGCGATTGAAAGCAGGTGAGCTGGTATATCAATAGTCAATAAAAAATAAAAATGCAACCGAATTAACGACTTTTGTGACTTAATGTAACTCAATTACGTGTGTAAATATTATATATATAGTAGGGAGTGAAAGCGGGTGAGCTCCATTAAAGCGATAATCGATGAATAATCAGAAATAATTATAATGAATAATATAAATTAAATGTAAACGAGGCATTAATAATCTAAGTTAATTAAAATAAAGTTAACAATAAGTATAGCAATTAACAAAATATAGCCTAATCTAATGTATCGACGAGTCGATAACGATCATAATCGGTCGATATTTCTAATTTATAAATCAATTTTCGTTATCGTTATTGCGATTTTAAATTTATTTTTCGTTATTTATAATATTTCTTCTTTATAATTTATATGCCGACTTTCATTAGTATACTTATTGCAATTTTTAATTTATTTTCCATTATTTATAGTATATTATAAATAATGAAGAATAAATTAAAAATCGTAATAAAGAACAAAAATTGTCATATAAATTAGAAATATCGACAACGATAATAATCGTATTATGTAATTAAAAAGGAATCGATATTTTTAAAAAAAAAAAAATCGTGGGCAGACATCGGACTGATTTTATTTCATTTTGTTTTTTATTATTAATATCTTTTACTATAACACTTATCGTATGTTAACCCTATATATCGAAGACCTATTCTTCGTGTTCACGTGCTTCGAATCTAAATCATCCTTCCTCACTTCCCCATCGCTACAAAGACGATCGTCCTGCTCTATCGAATTTAATTATTTAGTCCGATCTCTATTCCTTGATCTAACCCAATTTCCTACTGTGCAACCTAATCTTAGTTGCCCGCTCACGTCACGTTAATTTAATTTCATGATAATAGTAATAATAATAATAAAGAGTAACGAAATTTATTTGAGGGGAATGATACAGTCGAATGCGCTGGACAAGGAATAAATATCGAGAAAATTTTATACATTACGAAAAAAGTACAGCGCTCATCCGACCAATTGAAATCTAGCTTAGATTCTTTCCGGGACTGGACACGCAAGTGGAAAATCAGACCTCTACCACAAGACAGAAAAGTCAGGTACCTTGTAACGTCCGGCTTGTGCTGGAAAGATCATATTCTGAAGAAAAGTCAGGTTGAACGAGATGTATCGGCTTTTAGGAAGGTAATTTGAGCTTTCTTCGAGTTCTAAATTGGTATTTTACAACACTGTGCTCAAACCGGTGGGGACTTCCGGAATAAAATTATGAGAAACTGTTTGTAGTTAAAATTATTCAGCGATATGAAGAAATATCGGTTGGAAGATTTTTGCATAAATTATTTCACTGGAATGGTCAAATTCAAAACAGACATATATTATATATATATATATATATATATATATATATATATAATTATAATGATAAAATTTATTTTTCTGCGACTAATATACCAGAAATTTTAAAGTTTCTTCTTCCGTATCCAAATGTCCTTCTTGTGGGTGCCAGGTCATAAAGGTATTCCAATCAATGAATTTTTGTTGACTCATTAGCTGAATACGCGTCATTTAATGGCGTAGAATTCTCCTTAATCTCTCACAAGGATATCATTCACTCTATTCAGCTGGAGGGCAAGGATCATTAGGAACTGATGTACACTGAGAGCATTAGTCAATCACCTCTTACCTATTACTATCAACTTCAAACTTCCGTGGTTCTATTTCTTTAAGAAGATTAATCAGTAGATTACTATGTGGACATCATTTGTTACCTGACCGTCTTTTCCGTATGCAGCTTAAACAAAACCCCTTCTGTCCCCTGCATTCTGAACAGGCAGTCTGCAATCCCGATTATGATGTTTTTAATCCTCTACCGCGACACCCATATGTTCTCCGTGTATTACACCTTTTTATAATGTATCGTCTCTTCACCATCTGAATAATCTACAATGATTCCCCCATATAGCAATACTTCTGGAGAAGTTAGTATTTTTTATTAAAACGTAAATAGTCTCCACAGTATCACGTTAGGTAGGCCATAACGGCATCCCCTCCATTTAAGGAAAAAAATATATATACATAATTTATGCGCATCAAAGGTATAGATCGCGCTCGAATAAATGTTCGTTATTCTGCACCAAGTTGCATTCCTCCATTTTCCATTTAAGTTGTACTAGGTTCGTACCACTCCACTTCTTACTCTGTTTAAGTTGCGCCATAAAGTAAAATTTAGATCGTAATAGATTCCATTGGATTACTAGCGTGTTTTAAGTTCTCCAAGTTTTAGTCTTTCTGACTCTTTTTCCAGTTGACTGTTCCTAAAAGACTACGTCTTGATTTTAATCTTCCGTTAGTGGATAGCGTTCATTGTTATTTTTCATCGTTCTTTTTTCGCTGATATGTTGCGTCTAATGTTGGGGTGGTGCCACACCTCTGTATTCGTACAATTTGTGTAGCGATGTTGCTTTTAAGTAGCCTGTCATTATTCTACATGTTCCGTTTAAACATACATTTATTTTCACTTTTCCGAGCAGAATTCTGATTTTCAAGTCTCCCATCTTCTTCGCACGATCAACGAAGCTGAGAATCAAAAAAATATCGGGAGCATTATTTATATATAAATATGGATCAAAAATATCGATTTATCACGATGTTGCTACAAACTTTTTTTGCAATAGTATTCGTAATTGTAGGTACAGAAAATTTTGAATATATATATATATATATATATGATAAATTTTCTAACTTCCAATGCAAAGTATTTTTATGCTTTTTCGCATCATCATCATTTTTTTCGCATACCAAACATTTATATTTGCAAATTACGAGGTTTGCGATTGTCTCATAATAATGATACAATTTGAATTTAAACAATTCAGAGCACCTACTAGCCTGCTCATTGTTACCTTCGCGATACCGCCGTGAAATATATGACAAGTATAAACAGAATCCGGGACGAAACAAGGCAAACGTATCTATCGGCATTAACACTCAGCGGTATATATTAGGCAATGCAGTGATCACGACACATTCTTACTTTAGCCTAATAGGATGTATGTCGGACACTTCATTTCCACTTTTTAACTGAAAATATCTGTCATGTGTAAGAATCGTTTAATTAGTTCGCACTAGGTATATTGGAAACTAGTTCAAATCATTACGGCATGAATGTCGCGTCGCAGAGTTTTAACTCGACGTGTTTGTTTATCGTGAAATAACTATTTTTAATTTCTAACGGAAAAATTTATTATAATTGGCGTATTATTATATACGCTCGATGATAAGTTTTTGTTGTCAAATTGTATACATAGGCATAATATTTTCCGAGTTCATCCGCCTTATTCATATCACTACATGTTCGTTCACCTTTTGTACTCCTTGTTATATGTTATTCCTTCGTCACTTAAAATTACATTTTGCTCTCCACAACGTCTTTCCATAATTCCATAACAAGTTGCATTCATTTGTACAATCGGTATTTTTAACGACGATCCTCTTTGTAAGAGAATAATAAAATTTTGTAAGACATTCAAATATTCAGTCCAGCATTCTTTAGGAATGTCATTCGGGCCAGTATCATTAAAAAAAAATGTTGTTTTTTTTTACGCTCGATTGCCGGGATCATTTGCGTCTTAAAGTTGATTATAAGCTGTTTATTAGGTTAGTGTGTGTAAGGTACTGTAAAAGATTTTTAATTTTGTCCGGATTATCTTCGAGTATTGTTTTTATTGTGTCATGATTTAGGTTGTATTTTATACGTTGGTTTCTGTATTTTGTACATTCTAATAGTATGTGGTTTATATTTAATTGTGAATTGCATTCATGGCAGATGGGTGGAGGGGTCCTATTGAGTAGATGTTGTAAAGTAACGTGTGTACTGTACGTAGTCGAGCTAGCGTTTTTTCTGTTTTTCTTTCTTTCTGGTCTGTTGTTTTCCAGTTTCCTAATTTCGGCTTAATCTGATATAGGTGTGTATGTGTACATTGGGTTTCCCAGAATTTTTGAAATGACATTTTAATTGTTTGTATAAGGACCGTATGTAAATCAGTAATGCGAGTTGATTTTATTGTTTTTATATTCGTAGGAGTTGTTTTGACTATTCTATCAATGTTTTCATTCCCAGCTATTCCCGAATGGGCTGGTGTCCATAAAAGAACACAAGTTCATTGTTATTTGAGATGAGGTTGTTAATAATGTGTTTTAGGTTGAAAGTATCTGAGTTTGTATTTTTAATATATTTTTGAATATGTTTGAGAGCGCTGTAAGAACCTGTGCAGATTACATATTTATTCGGTTGTATTTGTTTAGATATGTATTCTAAAGCTTTATAAATTGCAAGAAGTTCTGCTGTAAAAACTAAGGCTGATTCTGGTAGATTGTATACTTAGGATTGGTTGAGTGTAAGATAGGCCGATGAGGTTTGGTTTGTGGACTTTGATGCGTCAGTGTATATTTGTGTATAATCGCCGTACTGTTTTTCCAAAATGTTGTAAAATTTTGATTTGAGTATATTTGTAGGTGTTAAATTTTTCTTATATTTTTCCAGTTCTGTGTTTATTGCTATTGTAAGCTTTGTCCAACGTGGAATTTTTGGAGCTTGGTTTGTTTTAATTTGCGGTAATCGATATTGAAGTTTTTCTAATGTATTGTTAACGCGTTCTGATAGGGGGTTTGGAAGCATTTGGCTTGTTTAAGAAAGTACGATGAGATTTATTCGTTTGTAAGGACTGGGATGTTGGATTGGATGGTGTGCAAATTGATCGTGTGTAATATTTTAGTGCTAATATTTGTCTTCTGTATCGGAGTGGTAATATGTTTGCTTCCACGTGTAAAGCTGTGTTTCAGGTAGTGTGAAAGGCTCTCAAGGCAATTCTAATAGCTAGATTTTGAATAGAGTTGAGTTTTTTTAGTATAGAATAGGCTGCGCTACCATATATTATACTAGCGTAGTCCAATCTGCTTAGAATGTAGGATTTGTATAACTGTATTAATGTTTTTCGGTCAGATCCCCACGATGAGTTATTTAACATTCTGAGCATATTTATTTTTTGCGAGCATTTTATTTTTAGTTTGTTTATGTATTCTTTCCAACTTAGTTCCGGGTGGTCCAATATTAGTCCTAGTATCTGAAGTGAATCTGTATTTTCTATTTGTATTGTATCCATGTGTAAGTTTGGTGTAATTACATTTCGTTTTTTGCTGAAAGTTATATGCTTAGTTTTTGATGAGGAGAAAGTAAATCCTTGAGATTTAGCCCAGTTATTTAAGTCGTTTATTGTATTCTGCAATAAAAGTTCCACAAATTTAGAGTCCCGATTTGAGTAGTATATTGATAAGTCGTCAGCATATATACAGTACTTTACTGGAGTTGGTATATGTTGTTTAATATTAGTCATGGCTATAATAAATAACGTAGGGCTAATTACAGATCCTTGAAGGGTACCATTTTCTTGAATTTTTGAATGTTGTCATTCAGAGGCGAGTACATAGGTCGACGATCAACATAATTTATTAACCAGTTAAAAAAAGAAAACGAATACAACCGAAATCTCGACTACTCGAGAAATTATGCGTCAAGAGGAGAACAGAGATGTATATTACTTTCTTTAAAGTACCCACATGGTCTCACTACGCTCGATATCAAACGTATGATATTACTCTATTGTTTGATGTTTTTCATCCATGAATTTCTTCTTCTACCAATTGGTACTTCGCCATTTAATTTCTTCCACGCTGCATTAGGCGCAAAATGTCATATACGCCTCTCAGAATATGACCTAGATATGCCATTTGTCTTTTTTTTTTCTCTAATATTTTTAATTAGATTTCTTTATACTCCGATTGCTCTTTCCAATACATTATCATTTGAAAGTTTTTCCATCCATGAAATTCTTAATAGACTCCTTAGAAACCACTAGCTTCTAGACGTCTAACAGTTTTAATTTCCACTCCATACAAAAGTACTGAAATAACGTAGTTAGTCTTATAGCTGGAGAATCTAATGATTATCGAGGATAACTCTTTTTTGTTTTTCTCGCAAGGTTTCTTTTACCATTCCAGATTTTGTTGTTATTTCCTCGTCCGATGTACGAAGTATGTCAAAAGAAATTGAACGGCTGCATACAATCAGGGAAAGAAATCTCTCGTACTTTAGACACGTGTATAGACCCGTTTAAGTCGAACTATATTAAATATCAAAATTAAAGAGCAAAATCTGATAAAAGGAACAACGTCTTGGATAGATGATTTCTCGATATTCCTCGACAGAACTGCAGCAAGCCGTACGTAACTAAGATGATTGCCAAACACCATACACAGTTTGCGTAAACAAAAAGAATGTATATGTATATATGTAATAAATGAATATATTTGGATTTTCGAAAATTAACCATGGTCACAATAAGCAACCCATTTCGGACGTGTGCAGGTATATTATGTGTATGTGTGCCTGTGTTTATATATTATATATTATTATTATTATTATATAATATATATATTAATATTCGTTATTAATCCACCAGCTTGTCGCCCGAATCGAATACACGCTTCGATAAGAAATTCGATAACAAAACACTTTAATCCTCCTTATCGGGTCGAGTTTTTCTTTTAAGATGAAAAGTAAAACAAAAAAAAATTAACACAAAAAAGATAGATGGGTACTTGGAAACGAAATAAATAAAAAGACATTAAAGGTAAACACTCCATCGAGAAAATAACATTACGACGATTTTTTTTTTAAATTTTTAATTGTTAATAATTCTTAATTTTATTTTTTTTGTTAGAAATTAAAAAACGAAATTCTCCGAACGCGTCGACAACATTTCAGATAAGCCGAGTTAATCGAGACTGGTACTCGACGTTTGTTCTTTGACAATCGATTCCATAATATTCTTTTTTTTTTATTAAGTATAAAAACATAACATATTTGATTACTCTATTATTATTATTATTATTATTATTATTATTCTTTCCTAGCGCCTTCAGGTTACGGGGACCGCTTGATAGCAAGTTCTTCATTTCTTGCGATCCTTGACGTCCTCTATACTGACACCAACTTTCACCATGTCGGATAGAATTTATCCATTGTCTTCTTGATCGGCCTCGTGACCGCTCTCCTCCGGGGTCGTACTCCATTAACATCTTTACTGGGCTGCTGTCAGCTTTCCTCGTGATATGACCCCATACCATCGAAGACGCGCTTGCCGCAATTTCGTCTCTATAGATAACGCCTACACGCTCCCTCGTGTCATCATTTTTGACATGATCAAAGCGTGTGTAGCCGAGTGACCAGCGTAGTATTTTCATTTCAGCCACGTGGAGCTTTTCTTCCATTTTTGTAGTCGTCGACCAGCATTCAGCCCCATATAACATAGCAGGTCTAATAACCGTTTTATAAATCTTCTCTTTAAGATGTGCCCTCCTTAATGCTATATTATCTAGTTTTATGGATTCATCTGTCCGTATTCCACATTCCAAGTATTCAGTTTTCCTGATATTTAGTTTCAATCCATTGTCTTGTAATCTATTTTTCCAAATATGCACCCGCTTTTCTAAATTAGTTCCGCTTTTATCTGCCAGAAGGACATCATCCACATATAGTAATGCCCATGGTACAGGGGTCTGTTTTGTGGCGATAAAGCCGAGTCTTGATGCAATCCACCGGTAATTTGAAAAGGCGATGAACTTCCTAGCGGGCACCTCACAGTACTGGTATTTTTTTGTACAATCCCCTATTATCTGTACGTAATCTTCTTACTCTATTATTATCATTATTGTTAATTATTTTCATATTTTTATGTTTAAATGCTATCTTCGCACACACGCGTGTATATACCTTAAAATACCTGTGTGCAACACGTCCCACGAATAACCGAACAACGTAGTTTAATCATATACATATATATATATATATATATATATATGTATATTTATTATATATAAATATATCTAATGTATATATATATATATATTATATAAATGTATATATATTATATATATATAAAATATATTTTATATATATTATCGCCGCCTAAAAAAAATTACTTAACCATTTCAGATAATAATAATACTAACAGTAAAAATAGATTATTTCCAAGAACGAAGTAAATATACACGCTTGTGATAATGATAAGACAGCCGAACTGTCTCGGTATTGGCGTATTATGTACATACGTTATTGTTTACTCACGTTTCAGTGTTTATTTGTCTATCGTATATTTTTATCGAAAAATTATGTTCGACAAAACACAATCGATAGCCGTAATAATTAGAGCCTCTCGAGAAGTACATTTTCGTTTCTTTGTTTAAAATTAAGATAAAAGATTCGACTTTAATCGGGTTAAGCTACTTGTTCGATTTGAAGTATTCGAGAGAAAAAATAAAATACAAAAAAATCAAATATCGTCAAAAGTTAGAAAGTGTCGCTTGACATATACGCGTATATATCACCGCCACCATGACAACAGAGGGGTGTTGCGACTATGATATGCCAACGAAAATATTTAATCCAATTAACTTAGATTTAATTCGGCTATATATATCGAACCATCGCGTTGGTTGTCGACCAGTTAGTCATATTATAACTCGTCTATTAAGATGCTCACAAATCTTTCGTATCAGAACTATATTTGACGACGATTACAGCATACCGATTTCTTCTATATCGAAGAAGCATTTGATATTTCCGTAGTGTTGTATTCTAAGTACCTAACCTCATATCTGGAAGCTGTTCATTCGGTTCAAAGATGTCTTTTTCAACGCCCGTACCTTAGTCGCGTATTGTAAAACTGAAAAAATTAATGTTTCCTTGTGAATTCAACTTTCCGTTAGCTTCTTCAAATTAACCGTCGTTACATCGCGAGCGTTTTGTATACGACGTTTAATAACTCCTTCAAAGCCACCCCATCGTCTTGCTGCTGGACTTTCTTCATCTCTAAATGAAATCCTTGAATCCAATAACTTTCCTTTCGTTATCTAATCTAATTATGTTGCTGTGTCTCCGGCCTTAGCAGCAATATATAACAAACCAACGTTCTCTGATATTGTAATTCCTAATTTTTTTTTATTCTGTATGTTAGTTTTTAGATCTAAAAATGTTACTTTAGCCGGGGTTATAAGTATAACATAAAAACAGCGACTGCAAATACAAATGTACATAATGTATCTACTTTCAACGTTAAATCAAAAGTTATATCGGTTTTTAAAAATTATTTAAAGCTTTTGGAACTTAACGGTGTCATTCAGTTTATTAGAACTGACAAATCGTCATCCAGCTTAGTTTTAAAAAAGAAAAAATTTCAATCGCTATCCTGAAATACGAATTTCTTAATCGTCGACCGCGATCGCATATACATATATATATATATAATTACCAACTATTTACGTTCATCGTAACTCATTCTACACATAACTTACGTATCTATCTATTAATATATGTGTGTGTATATATATAATGTCAATGTAAGGAAGATAATTATCTTAAAGCGATGCATACACGAACAAAAGTGATAATGTCAAAGAAATGGGAACTCCTATCGCGTGTAAATATACTCACAATGGATGTAAAATGTAGAATAAAAGATCTTTTATATTTGAAATGCAAATATGCCTACAATGAACAGGTGAACACGTACCCAAAATAAACGCACACACACATATGTCATATCATCCAAATAGGAAAACAAAAAGGGAAATACTGAAATACTAGACGATAAGGGTAAATCATCGAAGAAGAATAATCAAATGTAAATATAACACATAAACGTCCGTATGAATATAACGTTGTTATGTTTACTTTTGATTTTATTCTATTTTATTTGCCTTATCTTATCCAGGGTTTTTTTTCAAGTCTGCCAGACAAACAAAACGAACTCATAGACCAAAACAGAATGGTCTAACTTCGGTGAAAAAATTTACCAGCAGACGCCGACCAAAATAGCGTTGATAATCCTTTCACCGGTATTAAAAAAAAAAACAAATAAGTAAAACAAGAGGCATTTGAAATAATTCAGAAGGCTGGTCGCATAACTCAAAATTTCGTCGCATGTTCGATGCACACACATATACATATACTATATATATATATATATATATATATATATATATATATATATATATATATATATATATACGAAAGGAAATAACTTTAGACGTAAAAATTTATTACGTTCTTATGAAAACCTACGAGTTTTCTAGCAACATGAAAAAATTTTCATAAATCATATATAAATATTTATTTATTATTATCTATAATAATTTAAAAATCTGGGAATAAACTGCTCAAAATATAATAATTTGAAGAATGTAAAATGTTGTGATTTTTTATTAAAATAAACAACAAAAAAGAAGTTAAAATCGCTAAAATTTTTCTTCATAAAAAGTTACAAAGCTTTTCGGCTTAAGTATATACCTAAAAAAAAAATATATTAAATCAGCAAAATAAAAAAACAGTATTAATAAAGCAATTTGATTAGGATTGTTTGTGATTTTGCATGAAGAAAAATTTGAGTAATTCTAACTTATTTTTTGTGGTTTATTTTAAAAAATGAGTTTTATATGGATGAACGTGGTCGACATATAAATAATAGACTAACCACTTATCTTCGTATAAAAATGAAAATGACGACAAGTCACGAGCCCAAGATATTTCGCAAATGATTTTTATAATATCCCTAGAACATAGAAACCTCCATATAGCGCCTTTGAAAACGACCACAATATGCGATATTACATCGAAATGTTCGAGAATCTAATACACCCGCTAATCCTACATAACCCCGATTTAAGCAGAAAAGGCTCGTATCGGAGTCAAGAATTACAACGATCTCGCTAAATATCGAAGGATTAAGCGTGAACGGGGAAGAAATAATCACAAATAATGAATACGATTGCGAAAGCAGTTTTTGTAAATCTAAAGGCAGCTTATGACAGCTTACATCTATATAGATTACTTATTCTGAAAGTTCATAAAACAAAGATGGTAGAAATTATGTTAAATGATCGCCATTTTCGTGCAACGTTCTGAGGAGGCAAAAGTCATTGGAGAAGTGAAAATAATGGATCGGCGCAAGGTAGGGTAATGACACCAACGTAAATGATGATAAGACATGAAGATGCTCCTGATATGACCTAACTACAAACGCACAATGCGATTATAGAAATCAAATTAAATCCAATTATAAATACTATGAACGAGATAAGCCAAATCCAAATAAAATTCAAATGCGTTCCTTCTACTCAACGAATACAATGTAAAAATCCCAATTAAACATTATAATGGCAACTCGACCGCGACAAGTGTATAAAATACCGAAGAGCGATGCTGAAAAAATACCTTACCTATAGAGAACACTTAGTAAAAATACGCTGAATAGTGCTTTGAAAAAACTCATATCCTCGAAGTAGGGTAAATATGCCGCGGTTATGGGAACCACAGTCTCGGCATTAAGAATATGACAGTTTGGGTCAGTTCTGCGCATACAAAACGGTTATAGATGTCATTCCGAATGGAGCGTGTCGATTAAGTAACATTGTGTTTAAAACCAACGACGATAGAAAACATTTATCTATTAACCGGAATAACAATAATACTAAACATAAGACGTCGTATAAAAGCGAATAAATAAAGAATCGCTCAATGCCGTTAACCGAGATATCCAATGCACTGTCAGACTGAGTTAATATATATTCAGATTGAAGTCTAGAATTAAATTCGCGAAAACTATCAATGAATTGAAGATGCCACTAGGAAAACAGCGGATAATCCACTGAAATATGTTACAAGACAAGATGCCATAAAAATGCCCTGCTAAAGTGAAATCCATTGGACAGAACCTTGTGCATTCTACCAAAATAAATATGATGACGTTAAATGCTTGCGATGAACGATAGATTCAATCGATTTATTTTTATATATATATATATAATTAAAACAATAACACAATAACTACGAATAAAGACAATCTTGTCTCGCTCTAATTCATGGGATACAGGATAAGCCGAGCTACTACCGTGTATAATAGTTTAATAAACTACATAAAATGATTATAGACTTTCCGAAATATTCCAAACATTTGCCAATTTAAGAGTCAAACATTTTGTATATAGCACTTATTTCATTCTATATATATATATTATACGTAGAATTTCGAAATAAGCTTTAGAGCGAGAAAATAAAAATATAGACTACTTCGAAGACCCATTCAAAGGATAGATACATCAAAAGAACGCCTCGTAAAACTGAAGCTTTCAGTACGAAAAGCTAAATTAAATAGTCGACCAAGGCGTAAGTGACTTATTCTCGTACTAACTAACCCATATAACCAACCAGCCCCTTACGTCTTGTGTTCCGTATTCAATTTACATCTCACGCCTTTGATTCAGCTTCTCGCATTTAATAAGAACGGCCGTCGTATCAGGACTAGAAAGGCGATTGCACCCTTTATTTGATTTGATTTTATATACGAGGGTTCCCACCCGTTTATTATAGCAGCGAAAGGTCGACGATAGAAATTCGGCATACGATGCATTTCTACCCTTCGACGATGGTGTAATCTATTATCAGGTCCACCTACCTAAAAAAAGACGACCCTAAAACCGCGATCGCATTTATCTCTTGTTCTGTTTTTTTTTTTTTTTTTTAATTTTTTTTCTTCTATTTATTACTCCCTCACGGCAGTAGTCTAACGAATTGATCGCGAATTCTCCAGCGAAATATTAAATAGAAAAACTTGTTCGAATTTATCTGATTCCGAATGTAATCGACGCCGAAAAAGTTTCTCGAAAACAATTAAATTCTGTAAATCGAAACAAAAAATAAAGGTCGTGGGGAAAATTTATAATTCTGCTTCGAATGAATTAGACCCGCTATTAATTTTCTGAAAGTCGATGATATAAGAGAAAATGATTTTAGTTCCTTCCACGAATCGACATGATTTCAACTTTAGACAAAATAATGTTTCTTATGTTCATACCGTAAGGAGGCGTTCTGTAATTATCTCTTATTTAGCAGCATTATATATCGACTTATTGCCAGTGATGCCTGTATGCCTAAGAATGTAAGTAAACTTTACACAAAGTTCGACATCAGATAACAGAATAATATATTTATTGGAAAGATTTAAAATTAGAAAACGTTATAGCGGTTAAAGCGAGTTCTGGGATCGTAAAATTAATTATACGATGTGATTCAGTTAATTAAGTAAGAGATTCTGCAATAAAAATTGATAATAGTCGAAGAAGAGAGAACTTTCGGACGATATTAAAGGATGGTTAGTAATTTTTTCGTCAGTATAGTTAGTAGTTAGGTCATGAATTATGAAGCGCGGTTGATATTGGATTATGTTTCTCGAATGATACAAAAAGATTTAAATCGACGTCAAACTGTGAAATCATTATGATTATAAGGCAAATCAAAATAGAGTGAAAAAAATGAAGGAATAAGTAGATCTCCGTACCTAGAAAGATAAATTTAAGCACAAAAGGAGAATGCACAATACCCAGAAGGGAGTATTCGTTGAAAAACTATTATGAACAAATTTATCGCCCAAATATCTTTGACGAAGAAATAGGAATTTTCGCCTTTATCCATAAGATATTGGAGTACTGGAAAAGGAACCCAGGTCTAACTATAAGCATAGATCCTGTAGACTATTTAAATGAGAAAGTCACGAGTCGAATGTGGAATTGCCGTGATTAAGTATACATCTAATAAAAGATTTGCGCAGTAGAAAGGGATGAGATAGCGTCCATGTGGAATAACCAAGATATTTCGAAGTAGCATGCGTTTTAACATGTGAAATACAAATTAATAACCACTTGTATATATATATATATATATATATATATATATATATATATATATATATATATGTATATCTATTTTAATCTACGCAAATAACAATAAAATACCACGTTGCTTTAGTGCTAACATTATGAAGTAATTTAATTTCTTTTATTTTTTAGTTATTTAATTAAAACCATTCCAATCGCGTGTTATAAATTTTTCCCATGAAAGTATACATCTCGAGGAGATGAAAATTTGAAGTAAAATTTTTAATGAGTTTTCTAAATATTTTTATAATTGAAACATTCGATACTAATTAAATTATGAAAATAGATCAATTTTTTACTTTTTTTTTAGCATTTAAAGTTTGTCTATCGCGTATTAAGGACACTATGACTGAAAAGGTTAATATGCAGGTTTAGATAATTCTTCTTCTTTCGAATTTATGGACCACCACGTAGTAAAATATCTTCATGATGTTTATTTCTTCCTCTTCCTTTCACTACAGTATTTCTTCGTTGTTTCACTGTGTTTTTTCTTCCTTTCATCTGTCCACGGTTTTCTTCAATTTTTCTTCAAAACTTCGGAATGCGCTAATAGCACTTCTGAACCTATTTCTATCTATAACGTTAATTTTCTTAAGGACTTCCTTAATTTGTCGGAACCACGCGATTTGCTATCTCGGATTCCTATCGAAGTACTGGAAAATTCTTTTTCTTAGGCTGTTTGTCTCCATTCTCTTCAAATGACCGTAATAGCTTAATCTTCTCTTTTTCATGGTATCGATAATACCTTCAGTATACTCGTATATTTATTTATTACTTCTTTCTTTCCATATTTCCCGATCCGGTCTCGGTCCCAGAATTTTGCATACTATTTTCCTATCCTTCATTTTGATCTGTTCCAGTTCTTTACTCACATTTATGGCTAAACACGTTTAATCACTACACTATAATATCTTAACTTAGACGTTATGGACATTGATTTTTTTATTATATATATCTTTTGTCAACTGAAATGCTAAAACTCCATTATTATTATGTTTATCTTCCTTTTTAAAACGATTCGATAACTAATGGACGCAATCGGGGAAAAAGCGAGAGAAAAGCAGCATATCAGGACAGGGAAGATGCGGATATGTAATGCAGAAATGGGGTACAACGACATCCCCTGCGTGCCGGTGCGGAAATCCGGGGCAAAAAATGCAGCATATATTACAAGACTGCAGTGAATTTGCATCTGTTTAACATTAGGAGATGTTAACAAACGTTTAACAACAGTAGACTGGCTAACAAATTTAAAGAGTTATGATGGAAATTTTGTTCAATTATATACAACCGATGAGTATACAATAAGATGAAGACTTTCTACAGCTAATAACGATGGGCGCACGTAAAAGAGAAAAGGGACAAGGAAAATAACGTCTTAGAATACACGCGGCGCTGCTGGTGCGACAATATGAGAAGAATGATTCCAAAATAACTAGAAGTCGAGACTTTCCTTTTTTTTTTTTGGCCTAGGTCTAAACTTTTATGGCCAGTATATTCCAATTTAAGTATTACATACTAAATTATAATTTTAAATAATAATATTACAATTTAAAATAAAAATAAAAATAAGAAATAACACTCGAGATAGTCACAGCTTAATAGATATGAATATGGAGGAAAAACAGCGAAATATATCAGTTTATTTAAAAAAATGTTATCTTATAATTAAATCGAGGACGATTAAAGATAGGATGATTTATACCTTCCAGGAAATGTGTGGAAATATGACTAGTACACTCACCCAATAGCACCCAAGTCTCACCCAATAGCACCCAAGTCTCACCCAATAGCACCAAAATCTCACCCAATAGCACCCAAGTCTCACCCAATAGCACCCAAGTCTCACCCAATAGCACCAAAATCTCACCCAATAGCACCCAAGTCTCACCAAATAACACCCAAGTCTCACCTCTTATAATCGTCGGTTATATATAATTACACAAAATTCTCATCATAAGTCTTAAATTTGTTAGCCAGTCTATGGCTCGGTCTTTAAGATTGTGAATATAATGTTAAAGGTGCAAATTCACTACAGTCTTCTAATATATGCTGCATTGTTTGTGTTGGATTACTGGCATGCAGCAGTTGTTATACCCCATTTCTGCATTAGATATCCGCATCTTCCCTGTCTGGTCTTAATTCTATCGAGTGTCTTTTCCATAGTTTCCTAGATAAATCCATTCGTTTAATTTCATTCCTCGGGTCGACAACTAAATGGGAATTTGTTGTATGTTCTAAATTCCTTTCCCATGTTATTTTCCAAAACTCTTTCATATCTTCTGCTAATAATTCATCCATTGTCCAAGGTGATTTTCTGGATTCGAGTGCCGATACTGGTGCGGACCTTATCTCTTCAGATATTAGCAGTTCGGGGTGCATCTGAAATTTATTTCTATCTCCGAATAATGCTGTCTCCCGTCTAATTGCAATTGAAGCTATATATACATTGACGTTAATGAAAAAAGTATGCGAAAAGATAAACAGTAATGGACTTATTTCATCAAATATTGCAGTGTTGCAACGAGAAAAAGAGTATATATTCCATTCCACATCATCTTTCTCATTTTACTAATTTTTTTTCTTTTTTCCGTTTTTCGATTATAATTATCCAATTTACTACGATCTGTTATTCGAATAACCAGCTTGAATTTTATTAATAAAACGACCGAATTTTTCCTTCCCTATCGGACGATATAATCGGTAATCGTCTTTGAATTTTACCATACTATTCGAAAAAATGCCAATAATATATTTCAAAAAAAAAAAAAAAATTGGGAACATCTCTCCAACCGCAAATTGCTTAGTTATAGACCAATTTATAAGAGTAAATACGAGCTTTTGTTCGATTTACACCGAGACCCTGTTGTTACTCTAAAATAAAATAGAGACGGGCGTTGATCTTTCGTTAGGAGGGTAAAAGAACGTGTTAGGAATTATAATTCGAAAGACGGACTAGAAAAAGGATATTTTCATCCGTCCTATTATATTACGTATGCGTAGGACGTTCGAAATGGTGTTTCCTAGACATTTCCCATTTCTTTTTTATATCACAAAAGCTGTGACGACTACTACTATTACTACTTGATCGGGTGTTATACAATCCATCGCCTTTTCTAGTACGATACAATAGAGAATATCGAAAAATCAGTTTAGATTGCGCAATCTACGAACGACGTCTCTAGTAAACGTATAAGAAAATAAAAAAAATTGTTTTTTCAAAAAAAATCGTTAGGGTAATTTCTACACACACTACATAAGCAAGATTGGAAAATCCGCTTTCTGTGGATCCCAAGTCACATTGGGATGCACGGTTAGTGATAAAGTAGACCATGAAGTCGGTCTATGGCAATTTCACCAGTACCACCTCCATCAACATTAGCACACGTACTAGTGAACAACAGTAAACAGGAATGGACAACCTTCCTGAAAAGAATAAAATCAACCGTATAGAACCTTGGTGGCCTTCAGATGGCACAAGCAGAAAAGAATATGGTACTCTAAACCGTCTACGTGTGGGTCATACAGCCGTATCACACAATTATCTGCATACAAAAAACCATCCACCAACAAACTGCCCCTATGCGGATATTTAACAGAACAAACAGTCACACACTTAATCTACAACTGCCAAACACTCACACCGCACAGGTTAAAACACAAAATTCAGGGCCCGATACACAAAATACTCTCAAACAACCCTCAATCAATATGTAGAATTCGGACTTTTGCCAGAGACTAGCATACATATAAACTAGACACATGTCTCCTTATGCCGTAATAACCCTGGTAGTTACAAACAGCATACGTAATATTTAAAAAAAAAAAAAAACTAAAAAAAAAACTGTGTATATATATATATTCGATTAGTTAAACGCCATCGAGTATTTAAATTTCTCGAACATGAAAAAATATTATTTTAATTTTAATTAATACGTAATACATTTTCTAATACAGAAACATGTATCGAGATTCAAAACACAATGACGCGCAAATAGAATCTGGCGAAGTCATCAGGTGATGTTGTTTAGGTCAAACTTGAAGAAGTAACTTCAGCGGAAATCAAAGAATCGTGCGGAAAAGCTGCAATTGAAGAGGGTACGCATTTACAACTAAGCAATGTGATAAACTGTGTTCGGTGAAAATACGTCAGTATGTATATATGTATTTTCATATATATATAGTTATGAAGTGTCTGGAACGTACATTAGGAGATTTTAGACTAATAGACTTTAATAAAACTGAAATTAGTCAAATCAGCTCAGATATCGAAATAAATAGGAATAGAATTCGTTAATAAAACTGCATAGCTAGATTATGGAATTGTTCGCAACTAAAACGGGCAAATGCATCTATCTGGCAAAGAGTATTCAATAACAAGAAAAGTATGGTACTAAACTAGCGGTGTACAAAAATATTATTATTGCGATATTTCTATACGCCATCGGAGATTCCTGCGAAGAATTCCTCGGATATGTTGGATTGATCGTATATCAAACGAAGAAGTTCTAGTTAAAACAAAATGTCGACCAATTGATCAGACGGTAGCGGAAAAACGAATGAATTGAACCGGACATCTGCTCAGGACGCGAGAAGAACGAATTCAAAAAAAAAATTTTTGCACGGCATCCTGGCCAATGGTAAACGTCCGCTCGACAGACCACGGCTCCGATTTAAAGATGTATTCTCGAGAGACCTCAAATGATTAGGTATTAAGCCAACAAAGGACAATTCGAAAAATAACGTACAAAATCGTAGATCATAATATGGTTTGAAACCTAACAGATACTGCTACAATGCAGGCCAAACATTGAAAATGTAAGAACAATCGAATTTCACTGTATTTCGTTTACTACAGAATAAACTTTAGCCCCTCAGCAACACGTGGTAGTTATGCTATTAAATTGCAGCTTATATTAAACGTTTGTACTTTTAACATAGCGCCGTCTGTTAAATACTTAATCAATCCAGTCAACAGTAATCGCCATCTGTTAGAATCGCTTGGAGCTAACAGATAATTTGGCAAATAAATATTGCGACTATAAATTGATATGCAAGCTATCCTATCTTTCAAGTTGAATCAAACTGTGTGCAAATTTGATTAAAATCGGTTAAGCAGGTCCATCGCGGATAAACAACGTCACGCGTGTAATTTATATATATATATATATATATATATATATTAAGATTATACATGATAATGCCTAGTATGTAATTATTACGAATCCTCGGATAGAGAATAACATACTTAAACGTTAGAAATATATATGTATATTGATTATGTCGAAGTATTGGATTTGAACATAGTAAACGTACCGGATAATAAAAGTTATACGAGAACCAAATTACGGCTGTAAAATGGAGAAATAACGCGCCCGTCGACAATATTCAATATTTATTCAGAATTTATAAACGAAACTAAATTCAAAAAGGTTTAAAAACAGTTGGACGATGTATAAAAATTATAAAACTAGCAGGCGACCAAGTATTAATTGCGAATAACGAGAAAGGTTTATAAACAATGATACTAAAATTAAATAGCATAGTGGCAAATATGGAATAATAATAAACATTTAAAGAACACAGATGATTTAGCTCGAGAAGAAATGAAAACACAAATCAATGGTGGAAAAAATCTAGAACTAGTTAATTCTTCAAAAATATTTCGGACGCGTAATAATAGAAAAAACGTATATATTGTATAAAAGAGATTCAGCGAAGGATTGCAATGATTACAGAAGCGCTCGAAAAAAAACCAAAAATAAGCCTTCGGCTCGTTCGCCATGATTTTACGGGTTAACTCCCCCCATATAAAACGCGCCAATAGAAGTTTCACTTCAATCTATAACGAAGTAACGTAAATATTATTCGCAATACGCGGAAAACGTTGCAAATAGACATGTCCTAAGACGCTCGAGTATGCTCACAAATGAGAAGCGGATTCACGAACGTTGGTTAACCTGAAAAGAACACTCCAAAAAAAAAAAGAAAAATGGATGAATATCGCAGAAGAAGAAAATAGTATGACACTGAAAAAGTTCAAATAAGGTGAAGAAAATTAAAAAAGATGAAATAACTAAAAATAATAGAATAACGGAACGTTCGAAGAAAATCGAATTTTGCTCGTCGCCGATTTAAGTTTAATAACGAGCCCTCGAATGAATAAGTTCAATTTTCCGACTATTTTCGTAATGCAAATTGTCGAAGATTAAAACGGAGCGCGTTGAACCGTGTCAAATTTGAAAAATAAAAATCGTAATAATAATAACCATAGTGAGGGTGGCAACAACCGCGCTGTAGACGCAACCGTAACAAATAAAAATAAAAATAACTTCGAAATGTGTTTTTGAATGGGTGTGTAGCTCCAGCGTACGCCGCATAATATATACATATAGAAATTTCTACTTGTTTAGATACGATGATTAAAACTTAAACATCGTTGGTGGAAAAGAATATACACAATCGACCATATTCTACCGGTGTCGATGTCGAGCGTGTACTGCCAAATAAGGAAAACCCTAAAAGACAAACAACCGACATTATATTATAAGCGAAAGCGAGAGAAATTTACACCCACACTAGCCGACCAGAAGGTCTGGTAGACGGTGCTGCTAGTTCGTCGCTAGTTTGAAATTAGTGCAAACTAGCAGAAAATAGACGGCGAACAGGCCGGCCATAATGGAACGATAACGAGTAATTGGCCGGAAAATCATCTCCGAGACGATACGACGATAAGCTCGGAAAATAACGCTTTTCCGAACACAACGCCGCCGGCTAGTTTTCCTCGACCGTCGTGACATTTTCATCATCCCTGTCGTCGAATTTTCTCATTTACTAGGCAGCCGTCCGTGTACGTTAATACGAACAGATTCGAGTGATGCGGTCGACGTAGACGTGAAAACACGGTTATAACGTTAGATTATGAAATTTGTTAACGTAATTAATAACCGGGTTAATTCTAGAATCGAAAATGCGATATCAATCGTATATGAAATATATTTTGTCGCCGTTATTTAACGTACGTTACGAATAAAATAAAAAGTTCATCGCAAATAAGTGTAAATATACAATAATAATAATAATTAATTAATAATCATTACTAGCGATTATTTGATTACATTTAAGGGTAACTATTTTCAGCGACTACAATCGATGAATTAAAAACCGTTTCAGTGATATCAAATTTTGAATGCGAAATTACGAATTTTATACAGCCGGTGTTTATTATACAATTTTTTTCTTTATATTGCAATAACTACTAGGAGGATCGATGAAAATATAACGAAGTTCACGATAATAAGGCACAAAAAAAATCGCCTCAATGCAAATATAATAATCGGTGGTGTAAAAGTATAGAAGTTTCAAAGTTGAAATTTTTAGATAGCCGCATCAAAAACAATTAAAAAAAAATCGCGGATGCAGAAATTGAACAACGATTAAGTGTGTATATTACGAAGAGCAAAAGGGGCAAACGTCGAGTTATATCGGAAATAGCAAATATGAAATATTTCGGATAATTACAGAAAGGCAAATTAACAGAAAAAGAGCACGCGGAAGAAGAAGAACGTCACGCCGACGAATATAAAACAGCAAAAATATAATTGAAGACAACGGGGAAACTTTCAGAATCTATATAATTCTTTTGAGGTGTGGACTCCGTCGAAGATTGTTACGAATGGATTACATAATCAATGAGGAAATCTAAATAGGGGAAAATCCGAAAAACATAATAGACAATATTAAAAACAAGAAAGTGAAATATATATATAGCGCGTAATAAAATCCGGGGACATTTTCACGCTCGCGATACAAGGAAATTCTTCTTAAGGAAAACCAACAAGGAAAAGAAGAAGGCGACTGGAATTGATAATAACAATCGCTAAGTTTGTTTTCTTTTTATACATTTTTAATACGTTCTACTCTAAATTACTACATAATTAACCGACCATCCAAAAATGTTTGAAGTGAAACTTCTATTGGCGCGTTGTATATGGAGAGTTGAACAAGGTTTATACATATTTCAGTTTACATATACGTACGTACAAACACGTACATTCGCACGCGTGCACCGCTATCCGTTATTTCGTTCAAATCTTATCGCAGCACAAACCCATTAAAAAAAAGCGTCTATTCCACATCTACTCCTCAATCCTCATCTTCAGTTAACCATAAATCTTAATCTAAAATAAGAGAATCTAACAAATTCGTTTTTCCGAAATTCTTCTAATAATAACGCTCGCTCAGAATTAAATTACAAAATAGTATTAAAAAAAACTCACCCGCAATATTCTTCCTTATAACCTACCACTAATTATACTTCTCATCTTGTCAAAAATTTCCTCCTCTAATACCTTATTATCTTAACAATATAACTACCTTTAAGTGTGTGTGTGGGTGCTTGTGTCAATTAAGTATGACAATATTGGCGTATCACATCTGAAGAGCTACCGCCAGTTCTACAGAAGCATAACATCTTAACAATGGGTCGTTAGACATACACCTGTTGTGCTTATATTGCTTTTTAGCTTATTTACAATGTACTATCAATATTTCATAATTGCTGCTGAAGTATGGCGGAAACATTTATGTTTTGATAATATTATGGCATAAAAGCAATTACTTTCAGCTATTAACCCGTCCATGTAAACGAATCTACGCGTATCTCCTGATAAATGTGTATATTCTATTTTCACCTATCGGCGACTGGATACCCATCATTTAAGTATTCATATAGTACTCCGATCGAAACTACGCTGCTTCTTATAGATATCTAGGTCTCGTACTTGATAGTAAACTATCTAGGTCGGATCACATTGGAATTTTATTTTAAAAAAATATTCGAAAGATTGCATAAAGTTTTGTCCTACAAAAGCTGGGGAGGTGATTCTGTTTCTATGCTTATCATATACAAATCCTACATACGTAGCGTTACGGATTATGGCAGTTTTCTTTATGGCAACGCGTGTTATAATTCGTTAAACAAAGTGAACGTTTTACAAAATACCCGTCTTCGTCTCACCTTGAGGAGTATGCGACAAATATTTAACCTTTAATTCCAGTAATTCCTCGGTTCTTCAATCTTCCTGCAAACAGAGAAAACAGAATTTCTGTTTAATCGTATTATATGTCGCCCGAGTCTCAACGTCGACAACATTCCATACGTTCTATCTACTCACAAATTAGCCCCTTCGCCATTCTGTACCCATCATCCTTGCCATGCAGATAAAATCGCCGATGAAAACCACCTATTTTTCAGTTGCAGTTATTACAGAATGTATCAATCGAAATTCCACTCACGTATTGTAAGCAAAGAAATCCCTCTCCCAACTAGTTTCAGATGTCTGCTCAGCTCGCAGAATAATATCGTACACGTGCTCGTATTTAATTACATAGCTCCTGTAATATAAATATTTAGCAAGACCCGTTCGTTACAGCGCCCTGGGTGGAATCTCGAAACTCGATATAAAAAAAAAAAAAAAAAAAAAATTAAGAACGAAAAAAAAATATATAACTTTCCGAGAAATATGGCGAATTCTTATATTATTGGCCTTGGACTCTTGTTTAATAAACGGAAATTACCGAAAAATAAGCAATACGGGGAGACATAATTAACGAGAAGCGCTGCTTAAGCCAAGTAGATTTAAATTCGTGAAGTACACATGAGAATTATTTCCCGGGATTCATTTGTAAACGATGAATATATTAATAAGGATAATCTTTCTCGTGTTTCTCTGTCTTATTCTTACTATTCCATCATTCCCAAGTATGAATATATAATAATAATAATAATAATAATAATAATTTCGTCTTTTATATTTTATCGAATGGAATCGGGTAAAAGGTTTTCCCGTTGATATAATATTCGTCAAACAGACGTACACGCTTCGACTATTTTCAATGACGAAATTACATCGCGTTAATAGTCGTAATCCGCTTAGCTTTTCTTTGGTTTTCGTTCTATTTTTTTTCATTAACAAATGTCCCTTAAACGATTTTCCTTTCAGAGTCTCTTTCTCGCTTTTAAGCTCTATTACTACTGTTATTATGCACGCGCGTAACAGTCTAGTAAATTGACGAGACAAAAATATTAAAGCTAACGCGGGAAGTAAAATACAAGTTAGAAGATTTTATAATGCCTGCATGTCTTTTGTTGTGTATAATAAATTTCATACTGTCGCATCGGTTAAATATGTTATTATGCGAATGTAACCGACTGTTACTAATACGTATACTATATTAAAAGATGCAGCAATCGTCGTTCTGCAAAAAGAGAAATATTAGAAAACTTTACACAATGTCGAAATTAACGAAAAACCTTTATTAAATAATAATAATCATAATACTAAAACATAAGAAAAACCAACTACATAGAACGAACGTGTTGTATAATTAAAATTCATTTATTAGAATTAAGTAAAACTCGCCAACCACGACCGTTAATATATAATTTCGTTAAAATATCGATCTTTCCGACGGTATTTTCCATTCTTATATACATATATATATATATATATTATGTACATATCTACATCCGACGTTATTCGTTGACACACCTCACACAACAAAACGTGTTTTTGATAGGTGGGTGTTGGTAATGCGGTACATACGAACAGTATATATATGTGTGTGTGCGTATGTATATATATGTGTGTGTGTATCCGTCCATTATTTCGTTGACACACCTAATGCAAATAAACATGATTTGATAGGTGGGTGCTGGTAGTGTGATACATACGAACAGGATATATATATATATGTGTGTGTGTGTGTGTGTGTCTATATGTATATATTATATATCCGTCCGTTAATTTGGATCGCTCGCTTGTTTTGTAGAATAACTCCCCATATATACCGCATCAATAGAAGTTTTACTTCAATAATCTTATTAGGGTGACCGTAGAAGACGCGCTGTTTTGTTGTTTTTTGAATAACTTGAAAACTGTGCGATCGAAATTATCTAATGAAATTTTATTTAAAAATAGGAAAACTAGTAGTTTACAATCATTTGTGGAACGCGATAAATACATTCATTTCGTCTTTTTACGAAATTTTCGAACACTTTTTCGAGCATAAGTCGCTGAATTTTCGAAAAATCTCCATAATTCCGAATAGACCTCCACATCTCGCGGACGGACTCTTAAGGTAATCGTGTAGCTTTGAATTCTTTTCTAAACTCTCTCTGCGCACTATTGTCGTGATCTATTCAAGTCGAAAATAACGCGCAAAATGCGCGCTTCTTCTTGTTATAGAATGCCACTATAACTCATAACTAGACAAAACCGAATCTCTCGTGTGTACGCTAAATGTGGAACACGCAGTTTGCGTTGTAGCAGTTTTACCAACTGCGCTATTAAAAAAAAAAAACACGTCCGACTTCTCCTGGTCACCGTATGTATAAATATTAGTCTTGAAAATGTTTAAAAGAGCAGGAGAAGTTGCAGCGGATGTCCTTTACAAGATATTCCAAAAAGTATTGGAAACAGGTAAATGGTGGATTGGACTGAAATCATCTACACCCGTATACGAGGGGAAAAAACGTACAAATTACCGCGCAATCACGCTGAAAGTCACGACAGCTCGGTTTTACTTCATACTCCTCAGAGTCGACTCGAACATACCTTCCTGTCCAACATTATGAAAACGTGAGCTGGTTTTACGGTTTTTTATTGCAAGGCGAAGGACCAGAAGAACAACTTTTGAATACGATACAATTCAGAGCAAAGAATATATTTGTTTTCTAGACTATAACAAGGCATTCGATAATGTCGAATGGTCGGAATTATGACGGTCATTGCACTGCGTTTGTACACGGGGATTTTCTTATTGCAAAAGTTATACGTATATAAATAACAAAAAATATGAGTTAAAGCAGAAAACTAAAGACAATTTCAATAGGAAAAAGAAATTGGGCAGAGACGCTGCCTATACTTATTTAGTAATAATTAAATTCGCAATTATTATTCCTATTATTAGAATTTATAAAATGAATACAAGGTAGTTTGATGTTATTTTGTACGCGAGTATATACGTTCAATCGTCAATTCTTATATATATATGTATATATATACACACATATATGTATTAAAAATTAAAAATCGCCTATACGGCAATTACAAATTTCGAAATTTTTGATCCGATCCCGAGTACACACGCGTATAAAATTTTGGAAATTTTAATTTTTCTTTTCTTCTTCTTCTTCTTCTTCTTCGCGATGCTTATCCAAATGTACGTTATAAATTTCAGTTCGATGGCATTTACCGTTTAAGTGTTATCAGACGAACGAAAGAAAGAAAATATATTTTGATTAATTAAATTTTACAAGAAAACAATAACTTATACTATACCGTTCTTATCGTTCCGAAATATAATGAATTAACCGGTAAACTTGATAATCATTTTTAAAAACATATACACGAGTGATAGTTATATACATTTATTGATTAATGAAATTTACAAGGAAAATTCCGCAAAAAACCTGCAACGTGTCATTCGTAAGTAAATTTTAAAGACAATGGTTAAATAATTTATAAAATTTAAAAGAGAAAATAATACAAAAATTAATCAAATAAAATTTATCTATAATATCATCGAATTTTAAACCTAATATACTACCCTAGTAAGATATGTTTAATTCGTCTATGTTTATATTTTTTATACCTGTGTCGTAGAGACTGATAATCGTAGTTTCCAATTTCATTGACATTTTGGTCAGCAGGCATATGTATTAAAAAATTTTAAGGTCCTGTTTTTTATTATTTCTTGTATATAGGGATAGAAATGTCATGCATCGTTTTAATGGGCGTGTATCATCTGGGTTTGTTCAACACTATTCTTAGGCTATGATTTTGTAATCGTTGTAATTTGTTTATATTACTTAGGCAGGTGTTCGACCACACAGGACTGGCATAAAGAATTTTAGGTTGAATTACCTGCTTATAAATCAAAAGCTTGTTCACCGGTGATAGCGTAGATTTCCCGTTAAATATTGGAAACAGCACACTCATTTTTTTATGTCCCCTGTAGATACGCTCGTTAATTTGTTTAGTAAAAGTTAGCTTACCATCTAGTGTTACACCGAGATAATTTACTTTAGATTTCCAGTCTAGGTACTCATTATGAATTCGAACAAAGTCATTTATAGCGGGTTTACGAAAATAATAGTCTCTGTTTTACTATCGTTAATTTTAATTTTCCACTTACGAAAGTATTTCGATATTTTGTTAATTGCAACGGTTAATCTGTTGCTAATCGTATACGGTATGATGACGTCAGCAGAGCAGTACAGCATATAAATTGACATCAACTTCTTTAATTGTGCTAATATCATTTATGTAAATAATAAACGAGAATGGACCAAGGATGCCGCCCTCAGGTACTCCTGCCGATGCATATCTGACTTTATCTGATTTTTAATTTTCATATAAAATTTTCTGTTATGTAAATATAGTCGTGGGAACTAGTTGATATGGAAAATCGTATTTTATAAATATATACAGAATTCCATCGTGCCAAGTAGTGTCGAAAGCTTTTTCAATGTCTAGCCTAGCCCAGTGTGCTTATTTTTATTAAAATTATCAGTAATTAGATCACAACTTTTTACTAGCTGCGTGGTAGTGTTTAAATTCGGTCGAAACCCGAATTAGAACTTATTAAGAATACCATTTAAATCGCTATGTTTTCTAAATCTAATGAGTAATATTTTCTCGAAAAATTTTTTGCTAATGTTACTGAGCAAACTAACAGGTCGTCGTATACAACCGAGGGTAGTAGCGCAGACGAATGCGGGAATACTGCGAGAGCCGTTCTTTTTTCCACCTATGTAATATGATTAAAATTTTTTTAAGGTGTCCGATGTTCCGGAAACTTTAGGAAAAAATTCATCATTAACCATTAAGTGCCGTTTTCCATATCGGAAGTAGGCGACTACTCATACATATCTGGTTGTACAAAGTAGCGTACAAGGTAAACATAATATATGTCGTTAGCGTAGACGTACACACTCGAGAGAACTGATTGTAATCGCTTTGTTGTTACGAGGTATAATACAGTCTCGAGTGTTCTTATAGTGTACTATATCATTACTAACGCTCATAGGGCGTTTTGCGCGGTGGTTTGCCATTGCCTCGCACGCGATAATAATATTAAGATTATTTTAAGATCAAAAAGAATCCGATCGAAAAATTCCAAAATTCATTTTCAAACAAAAAAAAACAAATAACCTCTCCTTTTTGATATTCGTCAAAAATAATTTCTTTTCGCTTATAACTACGAAAATTCTACAATATTAATATAGTTCCGTAATATACGATTTTTTTTATATAAATATATTTTCCGGAAAAACACGATTTCACGAGGGAAAAAAACACTAGAAAAGGTACTATATATATATATATATATATATATATTATATATATATATGTGTGTGTGTGTGTGTTTCTGCTTGTATTGCGAGTGTATGCAGTACGAACACATAATGTGTCCCGGAGTGTATATAACTAGTTGAAAATACGTAGTCGATGAAAAACGACCGTATTCGAACGTTTCTATGTTATGTTTTCTTCGAAGAAAATATCGTAACTTGAAATGCAATCAACAGACGAGAAAGTACTTCAATTGATTAAAAGAAAGCAGACGAAAATACAATAGAGAAGTCCTAGGCCGATTGAAGACCCGTCGACGACGTTGAATATTACGTCCTCGGACCAATTGATGATTTTAACGACAAAAAGTTTACCAGCCGACTAGTCCACTTATAATAAGCGTTATTCTTCCGACTTTTCTATTATTTCAAATTCTTTATCGTGTACAGTTCTGCTCGAGAAATAATCTATCATCATTAATTCTTTTTCGTAGTGTTTTCATTTGTTTTTCCTCATCGTCGTCGTCGTATTATTCCTTACCGAACTACGTGACAGACCCATTGTACGTTATTCTTACGTAAATAAACAGACTCAAATCGTTAAAACGCAACTCCGCTCGCATACGATGCAATAGGGATTGGCTTTTCCGTAATAATGAAACGGAATGTTGAAAAATATGATGATGTCACGAGCTGGGATCGAACTTTGGCCGATCGTCGAACGCTCTGGCAACTGTGCCATTGCCTCATATAATTTGTGGTCGCGGTGGCGTAGTTGCTAGTCGGCTATGAACTCGACGGTCTGGGTTCGAAACCAACACGCGACATAGAATGTTTTCATCATTATTTAATTATTATCACGGAGAAGGCAGAGCGGCACCCGACTCCGTATATAAAATCATATGGACACGCATATAAATAGTGCTTTGAATGCTAGTCCATTTTGTATGTGAAAATAAACGTACGATGGCTAGTCACGACGTTCGACAACGAAAAATTTGACGATGATGATATATATATATATATATATATATATATTTATATATATTTATTTATTTATTTAATTATTTATTTATGTACGGATTACATTGGCAGTAGTCGAGTGCTCTGGCAACTCTGCCATCGTCTCATATATATATATATATATTTTTTTATTTATTTATACGATTCGCATAGTAGCTTATGCCAATTAAAATGCGAACACTGAGAAGTAAAGAATTGAATAAAAGTATTCAACTGTGTAAAAAATCTTCAAAACGCAAATTTTAATAGAGATTAACAACTGCGTAAGAACAATCAGTTTATTTCGAATAAATTAACAAGATAATTAAATGTACGGAATTGAGGTAAAACGAAAGCAGAAAACTTTAACACAAATATATATATACACATATACATATAAATGAAAATTACAATTAACGAGAACGAAACATCTTAACTTTTAACTTCAAGAATACTTCGAACGGACTAACTCTGGTATCCATAAGGAAGGTCTCATACCAACGATAGACCGCCTGACCGGTAGTATGATCAAACGCCTGACCGGTAAGAAGAAATCTGATTGGTTGTTCCATCGAACCATACTCAGATAAGAAATCAGAAGACATCGAACCAGACGCTGCGGCAATTGAACTTTGAACAATGTCAAACAAACACAAAAATTATATAATATTAAAATAATGTGTGTATATATATAATATACATGCGTCTGTGATGTGTGTGTGTGTGTATGTATGGATAAAATACATTTATACACCAGCATATACAATACAAAAACACAGTCACTCACAATACAAATTGGGATTTACACCCAAAAGGAAAAAACAATTATCTACGCATGCACACATACACACACTCGCTACACTGGAAAGTGCTTACGTAATTCTACATATGAATAGAAATACACGTGTACAGTAGTATACGTTAACGAAAATTTCAAACGTATTTGTGTATATGTATGGATAAATATTATAAATATATATATATATATATATATATATATATATATATATATATATATATATATATATATATATATTATTACGTATTAATGGAGACGTACACCGTTAGTAATTTGTAAATAATAAAGATACGTAGCTCACTCTATCTGAAAATTTCCCCTTATTAACGCGATATAAGAAACTTTTAGTTGTGTTCCACTTTTGTCTACTGATCTGGGTCTCAGAAGGCTGAAACGTATCAAACCTCATCAATTGCTCGTTACCCATTAATATAATTAGCAGTGGTTAGTCATTATTCCTCTGCGCATGTTACGCTATTTATGAATAGTGCTTATTTAGTTTCGAAGGATTGCAAAAATAAAGCGGCTATCCTTTTCAGGAGCTGCATTAGGGAAAAAAAAAATCTGTGTTCGGACGAGAGAATATATCGTTGATTCGTTTGGTGGAGTAACGGTTCTATACGTAACGTTGTAAAACTGGTGTATTACTATACAAAAATAACTAAGCGTAAATCTTCGAGGAGTGAGATGAATGAAATTGTCTTGTGTATTGTTTGCAGATTTTGTCTTTAGGTAAAAACTTTGATAGAAATTCAATTTATCATTTTTATTTTTATTTAACAGGTAGCGTACTAGTTTATTTAAAAAAGTAAACATTATTTTAATAATTGGAGATAAGTTCGAGTATCGATTTTTCAAGTATAATTTTCGACGGCGATTTTTGAATTTAATAACGACTACAACATAAGACGAAATTGCATTGCGCGGAAAATTATACGCGGATTTGTTTTAGGTATAAAACATTCTGGCGGAAACTCTAATCAAATTTGTGAATGCAGACGAATGACGTTCAATGTCTAGAGAATTCGTTATCGACGGATTTAAATGAATATTTTATGATATGAATTTTCCGAGAACTCGATCCAATTTACACTTTGATAATAAAGTTTCTTTCTGTAGTATACCAGAAGAATGGAATTACTCCGATCTGATTTTATGAGAACTATCGTCCAATCACATTAAGCCTGAGCATCTCTAAAATATTCTCAAAAGTAATAGAAAAAAGAATCAGATATTTTTCAGAAATTCAGCAACAGTCAGAGCAAGCTGGTTTTCGTAAGAATTTTTCCACAGCGGACCACCTGCATACAATAAATCAAATTATGGGAAAATGTAGGGAGTATCAGATAAACCTTCACCTAGGACTGGTTGATTATAACAAAGCATTCGATTCCTTAAATCATGAATTTATTTTTAGGGCATTACAAAATCAGGGAGTGCCTGAAAATTATATCCTGATAATTGAAGAAATGTATGGAGGTTTAAAAGGTAGGATAGTTACGGATGTTAAAGGTCAATATTTTACAATTAAAAGGGGGGTCAGGCAGGGTGACCCTCTTTCACCTATTCTATTTAACTGCGCATTAGAAGAAGTTTTTAAAGAAATGAATTGGGAGAACAAAGGGATAAATATAAACGGGATGAGAATATCTAACTTAACATATGCCGACGACATAATTCTCCTTGCTACATCATTGGAGGAGCTAGGACAGATGCTTTCAGCACTGAATGCAAGAGGGGCAACTGCAGGTCTATCCATGAATATTAAAAAAACTAAAATATTAACAGAAAATACAAATGTCAATAAAGTACAGTTAGATAATCACGAGATCCTGGAAAAAGTATTGGGGTTTAAGATGTATATTTAAAGGTCCTTTTAGTAACAACCAAAAAAGCCAGATTTCTAATATGTGTATTATACCGGTATTAACTTACGGTTATCAAATTTGGGTGTTAAATTCAGTGACAATTAACAAGCTCAAGGTTACTCAGAACGCTATTGAAAGATCAATGCTGGGGGTTAGGAGAGAGGATCATTTTAAAATAAAAACACTTAAGCATCTGTTTAAAAATAATATTGATGTAATAAGCTACTCTAGAAGGAGAAAGTGGGAATGGGCCGGCCACGTAACTAGGTTAAAAGATGTTCGATGGACCTATAGGACTACTTTCTGGTATTTCTCGCATCACAAGAGAAGAATTGGTCATCAAAGGGGTAGGTGGAAGGACGATTTTAATAATTTCCCAAATCAAAAACATTTCGAAAAAGTAGCTATAAATAGAAGGAATGGGAGCGGTTAAAGGAAACCTTTGCTCTTTATGGGCCGAGGAAATTTAGTTTATAAGTTATATAGTTAATAAATCATTTATATTCATAAATCCTCAATAAAGGTATTTTGATTTGAATAAAGTTTCTTATTCAGCTGGTTTGTTTTTTATCACCCGATAGGACGGTAAATATCGGATTATGATCGGATGAAAGTTGACTAATAGAGATAGGAGGTAAGGATACACGCTTTTTTTACAGCGGTAAAATCAATTATGCTACTTTCAAAGAATGATCCCGATGGAAAATAAGTGGCTTCTCTCGGATACTATAATTAGTTCTTGTAGACATTTGATACAAAAGATTACCGGCTGTATCTATGCAACAGCTTATTTCTAGCGTCGAAATCACCGATTGGAATTACTACACGGCTGTTAACTTTCATCAGATATGATTCGCGAAATTCTTCGTACTTTTGGGAGATTTGTACACTACAAAATTATAGCACTACTAGCATTACAACCGCTAGTCTGATTATTATCACTAGTTACATATAAATTATTACCTATCGCTTGTGTACATTTTAATTTACGAGCGGACGTTAGTAAAAACTTTAACCTATTGTTAACGAGCGATGTTACCCCTCTACGACACGTATCGTTCCTGTAAACGAAATATCTAGGAAAATGTAGCTTACAAGAACTGACCAAGCTAGTTTCTGATAAATCAATAATACCTAGTTTGTTTTTTCATACAAATTTATACAACTCGTTAGTTTAGGGAATTAAAATTTCACCACGATGGAAAATGATTATCGACCACATCAATTTTCGGTTCTGCTGTATTTCTCGCAGGACTATCGCATACGTTAGATTACTATATTGCACGTTTATTGTTTTATTTATTTGCGTTTTACGATTATTAATTATTATTATTATTACTATTGTTGGGATTATAACGTTTAAAAAAATTATTTATCGTATTATTTTATTTATAAGCCTACACTATAATTGGCTTTTAGCTGTTGCGTGGCTTCATTAAATAAATAAATAAATAAATAAATAAATTTATATTTAACTTATTTTGCGCTATTTTTAAATAATAGAACAATTTTTCGAATCAGCGTGGTGTTGCAATTTCTACGTAACATTTTATTATTATTATTATGACAATCCTTAGTCCGACGTTGTTAACCACTATTCGTATATTTTTCTTGCACGTTGCAGTTATACAAAGCCTCGATAACGATAGCACTGCATTGTTGGATCCACCTTTGGCGTACTTCTTCCATCTTATTTTAAAGTGAAATTCTTTGATGTTTCCTCGATAACAACATTCGATGAAGAAGTGACCGAAGTGTTCTTTCGGCGAATCGTTTTATTTTTGAGTCAATCAAATATTCCCTTTTTATTTATTCCATAAAATGTTCCTTTTAATACCATTTTTATTTTAGCTCGACTTTTTTTCGGTGTACGTATAAAAAAACAAACTTTATTTGCGATTAAAAATTCGTTTAAATTAATCGAAATCCTGCGGTGATAAAAAATATTTCCTTTTCTTTGTATCTTAATTTTAATATTTTTTTTTATTTTTCCGTCCGTAGCCAGACATAATTATCGGTGGAATCCGTTTTCGAGTTAAACAAACATATCGCTGTGTAATACAGAATTGATTATATCATCGTCAATGTTTAACGGAGAATAACGATTATTTGTGTCAATCCGAATATCTTACAAGCTCTTTTAGTAGTCGATTCATCAAATACACCGTTGCCCGGAGAGAATAATGCAACGGTATATTCCTAGATGTGGAAAAGGAATTCAATCGAGTGTGGCATCAAGGACTTTTATACAAGCTGAAAGAGACAATAATGATATTTATAAAGTATTACAAAGCTATCTGATCGAGTTTTTCAAGTAAAAGTGAATTCAGTATTATCGATGAAATATGTAATTCGTGCATCTGCTCCCCACAAGGAAATATACTGGGACTGTTCTCAATTTATACAGCAGACATACCGGTCATGAAAAGTACATTGTTGGCTACATTTGCGGATGATATCTGTATTTTAGCATCACATGAAAGCATACGCATCTGTTATGGTCCAAAAACACCTGAATAAGATTAGTTTGCGGGCTACTAAATGGAAAATTAAAATCAATACAGAAAAAAACCGACAAATTCACTCTAAACAGAAGGTCTTGCGAACCTGTAAAAATCAATGACGTTACACTACTACAGCGCAACAGTATTAAATATCTGGGTCCGCTTTTTGATCGGAGTCTCTCACATGTAAACTACATATTCGACATGTGTGCCAAATAGTTAAATCAAGACTCAACAGCCTGCTATAATGCGAAGAAAATCAGCATTGAGTTTACTCTGTAAAAGAATTGTTTATTTAGCTGTGCCGACTCCTATATATGGAGATATGGCCTGGAGGTTTATGGCACATCGGCCAAATCAAACTTAAACAGACTTCAACAACTACAGTCGAAGATACTCCGCCCAATAGCTAATGCTCCATATTTTGTTTCGAGCATCACGCTGCATCATGATTTAGAAGTTGAATATGTATGCGAGTACTATAAGAAATCGCTACAAGAAGTTTTTTAGCGAGGTAAAAAACAATCCAAATGTTCAAATATCATGTATAGTGTTGTCTAGCAATCTACGTAGATTGAAAAGAAAATGAACTCGAGATATCCTCGATAATAACTACTAATTGTATACGGCAGCCTACTTCGGTTATGGTTCAACGGTCGCTGGCAGTGCTATGAATCATTATAGTTTCAGAAAACTAACCGTCATACCGTGGAAACCATGGAAATAATATATGCAGACATTGACTCTTTTCTAATGGGAAGATAGTTAATAGAATTTAAGAAAATGTGTTGAATATTATCATTGTCAATTGTGGTTCAATACCATTCCTATTTCCATTGTTTCATATCGTCAGTACCGCTGTCATTATTATAACTTATCATTATTAATATTAACTGCATTGCCCAATTTTTCCCCTAGATAGGTCTTACTATTATTATTATTATTTTTGTTCTTTTGAATTAGGATTTATTCATGATTCTTTCTTTCCAGCCAATACCATCCTCTGCCGATGTCTTCTTTTCTTTCATCCGTCCATAAGTTTTTTTCATCGCTTTTTCTTCGAATAAATAGTTGTCTACTTTGGATTTCTTCTATATTTCGTCTGTCTTTTTTATACAAACCGGCTTATTCTTGTCTTTTGATTTTTCTCGAAAAAAATCGAATATTTTTTTTGATAATCTTCCGGACTCCATCCTTTTTAAGATTTTAAGATGACCGTAAAATCCGACTTCATTATTTTTCTATTTCATATACTTCGTTAGTTTTCAATTTCCACGTATCATTTTCATATCTTGATCCGAGAATTTTCCTGATTATCTTTCTTTTCGATCGCATTAATACTGTTTACTGAATTCGTTGTAAGACATTCTGACGCGTAAAGACATTCTGCGATCGCTGTATTATAATGTCTTATTTTTACATTTATAGACACCGACTTGTTTTGTTGTACAAATTTCAACCGAAATGCTGTTTCCATTTTTCAAGCTCTTTCTATAATGGTTTCCTTGTCCAACACATTTGGTTGTATCATTTCTCCCAGAAATTTTACGACTTTTCGAATTTTCCCGGATTTCGTTCTTATATATATTTCGGAGCACCCGCATTAATTATATATTTTGTTTTTCCAACAAAAAAAAATTGTAATCCCACTTTTCCCGCTTGTTCCTTTAAAATATCAACTTGCTTTATCGCATCTTCCACGTTATCTGACAAAATCGCTAAATCGTCTGCAAAGACTAATCGATCTCTATGTCGTTCTTGCTGCTACCTAATTTAATTCTTCAAATACCTTCTTCCTTTGTTCTAATTCTCGATTAATTATCCTTTCTAATACACAGTTGAATAATGTTGGATTATTGTCGATGTTTATTTAATGTGACGGCAATAAGTTTACTACCTGCACTCAATTCTTCTAATATGTTAAATAATATGTCTCTGTCTATAGAGTCATAAACCTTCTTAAAGTCAACGTATGTTACTATTATTATATTTTAGTATTTCAAATTTAGTATCTGTCCTAGACAAGATTCTAAAACCACCCCCGATATTCTCCAAACTGTCTACTTTATATTCCAATCTTTATTATTATTATTATTATTATTATTATTAATATTTTCTTCCTACTTCGATAAAATATCCGTAATCTCGGCGTCACTAACGGAAACTTGTTTTATAAACGTCAGATATTACAGTAAAGACAGTGACTAGTGAATTTATAAATCGCCTGTATTAAAGTTGATTGAAAAGAAATTGAACGATATTCCCGATCGCAGAACAATAACACAATCCGGACACGAAGGTTATGCCTGATGATGAAGTATTCGGTGTGACGGAAAATTAGTGCTTACCGTTTAACTTTGACCAGTTTTTATGCGCGATACACGTTCGAAATTATGCGCAACAAGTGGATAATACTCATATCTCTGCATTATCATAATACCCGCAATCATATTAACATAACAACACACACAAATGATTAGAGTAGTTTAGTATTAATGATAATAATGATTTTAATAATATAACAGCTTTTACACACACCACGATAGTACACGCATATAAACAGGGAAAAATGGAAATATAATTAATAAATACGACAAAAGGTTGTCAAAGAAGCCTATGATGGGAAAGGGATTGTTTTAAATAAAAAAATTTAAAAAAACTAAATGGGGCGCTCCATGTGAAAATATACATGCGTGTGTATACATAAATGTATATGTATATACAGTGGCGCACCCAGGATTTGTATGTGGGGTTGGCTCAAACATCCCTCCCCAAAAAAAAATTAAAAATTCGTAATAAAAACGAATAAAATATACACAGCCGAATGTATAACAAAACTCGACAGGCAAAACTATAAACGATCACGAACAACAACGAAACAAGTAATAACAACAAGAAGAAAAAACGCACCGATCACGACCTGGATCAGATTCGAATGCCGAACGGCCCGACCAACGGACACTTTTTTTTCTTTTTGTGTTGCACAGTCAGCCGGATTTTCAATGTCATTATAGCATATAGAATCTAAGGAATATTTTCTAACAGCACTTTTTGCAATCTAGGCTGTTTTGCAACTCTTCCAGATGAGGTTTTATTAATGATAACGCGAGCGCTATCAAATATTCTCTTCGGTTTCAACTATCATTTTAGCTGCGAAATTGTTTTTGGAACTTACAAGTTACACGCCTTCTGATATGTATTTCATACTTTTCTAAGCCCTCTTGGGGGCTTAAGCCCGGTAACCCCCCTTTAGTGTGCCACTGTATATATATATATATATATATATGTATGTATATATATATGTATATATATATATATATATGTATGTATATATGTATGTATATATGTATGTATATATATGTATGTATATATATGTATATATGTATGTATATATATATGTGTATGTATATATATATATATATATATATATATATATATATATATGTATGTATATATATATATATATATACTAGCTGACCCAGCGAACTTCGTATCGCCCCACAATCAATAAATGTATAAATTTATTAGCTGAAACGCGGTTTTTTCGTTTCATCCGATAGATCGCTTTATTATTAATCATGTGAATCATAATTATTAACAAAAATCAGTTTTATTTTCATTGTAGTGCTTTGTTATATACGATGTTTTTCGTTTAATTACCTGGCGCATAGACAAACAAATCTGATGGTTTTCCAACACGGGAACAGGCAACATACAATTGACCATGTGAGAAACATGGGTTTTCCAAATTAATACCACAAACACTTAATGATTGCCCCTGGGACTTGTTTATGGTCATAGCAAAAGCAAGCCGCACTGGAAACTATAGTCGTTTAAACTCAAATGGCACATCAGTCGGAATCATTGGGATGCGCGGTATGAGAACATCTTCTCCTTTATACTTTCCCTTTAGTATAGTTGCTTCTATCACGTTGTTTAGTAATTTTTTTATCGCTAAACGTGTGCCGTTGCAAAGACGCGGTTGGTTGATATTTCGCAACATTATAACTACCGATCCAACCTTTAATTGAAAATTGTGAGGTGGCAATCCTGGCATATCCAGCGAGTTTAAAAATTCCGGTGGATAGTTGATTACATCATCTTGGTTAGTAGCTGAATCAACTGATTTATATATCCTCGATTCGCCTGTAATTTGTTCTTGAATTTTGAAATTTAATTAATTTACATCTATGTTTTTTGCAGCCAATATAGCTCGTTCGCTCAACCAATCATGGTTTCTGTAATTTTCAGCAACATCTGGAAACACCGTCCGAATAAGTTCATCTTTTGATCGAGTTAATTGACAAAAACATTCAGGAAAGTTAATGCAGCCAGTCAACATGTCTCTAGGAAATTTGCCATTACCAATGTCAATGAGTTGTTTAGAGAATATGTTTCCAGATTGGTCATTTTGCAATTCGACACGCATATTCTTGCTTAATGAAGTACATTGACATGTTTCCACAAATTGGAGGACTTTAGACATGCATTGAGTTCATCAGCTGGCGTTGATCGTGGAATCATTGGCAATGTTTGACGAAAATCACCTGCAAATAAAATCATTACACCACCAAATCGGTTATGATTGTTCCGTAGATCTTTTAAGGTTCTGTCTAAAGCCTCCAAAGATTTTTTATGTGCCATCGTGCATTCATCCCAAACAATCAATTTACATTGCTGCAAAACCTTTGCAATTGCAGAGTTCTTCGAAATGTTGCAGGTTGGAGTTTCATTGCTTTGCACATTTAATAGCAATTTTAGTGCTGAATGGGCTGTTCGACCACCTTCAAGCAAAGTTGCTGCAATTCCCGACGAAGGGAGTGCAAGTATAATTTTATTTTATGAGCGAATTGTTGCTAATATTAATGAAATCAAAAAAGTTTTTCCTGTACCACCTGGTGCATCTAAGAAGTAAATACCTCCAGTTTCATCATTTGTTACTTTCATAAGAGTATCAAATACATACTTCTGTTGTTCATTCAACAGTGGAAGATTTGTTTGAATTAATTCTTTCAAAGTGTTGAGATCATACAGTTTTTCTCGGTGCAACTCTTGGTTAAAAGAATCATGCATTGGACGATTGGGCGCGGCCAGGCCTAATTGAATTAATAGTTTGTTTGACATCATCAAGCACATGTCCTCAATTGAAATCAATGCTTCGTTATAAATTTCTTCACTGATTTGTATATTTGAAAAGTTTTAAAAACCTTATAAACACGAACACGATTCAGTAATAGCCAATTATTTCTTCTAAAATTAAAAAGAATATCATATATAAAAGTAAATGTAAAATAACTGGCTATAAATATATATATTTACCCCCCTTCAACCCCCAACCGCCTTAAATTTTTTACGAATTTTTCTCGCCGTAAAAACCATCCTTGAACTTCAACGAACATTTTAAAAAAAAATTGGCCAAATTGGTCCAGGCGTGTTTTTCGTTACGATCGATAGGTGTCGAGCTACCCTGAATCTTTTTTTTAAATTTCGACGATTATAATATATATAATTAACATTGGCCCGTGCTAAATGCATTGTAGTATCGGCCGGACAAAAATCGCCGGCAGAATTTTTAAAAATCGAAAATGAAATTTTCAACTCGCGATTTCTCGATACCGGTTAATTTTTAAGACATTTATCTAATAACATAGATTATAGATCTCAAAGTCTACTTTCTTTTAAGACCAATCCAAACCCTTTAGCTACCATAGAGGCTTCAAAAAGGGCCCAAAACCTCAAAACCCTTTAAGCCCGATTTTCTCGGCGATTATTCGATATAAAAACACGGCAATACCATCATTAGGCGCGTCTTTTAATGACGAATAACTTTCATTAAAACACTATTTCCAAAATTTAGAAATTGTTCGCGAATTATTGCGAAAAAATCGAAATTTCGAAAAAATCGCAAGGGTCCCCCTTTTGAAATTTTCGGATCGGGTTTGAAATTTTTTTTCGCGGTTTTTTCATTTTATCCTATAGATCTTATATAGTAACGACTATTTGTAAAGTCGGAATCGTTCAAAAATGTTTACGTCGCTCGCTATGCCTTGCCAAAGGTGGCAGGTCATCGATTTTCAAAAATTCGTAGCTCGACACCTATCGATCGTAACGAAAAACGGTTTTCTGTTTCGTATCGGTCATTTTAATATCTACCAAATCGATTCTATCGAAATTTTTCCAAAATCGAAATTTAAATAATTTACCCCCTTCAACCCCCTAACCGCCCTGAATTTTTTTTCGAATTTTTCTCGCCGTAAAAACCATCCTTGAACTTCAACGAACATTTTAAAAAAAAAGTTGGCCAAATTGGTCCAGGCGTTGTTGAGTTATGCACTTACAACATTTAGCGATTCATTTTTATATTATAGAATAAAAATCGCGATGGTAAAATAGGGGTTGATTGTAAAGGGTTGAAAATTCAGGGTTATATGTATTTACTAATGCTGTATCATAAAAAATTTAAACAAAAAAATTAAACTAAAATTGAAAAAAAAAATTTAGGGGTGGATTACCTAACATTTAGGGGGATGAAAAATAGATGTCCGATTCTCAGACCTACCCAATATGCATACAAAATTTCATGAGAATCGGGAAAGCCGTTTCGGAGGAGTTTAACCACAAACACCGCGACACGAGAATTTTATATATTAGAAGATGTTAGAACGATCTTTTTATTTTTAGTCGAAATCTTAAAAATACGCTCGTAGAAAGTGAAATAAAATCGGTAATTAAGCGCACGCCTGCGGTAAATGAACATACTACAATACATTCGCGCCTGTTTAAAAGACAGAAAATGTAGGAACGATAAATAACGAACCAACGTGTAAATTATACCTCGGGCTGGTTTTCGGTGATTGTGTGTACGTAAAATCGAAATTTAGCATTCCCACGTAAAATTTACTTTTCCTCTACCGTCGCCCTAATATAGGATGCTACACTGTGTGAACGATATTTTTCTTTTGGTTGCTAAACTACGTACAATAATGTCGGTGGAAGTGCTAAAATTTAGTGTACGGATATATATGTGGGTAAGTGTTATGGATATCTTTCATATTATTTCCTTGTTTAGGAATATTCTTACATCCCCCCTGAACAGAATAACGGTGTTCCGCGGAAAATGAAAAGGAGCATTAAAAACATCATATTTTGTCGCGTTCGTTGAAGATGAGAAATCCTATTATTCTAATGTGAAAGATCGACTAAACCACTAGTCGAAAAATGTGAGGAAAAAATTTGTTAGCAAATTTCTCGGTATATTTCTTAAACACATACACACATCACCTTTTTGTAATATACGAATTTCTGCGTCTACCAGCCCAATGCGAGATACACGTGTATTATATATATTATATATATATATATATATATATATATATATATATATATATATATATATATATATATATATATATATATATATATATAGATGTAGATATAGATATATAACTACTAACAAATAATTTTAGAATCGTAACTACGGGAACGACTTAAGACGAGACCCCCCTTCCCATTATATTCTCTCTTCTTCTTCATCATATTCGAAAGAAAAGTAGGAAGCGACTTCAGAAATAAAATAAGAAGTCCGAAAGAATAAAGGAAATGAAAAACAGAAAAGATAGCGCAGAAATGGAGAGGTAAAGATATTTTCTGTTGCGCTATTATATTCCGAAGAAGAAAATAATATAGTCAAAACGGGCACAAGTAAAAAGCTCCGTTATAGTCCTTATCAGGAGTTTCCCATGCCACAATAATAACTTTTTGTGTCGTTGGTTAAAGACGCCAAAAATTCCTTTCTCCCGCTCGGTACAATATAACCGTTCGACGTTATTTCCTATTTTGCGCGTATACTATTTTTCCATTCTGGCCGCCGCCGAGTAATACGTAACACCCCCTCGACGCGATCCTAAGCAATGTAATATTATATTATGTACGTGTATATATGTATATATATATATATATATATATATATATATATATAAAACATCGTATTATTACCGGTATTTTTTGCTCGGCAAATATTTTGTATTTTCAACTATAACTATCTTTGTATACTCCTAATATCAGCGCATCTTTTTCTCGAACATCATTTACCTACACCATTGCCACCATTACCAAAACCTCTGGCATAAAATATAGCGTCGACAACGACGAGAACTTCCGCTAAAATGGCCCTTTTGATCCCCTATTATAATCGCTTCTTTTGTAATAAATTGTTAAAAGTGTTTTGTGTTATTTCTCTTCTTAAAAAGAACTTATACAACGCCACTACCTTAATTTCCTTTTTAGTTCTTTTTTATTTTTTCCCGTTATATATATATATTTTTTTTTGGTCTATCTCGAGAGCTTTTTTCTATAACGTGATTCGCTTTTTTTTTTTTAGTGTTATCGAGATGCCGATCACTTAATAAATTTGGATTTCGTCCTTATTCAAAAGATAACACGTTGTCTTCTTTCCAATTATTATATCATTTCTACATACATTTCGTATCCATTTATTCCTTTCCCTTGTTCATAGTCACTAGAGTCACCTAACGTTAATTTTCTATTCATGTGATCACCGTTATTTACAGCAATTAACGCTGGTATGATTTTAAAAAAATAATAATAATAATAATTTAAACAGATAAGGTAGAAATTTTATCCGAAACTGGAATTTGTTTGAAATATCCTTGACAGTTGTCTAACAATCAATTCAGCTTTAACATCATTTCGTCGAATACAGTTTCGTCTTTAAACAACGGAATTCTGATTGTTCAAGCTGGTGGTTGCTTTGCACAGAAAGTAATTTCTGTCTTTACTTAGACTAAATACGTTCACATAATCGGGTAGGCTGTTTTGTTTTAATTCTTATATATTAACCTACTCAGCTTGTTGCTTACACGATTAAACGTATTTTTGTCTACTGGATTTACTCTATCTTTAATCAGTCGTCCGATTTCAAGAACAATTTTTAAAAGTCATCGTATTATTTACAAGTAGATACCGTGTTGTTTCCAATTTAATTTTTTAATTAATTCAGTGTCCAGTTGATCCGCAAACGCGTTTAAATTTGCTTCCACCTCGATGAACGCGTTTTCATTATGTATTTTCCGATGATCAAACATCGATTGTTAGAGTAGCTTAAATAAAATATAAAATTTCATCCGCTTTTCATTCATTTTTTTTCTTTTTATTATTAAATAATGAAAAATAAATTAATACAAGAAGTTGTGGAAGTGGTACATCAGCGTGATAGACGAGTGACGCAGCTTGCAAGACGTCTGATAGGGTCCTTTTTATAATTGCATACACATGGCACGAAAGGTATTGTCTTTAATCACATACTAGAATACAGCATCGTTAATTACTTAATGGCATTAAAAAATCTAATTCAAGGAGCAAAAAACATAATTGTGGCTTCACGATAAGTGGAAACCGAGTTATTGTATTCCTCAGAAACGCACACTTAGTACACACCTTTATAACGGAATATGGTGGATTCGAAATCAACGGTCACTTTATCAAAGCGCGTAAATTAAAATCTCCAACAACTAAGATAACATTATCCAACGTATCCCCAGTAATAACGAACACAATATTGGAACATCATCTCGTCTCAAACTTAAAAATGAAGTTAGCGTCTAACATTTCCTTACTTCGAATCAAACCGTTAGACGAGGAGTTTGGACACATAATTAGTTGGCGTCGTCAAGTGTATATTACGAACTATGAGGAATTAAAATTACCAAGTTCTTTCATGTTAGACACTTCTGATAAAAGTTATCGCATTTTTATCTCAGCGGATGATCTAGTCTGCTTCAAATGCAACTCTACTGGACACAAAGCAGACCACTGTGAAGCAACCCTAAGTTCCAATCATCCAGAATTCAAAACCTCAGATCCCGATTATACGTAACTTGAAGCCCACCCCTCCTTTCAGCACCTTTAAATTCTTCTTCGTATTCTACTAAACAAATTCCAGACGACTTTCCTCCACTTCCTAACACCACCTCACAAGTTAAAATACCTCAAGTGACCGATACTCCTATTTTCAAACCTCCTCCTGACATCAGCAAAAGGCCTCTTTCCTCAATATCATCCAATCCATCCTCCCACTCTCCTGTACCTAAAAGTGATATCAAGATGAAGAAACGACTAAAAAAAAACAACACAGAATCTGTCACCCAAACATCATCGGATGAAGATGTTATAATGGAGGATCCTGGTCCTTCATCTGTTAAAAAAAATGCTACAACTACTAGAGTCATACTTCTTATCAAACCAGAGCACGGTCCTGTCTTTATCAAATTTTTCACTCTTCTTCGATATGTGCCGGAATCCACAAAGCGATCCAGTATCCATAGCCAATGACTATACACTAGACATAACAGGCCTGATTGCGCTAATGAGAGAGTGCCGTCCATTAATTACAGACAGACGGACAAAAATTAAATTCACAAAAATTATAAATAGCCTAACCACTCACCTTAATCGCATTCCTAATTAAACTACCATGATTCAACAATCTGATATTATTTCTTGGAATTGTAACGGTCTCCATGCACACTACCAAGACCTCCAAGTATTACTACAAGCTCATAATAATCCATCCGTAATATGTCTTCAAGAAGTCCATCTCCAATCCAATAAAAAAGTATCCTTACCCTCTTATTCCCTATTATACAAAACCCCAATTAACAACAATGTCGCTCACGACGGAGTTATCATGGCAATTAAAAACAACATGATCTTTCAACAGCTTCATTATTTGCAAATTTTAGCCATCCGTGTGCATCTTAAGTATGAAATCACTATCTGTTGCATATACCTCACAGAAAACATAGCTCAGAATGAGTTAAACCAACTTATTAAAAAGCTCCCTTCGCCTATACTTCTGGTTGGCGACTTCAATGCTCACAGTCCACTATGGGTGGGAGCTATACAAATGCAAGAAGCAAACTACTAGAAGGAATCATCGATAACTATAATCTCATACTTCTAAATACTGAACCTACGCATTATAATTTCAGCTATAAATCATGGTCCACATTGGATTTAATCCTTGCTTCACCATCTTTAGCTAACTCTACACAAGTTTATTATCACTCTGACTTGGCTGGTAGTGATCACTTACCAATCATAATAACGGGACTAATAAAACACCTAAAACTTACAGCCAAAGCCAAATTTGACCGTAACTACAGAAAAACAAATTGGAACAAGTATACGCAGCTGTGCGCCAACGTTGATCCTGCAACGTTCGCACCCGATTTACAGTCCTTTACTGCTCAGTTAGTGTATCTTGCAGAACAGTGCACCACCCAGGGTTCTAGTAATCATCTCGGCCGGAAATGCGTACCATGGTGGACTGAAAGCTGCGCAACTGTTATAAAAAATAGACGTAAGGTCCTTAAGAAATTAAAATCACATCCCAATCAGGAGAATCACATTACCTACCGCAAACTCCATGCAAAAGCCAGATATATTCTAAAACAAGCAAAAAAGGACTCCTGGCAGCAATTTACATCCACGAACGTTCAAAACACCACCCTCAATAGTATGGATTAAGATCAACTCGATGGAAAAAAATATCAGGCATCTCTTACCTCTGTTATTGTTTCTAACAATTCAAAAATTGACGACCCGGAAAGTATAGCAACAGTTTTTGCTAATCATTTCTCTGTAGCTTCAAACCGCGTCTCACCCAAATCCCCTCCTCCTTTGACAACAACAATGGAGACCGATTCGCTTCAGCAACTCAATAAATTATTAACACTCGAAGAACTTAATTCGATCGTCCGTACGATAAACTCCTCTGCCGCTGGACACGATAAGTTTCACGCCAATATGCTCAAAAATGCCCCTCAAAGTATTATAACTCATCTATTAAATATATTTAATCAACTCTGGACATCATGTTCTTTTCCCACCTCCTGGCGTCTGGCTGAGATCATTCCGATCTTAAAAATGAACAAAAATCCAGCGGAACTAGACAGTTACAGTCCTATTGCCCTCACATCTATTCTCGGTAAGGTCATGGAAAAAATAGTCAACCGTCGTCTCCTATGGATATTGAACAACAAGAATTTTCTATCAAACAAACAGTGCGGATTTCGCTCTAAAAGATCTACAACTGATCTTCTTTATTACCTTCAAAGTAATATTTTAGAAGCCTTCACCATGCACCAACATCTGCTCACCGTTTTCTTCGACTTCACCAAGGCCTTTGATACAGTCCTACATTACAGAATCCTCGAACAACTACACCAATGGAATATTGATGGTCGATTACTGGCATTCATTAGGGGATTCTTTCAGATGGTACTTGGTGACACTAGCTCAAAGCCTCTTGAATTAAAAAATGATGTACCACAGGGTTCAATTTTAAGTCAGACGCTCCTTATCATTGCTAGAAACTCAATACTGGCGGAAATAAATCCAATGATCCGAAGTGCACTCTTCGCTAATGACTTGGTAATTTTTGTCCATTGCCAAGATTATAAGCCTGGTGAAACCAAGCTTCAAGAAGCTACACACAAGCTTACTCAATGGTCCACAAACAGCGGTCTTTCTTTCTCACCTGAAAAAACTAAAACAATACGTTTCTGTAGAATTCGTCACTGCCAGCACCAGGTGGCCATCACCTTGGGATCTGAGGCTACAGAAACTGTTTCCCGAATTAGATATCTTGGCCTGGTCTTTGACAAAAGGTTGACATGGTTGGATCACATAAATTACCTCCGAGCGGCTTGTATACAAAGAATAAATCTGATAAAAAAGTTGTCACATACCATCTATGGTGCAGACAAAATTTCTCTTCTCCGAATATACAAAGCCCTAATAAATGCAAAATGTGACTATGGTTTTTCTGCCTACGCGTCCGCTACACCAACAGTCCTGAAACGACTAAACTCAGTACCCCACTCTGCACTACGCCTAACACTTGCTGCAATGAGACCAACACCAATAAACCATTTGCTATATGATTTTGGAGAACTTCCCACCGATCTTCATCGTTCTTACATCCTACTCGAATTCCAACTTCACTCACTCTCAACTCCTGATCTTCCTGATAATGCAGCGTATCACCACAATCATCAAACCACTCCTTATTCAAACTTACTCGTTCACAATAAAATTACAAACATCCTCCATAACCTTGACATCAACCTGCCTCCACTCTGCAAAACCAACCATCTGTCTATTCCTCCTTCGATTTCCATTCCCATAATCTTTGACACATCTCTCCTCGACTGCCTCTCATTGCCACAATCCATTATCGAGGCCTCGTTCCAAAATCTACTAAAAATGTATACTATACACGGATGGAGCCAAAAAAGGAAACTCCACTGGTTATATGCAATCTCCTGCGCAATTGTTATTGCAGAATCGAAGCTAAAGCATGACATATTAATTTGTACAGATTCTCTCAGCTCAGTTAGAAACATACAGAATAGACACGAACATCAGCATCCGTTCGCGAAAACTATACTAGAAAAATCTTTTACCTATAAGCAACAAATTGTACTTGCGTGAATACCCAGACATCGCAATATTGGTGCAAACAATGAAGCTGACACGGAGGCACCAGATTCATGTAATATAACGCCGGTTCCGGTCATACCAACCACATCTAAAGATATGACGATCCATATCTGGAACAAGATGAAGTCGATAGCAATGGAACGATTCTCCATCCTTCCTTATTACGATCGTAGCATGGCAAACCCGATAATGTCAACATCCAGACGGAAAGATGTGGTCCTCTTTCGCGTTCAGTGCGGACACACACGTCTTACGCACCAGTTCCTGTTCACCAGGGAAAATCGACCTACCTGTCCTGCATGCAATACTCCTCTTACCATCACTCACATCCTAGTTTCCTGTCCAGCATATACCTTTCAACGTCAGCTTGCTGGCCTACCTCTAAACCTTCCCAACATATTACAACGCACTTCATCCGCCGAGACTAAACTGCTCCTCTTCCTCAAAATCACAAACATCCTTCCTATTAATCTAGTTCTTAACACCTTTCCTTCCGTGCCTCTGGCCTAAGTAGCAGGATACGGTACGGTCACAAATCAAAAAAGAAGAAGAAGTACATGCATAAACACGCAATGAAAAATAATATAATATTATACTTTATAACCGCGCTATAAATTACAAATTTTCATAAATCACGTTAAATGATAATAATTCTAATGATTTTTTATTTTAAATTAAGAAAGACGAAATGAACACCCCTAAATTTATCACCGCAATAATCACCCCCAAAACGAAAAAGACGCGATAATTACGCAGATAGACGAATTTCAACCGAAGAAATTTAATTAGCCCCCATCGGTCGTTATTCCGGTTGGTGCGAAACTTAGTTTTAAAATTAACGAAATAGGACAATTTTTACAACCATAGTAGTAATAGTAATATTAATAAATATACCAATAATAATAATAATAATAATAATAATGGCTCGCTTTTCCATTTTCAAATTTAATGTACGAACTTTCAAGACGAATTTTCTTTATCTTTAATAATAACTCAAAAGCCATCCGAAACTTCGATTAAATAATTACAAATGATTTCCTTTACACAACGAAAAAGTTGTTATTTATATTCTTTAATTAATTGAACGAATCTTCTATATACATATCTATCAATCCATCTATCTATCTATTTATATATATATATCTTTATATATATATATATATCTTTATATATATATATATATCTTTATATATATATATATATCTTTATATATATATATATATATATATATATATATATATATATATATATATAAAACATACTACACACTTTATTATACGATGAAAACACATTTACACTAAACATACGTATTGTCAACCATCCACATCCTTTCAGATATGAAAATAGTCTCATTTATTACGTTTTCGAGCAGTTGAAGCCGCAGAGATAAAGCATCCTAGCACGGATGTAAAGATTTAAAATGAGCACGAATAAAAAATTAAACAATATGTAAACAAATGCATATACATGCAAACACGAACAACCATACATACATATATATATACATATATATATATACTTACTTATATATTTATGTATATATATTTATATTTACATATACATATGTTTATTTATATACATATACATATATATATATATATATATATATATATATATATATATATATATATATATATATATATATTATATATAATTATATATAATAAATAAATATAATATATATGTGTGGATATAATTTGAAAAGTGTGGGATGTAGTAACTTTTAAAAATAAACAGGAAAAAGTTAAAATCATTAAACTTTCCTTATGAAAAATCGCAAAGCTTTTCGTTAAGCCATTATCAAGTGAACACAAAAATAAAATATTACAGTATACAAAAATTTATAAGAAATATAAAGTAAAAATTAATTTAGATATATAGCTTGCCTCCACAGTACTCGGTATTTTCCGCTGAATTATACGCAATCTACCTTGCTGTATCCGCTGCGGTCAATGAAAATCACAATGATCTTTTAATATGTTCTGATTCACTATCTTCCATTATGTGTTTCAACCCTAATTCTTCCAAAATCCATCCTATTGCTATAAAAATATTGAATCTTTTGTACCAACACCCTACTCTGAAAATAACCCTAATATGGATTCCAAGCCACACAGGTTTCACATTAAGTGAATTAGCTGATAGAGCAGCTAAAGAGACAGCTCGAACCCAACCTTATCCCTTAATACCTATACCTGAGGCAGATGCAGTCACCTCCATCAAATATATAGCAAATAAATTATTTTGTGATCTGTGGAATGCAATTCCTCCAACGAATCATCTTAGATCCATTCGCTCCTCTCCTCTTCCTTGGAAATATTCGGCGCAAAGCCGACAGGATCAGGTAGTACTTTCCCGTATTCGTATTGGCCACACTGCACTGACTCATGGTTATATTCTAAGTAGAACAGATCCACCTCTGTGCGCTCATTGCGCCCGAACCCCCTTAACACTCCGGCACTTGTTCTTTGACTTCCCACAATATTCCGTATACCGTCCCCAAAACTTCAATGGTAGTTCATTCAAAACAGTTCTATCTGATGACCCAACTGCTGTAGAAGCAGCACTTCAGTTTCTTCGAGCTATAGGCATGATCAATTTAATCTAACATTCATTTTTCCATACGGGTGCTTCTGGCCACAGCAGCAGTACATAGTACCCGTCAAAAAAAAAAATAAAAAAATAAAAAAATTAATTTAATTTTTAGAAATCTATATTTATAAATTTTTATGTTCGCTTGATAATAGGTTAACAGCGAAAAAGCTTTGTGATAAAAAAAGTTCAGATATTTTTACTCCTTTCTCTTGTTTGTATATATATATATATATATATATATATATATATATATATATATATATATATATATATATATATCGACCAACTTGTCTTTTAAATGCTTTTTGCAAATTTTACAAAAAGTTACTTAAAATACAAATAACATATTACCTAAATAAGAACTTTCTTGATAACAGACAATTCGGTGTCAAGAACGGTCTATCAACAGAGCGTGCAGTAAACTATGTAAAACAAGGTAATCCTAACTGTCGGAATAGATATAAAAGGCGCCTTTAATAATTGCCTGGTATCCTGCTTTATTCCACAACTTAAAAATAAATGCATACAGAGAATATAAAAGTATGTGCATTAATCGTTATTCGTCTTGTATCATTACTCGACTTACTAATAGAAAAGCGGAGCTGTTATATTTGCAATAAAGAATAATGAATTTCAGCTTGTTAATGAAAATCTAGATCAAGAACTAATGCAGCATCCTATAACAAACGAATTAAAAACTGTTTAAAAAATCACTACAGTACAATTATAGATACAGTTAGGTGCCACACTTTTGAAATGATCCCTAATTTTTTAGATAGACATAACTTTAAATTTTCATCGAATTATTATACGACCCACCTATTAAGAGGGCATCGGAAAATTATTTAGCTTAAGCAAAGATGATAAATGCTCCTGCGGGTTGAACTGTAAAACATATTATTTTCGAATATCCAAACTACAAAACCATAAGACACTTCAATTAAACAAATTTCAAATTCAATGAATAATCGCTCAAAATTTCCAAAAATTTTGCTTTCCGCGTACTTCATCCTAGATTTCAGATCGTCACATAATGGCCCAGTTCATATATCATCATGTGTCTCTGTGTATATCTGCGTGTATGTTTGCGTGATGTGCACGTAACATCAAGAAACCTAGTTATGTAAATAAACAATTATTGTAGATTTAAAGTGTACATATTCTTTATATAATTCTATCAACCGCGTGTATTTTGTAATATAAGACTAATCATTATGTCACCTTTTAACTTAAATATAATTCTAACGCATGCGAGATTAATTGTACCAACAGTACACAACCCGGCTAAATGCGAATGTATGTAAGAATTTTATTACTATTACTTATCCTGCTTAAACTTAAACGACGGTGCAGGAGAGACAACTCCAATAACAATAAAAAAAAACATATTGTAATTTACATCTGGAATTTTGGCAAATAATATTATATATATATATATATATATATATATATATATATATATATATATATATATATATATTCTTCTGTCCTAGCGTTTTTCTTGTGCTGGGTCCGCTTGTTGACACAGTCTTTTCCATTTTTTACGACCTTTTACGTCCTCTATCCCAACACCGGCATACTCCATATCCTTGTTGATGGAGTCTATCCAACGTCTTTTTGGCCTTCCTTGTGGCCGCTTTCCTGCAGGGTTATACTCCGTTATCATTTTCGCTGGGCTATTTTCTGCTTTCCTCATGATATGGCCGTACCATCTAAGTCGTTGCTAACCGCATTTTCAGATGTACAAGAGCAACTCCTATACGCTTTCTTATGTCCTCGTTTTTGACGTGGTCCAGGAGTGTGTGCCCAAGCGACTAGCGTAACATTTTCATTTCCGTAACATTAAGTTTTTTCCCATTTTTATAGTTGTAGCCCACCTTGAGGTGAATCGGGAATCTTTTGTCACATAAAACTCCAGTTAACGGTTTTCACTTCATTCGTGCTATTTGTATGCGGGAATCTATGTCATGTTGTGTGCTTCCGTCCGAAGTAATGATTGAGCCTAAATACTTGAACTTCTCGGTATTTTTTAACACCGTATTATCTATTTTTATAGGCTCGTCTAAGATTGTTTCACATTCTACGTACTCGAGTTTTGCTGATGTTGAGTCTCAGTCCATTTTCCTGCAATCTATTTTTCCAAGTCTGCACGCGTCTTTCTAAATTTTCCCCGCTATTTATCTACCAGAAAGACGTCGGCCGCATACAGCAGTGTCCACGGAGGCGGGGTCTGTAGATCTGCTGTTATGACATCCATGCAGAGGATGAATAGTAGCGGCAACAATGCTGAGCCTTGATGGACTCCCACAGTGATCTGGAAAGAAGAGACTTTATAAAATGGAGCATTTATACAATTTATATATATATATTTTAGACATGAATCACGACTAACTACATACAAAACTTATAATGGTTTAGAATTTCGTTTCCTAAATTCCAGACGTTAAAACCAAAAATTCTATCGTACATTAAAAAATATTCCCCGAAAAATCCGATTCCTTAAATCGAAACAGTACCCGACATTCTACTTGTTCTTCTTATGTCCCCTACTTTACCAAGAGCGTCGTTGATCACGTATGGGGTCCATTTTTTTATGTCATTTAACCAGCGTGTTTTAAATTAAAAAGAGCAGCTGATGTACAAAGTATTAAAATACTGCAAGGAAGAATTCATAATAAAAGACCAATTGGTACATAGAAGAAGAAATTTATAGATAAAAAACATGAAGGAATGGAGTAACATTAATGGTGTCGGAGGACTAGCCATGCAGAGAAATCATTGGAAATAGCCTAGGCACCGCATAGTGTACGGCATTAAAATAAGAAGATATATCGTTTTCTTCTTTCGGTGCATATTTAATATGGTTTTGTACATTGTTTTGAAGAGTTCTGTGGACGTCACTGTATTTTACCGTGTTCAGGATTTCCAGTTCTTTGTATATTTGTTGGTACGTTTTTGCGACCGAGGATATAACCACATCTCAAAAGTACTCAGTTTTTACTCAGTTTTTTCGATATGCTTTCCGTCGAATTCCACGATTCCACTTCATATAGGAGTATTAAAAAAAAAAAATAACGTAACATCGGAGCAGTCTAATTTTCGTTAGGAAATTTAGATCACCTTAAATGGTACTTTCATTTTATTAAATACACGCCTTGCTTTCTGTATTTTGCATTTTAATCCTTGAGGTTGATCCCAATTCCCTCAAATATATATGGTGATTAACTCTTTGCATATTTTTGTTTTTTATGATCAAACCGACTGTGAGGTATCTTGTGCTTGCTGGTTATCATATATTTAGTTTTGTTGAATTTCACTAGTACCAGACCAATTTTACTGCTAGTTTATTAGTTGGTTCGTTAAAGTTTGAAGCCCTCTTAACCGTGAAAATTACAGTATCATCTGCGTATCGGAGACTATTCAGGCGCTCTCCATTAACTAGTAATCCTTCTTGCGTATCCTGGAAAGCTTCTTTAAAATATTTGTTCCAAGTATATAGTGAATAAAAGTTGTTGTATACAAAAAAATTGCTCATACGTATAGATATAGATACAGATCAGGCGCGAATCCTCCTGTACCGCTAGTCATGCGGAACCGTACGAAGTAAAAATAACAGTTATAAATTACAGTAACTTACTTTAATACTTAATCGGTAGAAACTATTTAATACCTTAAACCTTCCACGAATTCCAATAAGTAGGAATCTTACAACCAAACTAACCCTGCTGTGTGCTTTTCAGATAGTAGGTCCGCTACGATGTTTAGAGCTGTACTAATTTAGTATTGTGCAATAGTGTGCGTGCGTCGTTATTTGTTGGTCTTGATGTAGACTAGGCAGAGTTTTAGCCGTCGGTTCCATTCTGGACGTGGGGAAGTACTTCATCGACGCGGTTTTCTTATTGTTGCGTTGATTCGATGCCGCGTGTTGTAACGAATGTTGCATATAATCTTGTACTGATCGTTTTGTCGGGTAATTTTATTTCCGCATGAATTTCTTGATATAAAGAATTTTATTTAATACATAGTCAATTTATACGAGTATTTTTATTTTTTCATATTAACTTCAGTCCGAATTTTAAGATTTAATAATAAAAAAAACCACTTAAAATACGATGGTATTTTTACACGGTTTTAGAGTAGCATTTAAGACTTCGATGTATACACATATAGCACAGAGCATACTTAAGTATAATTTTTATAACGTTGCGGAGTGATCTCCAAAAACACTACTAGAGCGATACCGCTAAAGATACAGATATACAGATAATATAAATAGATAAATCGATAGAGATAGATGTATGTATATGTGTGTAATATATTTACATATTGGGGTTATTTTATTTTACTTTATTTTACCAGAAACTTTTAATATAGCCCGTCGAAATGAACACGATTATACGTGACGTGCTAACGATTACTAAGTACGAGCAGAGAGGAGAGAAGCATACATTTTAATGGCAAGTAGAGCGCGTAATCTAAAAGAAGAAAAAAAGACAGCAAGTAAACGTATAAATCAAAGTAGAAGATAAGACACGTACAAATGTGGAAAAAGACAAACTTCGAAATTAAGCGAAAGATTTGCATAACTAAAAAGATGAAAACTGTTTATAAAATTTACGAACAAATTATCATACAGAAGTCAAAAAAAAAAAAAAATGAAATTTCAAAAGGATAAAACGTCGCGACGGTTTGTTGATTTTCTAAAGATTGCTTAAATATCGTTGCATAGCGAAGCTGCTATTTTTTACATTTTTCTTTCTTTATATAAAAGTAGTATATATACATATATATATATATATAAAAAATGATTGTATATAAGAATGTATATATATGTGTGTGTGTGTGTGTTTCAAAAAAATCCGAAATTTATAAAGAGACGTCATTAAAAAAATATAATAAGCAGAGAATTTTCCAAATCTTCTTTACTATAGCTACTTTACGCAGTTGCTTTATTTCGGGCGTCTTTCGCGGTATTCGTCTCTTATACTAGGGTAAATTCTTGCTCATTCATAATGAAAATGTCACAATTATACTCCATTGTTCCATTATGAAGGGTTGTTCGAACCGTATGTAAAAAATAAACTTTTTTATTCATATAAATACATTTATACATATATGTGTGTGCGTATGTAGGTGTGAGTGGTGAGTGTGTATGTGTACGTTAATAAAATATCTCTTTCAAACAAAAACACTAATTCGTAAGAATTAAACAACGGGATTTGTAATAAACCATTTATTTGCTACTTTTGCTTTTTAACGTAAGCTGAAAAAATCACATAATTTTATATATACATATATCTGTGTGTGTGTATGTGTGTACAGACATTGTTTTTGTAAATAATAGCGCCGGTCGCTAAAGAAAGAATTACTACCGAATGTTGTAAAAGGATTTTACTTTATATAACTACAAAAATCGTGCAAAGAGACAATCAAATATCTCTATAAAGAAAAACAATCAGTGGCTAAGAAGCAATGAGGAAACAGCTAAAACATTTGCTGAATATATATCGCAGATTTTTCGTCCTAATGAAATCAGTACTAATAGGACAATAGATGCAGACGTAGAAAGTTACCTTCAGGCTCCATACCAAATGTGACTTCCAATAAAATCAGTATCACCTATGGAAGTAAACAGATATATAAAATAAAAAAAAAAAAACTCCGGCATATTAATTACATGAAAACTAATTAAGAAATGAGTACAAATTATCAGCTTAATTACAATCTACGTCACCTGTTAATTACGTTGACGACGAAAATGGGGCCAGGCGCCGCCGAAAGAATAATTCCCTCGAGTCAGCATTCCTCATACCGACATTTTTCAGATAATCATAATAAACATCTTAAGATAATCATAATAAACATTTTACGATAATTATAATAAACATCTTCCAGTAATAATAATAAACACCTTTAAAGGGAAAATAATTCTTAAAAATGAAAATTGGACATAAATCTAACGTCATAATTAAGTTGATTTTAATTAAACATAATATTTTAAAGAAACGTCCAAAAAACTGGTACAGGATTACAAAGAATAAGTATACTGGAACAATATCGACGAATTGTTAGACAGATTGTGTATATTATATGGTGAAGTAAAAGCCGGTAATAATAACCGTTTAATAATTAACGAAATTATAAACATTTTACAAGAATTTAAAGAAGAGGATGGATTACAAACAAAAAAGACTAGAAACAATCGTGCAAATTCTACCCGTAAAAAAAGGTAGCGGACTAATTAACGATATAATCGACAAATTACCTTTCGATGCTTATTTACCGGGCGGTTATCAATATGCAGGTCCTGGTACTAATCTTGATTTGAAATTAGAAAAAAAAAGTCAAACCTAAAAATAAATTAGACGAAGCGGTCATGTATCACGATATAGCGTATTCCATATATAAAAATTTGGACGACAGACATAAAGCGGATTTACACCTGAAAATGAAACGTGGAAACGTGTACTCGCTGAAGATTCCAATTTAGCTGAAAAATCTAATGCGTGGCTTGTAACAAAAGCTATGAAAGCGAAAAGAATTGTCGGTGCTGGTTACATCAAACATCCGGTTAACATAAGCACGGAACAAGGGAAACTTATTGCGAAAACTAATAACTCGTGACTTTAAAAATAACTAAAACGAGAAATAAAGATTCTTTACCGTTAATCGAATATCAAATTAAAAGGATTAAAAAAGATTTACCTATAAAATTATCGGTTAAACAACTTGAACATATAGAAGTAGGTGGTTTCTTACCGGCTTTGCTCGTCGCTGCACCGGCTGTAGCTGCTGTAGGATCGTTAATAACCAACGCTATAAACACCTATAATAATAAGAAAGCAAACGATAAGTTAATAGAAGAACGAATACGTCATAATAAAGCGATGGAAAGTGAAGGACTATACGTCGATAAAAACCTAAAGACGGTAAAGGAATATACGTAAATAAAAAACTTAAAGAAGGTAACGGACTTTACTAAGAGTATATAAAAAAAAACATCCCGATTAAACCGTTGAGTAATGTAGAATTGACGAAATACGCCCAACATATTTCGCACTTTAGAGGTACTTTTATAAGAGATAAATTACCGAAAACCCCGTTAAACGTAGAGACGGCCATAATTAATTTACATAACTACGATGGTCCGGGAACTCACTTGGTATGTTATAGAAAAATAGGAAATGTTGTAAATTATTACGATTCTTTCGGGGTAATGCCACCGTACGAATTACTAAGGTATTGAAGCCCTAATTGCGCGGCATTTTACAATTACGAAGTAAATCAAAATATGGATCAAGTTATATGCTGTCATCTATGTTTAAAATATTTATACGACACAAGTAACATTAAGGAATAGTATATATAGGTCGAGCAATAGAAGAATTAAACGCTTTATCGATATTACTGTAATTACTTTTGCATAACCATCAATTTTCGGCCGTTTTTAAACGACTATTTACGGTATAAATAACGATTATTGATCGAGGAGAAAATGGCTCCTAATAATAAACAAAGTGATCATATACGATTTTGTTGTAGTAGTAAGTGTTTTGCGATAGCGAACCGGTTGGCGATCGGCGCTACGGTACCGGGATCGTACGTATGAAATGGGCGGCCGGCCATAGGGAATTGAAGAACCGTGTTCTCTATGAAAATTGAAGGATAAATGTAAAATCATAATAACAAAAATATCAACATGAAATATAAGAGGACTTAACCATCAAGGCAAACTTGGTATAGTAGAGAATATTACTAAAGAAATAGCGATAGTTGGCGTAGCCGAGACGCACTGGAAACAGAGTGGATATTTTGTATCAACCAGCGGTAACTTGAGGGTATGTTCAAGCAATGAAAACGAATTCAGTAAACGAAGTAGCGATAATAATTTCAACGATATCATCGGGATTATTAGGATATGAAACAATAAGTGATCGTATTATATCAGTGAAAATAAAAGGGAAGCCAGTAAATATAAATATTATTCAAATATACGCACCAACAACCAAGGAATCAGATGAAGAAATGGAAGAGTTATATGATGAGCTACGCACGGCGGTAAAAAAAGTTCCTAACAGAGAAATATTACTAGTAATAGGTGACTTTAACGCAAAAATAGGAACCACCAAAAACGATAATCACCTAAGATCTACTGTTGGAAAATATGGCTTAGGAGATAGGAACAAAAAGGGGAAATGCTAATCGATTTTTGTTCTAAAAACAACCTATTTGTAATGAATTCAAATTTCAACCATCACAAGCGACGACTTTACACATGGATTTCCACAAGGCTTTAGTAATTGAGGTATGTCTCAGGCTTCAACAAAATAAAAAAAAGTCGGCAATTAAAGGCTAAACTAAACGAAACTCCTCGCATGTACGAAAATACTAATATAACGGCCGATGAATTATGGAGAGATATCAGTGATTCATGAAACTGTGAAGAAAATCCACAGTGAAGTACAAACATAAAAGAAGCCGTAGATCTCCGAAGGAACATTCAAACTAATCAATGAGAGGAATCAAATAAACAACGGTAAAACTAATAACATAACAGATTCAAATGATTATGAGGATATTAATAAACTAATAAATAAATAAATACAAAGTGATAGGAACCATTACATAATAGGAATTTGTGAAGAAGAGTAGATCGTAAAGCTGAAGAAATGCTTAAAGCAACGAAAGAATCAGGAATAAAGGTATTGCATATGATTTGTCAAAAAATATGAGAAACTGGCTGCTGCCCAGAAGAGTGGACAAAATTAGTATACGTACGACTACACAAAAAGGGCCCTACAGAAGATTGTGGAAATTACCGCACAATATCATTGATTTTTCATACCAGTAAAATACTACTATATGTATTACAAAACCGCCTTAAATACTATCACCTACCACAAATTTTGGAAGAACAAGCTGGGTTTTTTACCAGATAGAGGCACACATGAACAGCTATTAAATATAAGAAAAATAATAGAAAAATGCAACGAATATAATATTCCGGGACTGCTTTGTTTTTTAGATAACCAGAAAGCTTTTGACAACATCAGGTGGACGAAAATGTGGCAAATATTACTAGAAACGGGAACACCGAAGCATCTAGTTTATTTAATTCAATAATTGTACTTAAATAATAAAGGTTTCAGTAAACTGGAGAACGAAAAATCGAAAGAGTTTTCAGCAAGAAAGGGAGAGTACAACAAGATTGTTGTATTTCACCGATTCTAATCAACATCTACGGGGAACGGAATGTAAGAAAAACCATGGAAGGATAGCAAGGAGGGATATCTATCGGAGAGAAAAAAACTAAAAATATTAGATTTACAGACGGCACAGTATTACTGGCCAGCACAAAGCAAGAAATGTTTGAATTACTATCAAGAATAGATGTGTTCAATAAACAGTCAGGCTGAGTACTGAATAAAGATAAATGTTCAATGCTTATCATTAACAAAGAAAACAGAATACAACAAACACTGACTCTGCTGCGAGATATTGAAATTAAAGATAAATTAATTTATTTGGGTGTGTGCATATCCGAAAATGGTGGATCAGAAGAAGAAATAAGGAGACGGTTAGCTCTTGCAAATGTCGGGATTGGTAAACTCAATTGTATATGGAAAATCATAAGACCTCTAAAACAACAAAACTGTTACTCCTTAAAGTGTTAATTTTCTCCATAGCGACATATGGCTTAGAAACCTGGACGATTAAGAAATCGATGAGGAAGAAGCTGGAAGCTTTTGAAATGAAGTGATCCAGAAAAATTTTAAGGATCCCATGGATGGCACACAGAACAAATGATTCTGATTTAAAAGAACTGAAAATCGAACCCACTGAGCAATTAGATCCATTGAAAGACACATGCTAGGCTTCTTTGGTCATGTGATACAGGAAATGGGCTGGAGAAAACAATTCTGCAAGGAAAGGTTAATGGAGAAAGGAGACAAGATAGACCAATGCGCCTTTACATTGATCAGACCACAAGGTTATGTAGATCAGACGTACAACATGAATCTAGTGCAGAATCGATATAAATGGCGACGTCTTGTAACTTCGAGAAGATATATATATATATATATATATATATATATATATATATATATATATATATATATACAGTGATTATGACTGTGAAATATTATACTGTATAAAAGAAGTTCTACTAAAAGTGACAAGTAATGAACTCAGAGCATTATAATTTTTTTTAACATGAAGGAATCTAGAAAACTTATTTATATTTTTGAGCTTCACAATTTAAACATTTTCAAAATTAACTTTTTTTAGGGGAATCTGTTTGATTTCGAATACTCCTGAAAATTGAATTCAAAAGTCTTATTTTCAAAGAAAACGTCTGAAAATAATTTATTCAGGACGAAATTTTTTGGGAAGTGAATAAAATTGAATAGTCTCAATGAGTGATATGTGAATATATAGTTGTATTACGAACATGCACACACATATACATATATAATATATATATATACAGTGTGTACATATTATTATTCACTTGTAATGCCTTCAAATTTCACCTTCCAACACCTGCACATTGCTAGAGTAATCCGAAGTAAGTTTAAAATTTGCAGGCTTTTATTTTAACTCATCTCCTAATGCCTACAAATAATCCATTCCGACACCTGCACTTCTTCCACAGTAATATTCAAAAAACGTAAACTTAATATTATTCTATTGTAACGCCTGCTAACTTCATCTTCCAAACCTTCATGTCACTGAAGTAATTTCGAATAAGTTAATCATTTGGGGGTTTTTATTTTAAACATATAACGCCTGCAAACAACCTCTTCCGACACCTGCACTTCTTCCAAAGTAATATTCAAAAAACGTATACTTAATATTATTGTAATGTAACGCCTTCAAACTTCAAGTTCCGACACCTGAACATCACTAAAGTAATCCGGAGTAAGTTTATAATTTGCGGGTTTTTATTTTAAACATATAACGCCTGCAAACAACCCATTCCGACACCTGCATATCTTCCAAAGAAATATTCAAATAATGTGTACATATGTAACGCCTGCAAATTACCCATTCCGACACCTGCACATCTTCTAAAGTAATATCGAGTATTCTCACAATTTGCAGGCATTTAAAAATGAATATTTTTAACATTTAAAGGTTGAACTGATTTCGTCCATAATAGTATAATACCGAGAAGTGTATATTACCCGTCAACATCTTACAGACCTCTGACTATATATAAGCAGTATAATTCTATATATAGTATCACTATTATGTAATCTGATTGCCGCATTGTAAAACATCCATCAATGACAAAAAGTCGATTTTACATGGTGCAGCTTTCACTATCAAAGTGAAAATATTAAATCGCTCTTTATAGCATGAAAAAACGATTAAAGATTTGTTTCTATGCGAAACATCTTTGTAAAAACAGCAGAAAAAAAGGAAATCACAAAACCCAAATAAGTTCTTTAACCTTAAGAAAAATGCTGCTTCATCTAAGACATTATGAGACTAATATCGCTAATTAGCATGTATACAGGACGATAAAATCGCTCGTCATTTAGACATAACAAGACGTTAAAATCACGCCAAGATGTCAAAATCGCGCATCATTTAGACATAACAAGACGTTAAGAGCGATTTTAACGTCTTGTTATGTCTAAATGATGAGTGATTTTATCATCCTGTATACATGCTAATTAGCGATTTTAGTCTCGTAATGTCTTAGATGAAGCATTTCTTAAGGTTAAAGAACTTATTTGGGTTTTGTGATTTCCTTTTTTTCTGCTGTTTTTACAAAGATGTTTCACGTGGAAACAAATATTTAATCGTTTTTTCATGCTATAAAGAGCGATTTAATATTTTCACATTGATAGCGAAGCTGCACCATGTAAAATCGACTTTTTGTCGTCGATGGATGTTTTACCAATCAAATTACATAATAGTAATCCTATATATAGAATTATACTGCTTATATATAGTCAGAGGTCTGTAAGATGTTGACGGGTAATATACACTTCTCGGTATTATACTATTATGGACAAAATCAGTTCAACCTTTAAACGTTAAAAATATTCATTTTAAATGCCTGCAAATTTTGTGAATACTTGATATTACTTTGGAAGATATACAGGTGTCGGGTAGGATTAGTTGCAGGTGTTAAATATGTTAAAATAAAAAACCCCAAATTATAAACTTACTTGGGATTACTGTAGTGATGTGCAGGTGTCGGAAGGTAAAATTTGCAGGCGTTACACATGTACAGGCACATTGAATATAACTTTGGAAGATATGCAGGTGTCGGAAGGGGTTGTTTGCAGGTGTTAGATGTGTTAAAATAAAAACCTGCAAATTATAAAGTTACTTGGGATTACTTTAGTGATGTGCAGGTGTCGGAAGGGGTTATTCCAAGCCGTGAGATGTGTTAAAATAAAAGCCTGCAAATTTTAAACTTACTTCAGATTACTCTAGCGATGTGCAGGTGTCGGAAGGTGAAATTTGAAGGCATTACAAATGAATAATATGTACACACTGTATATATATTATATATGTATATGTGTGTGCATGTTCATAATACAACTATATATTCACATATCACAAATTGAGACTATTCCATTTTATTCACTTCCACAAAAATTTTGTCGTGAATAAATCGTTTTGAGACATTTATCCTGCAGAGGTCCTTTTGAAAATGAGACATTTTCGAAATCGAACAGATTCTCATAAAAAAGTTTAATTTTGAAAATGTTTAAATTGTAAAGGTCGAAAATATAAATAAGTTGTCTAGACTCCTCCTTTGTGTTCAAAAAAAAATTATAATGCTCTGAGTTCATTACTCGTCACTTTTAGTAGAACTTCTTTTATACAGAATAATATTTCACAGTCATAATCACTATATATATATATATATATATATATATATATATATATATATATATATATATATATATATTCTCATTTCGTTATCCGATCTGGATGTCATGACCTTATTTGATCAAGTTACAAGACGTCGCCATTTATATCGATTCTGCACTAGATTCATGTTGTATGTCTGATCTACATAACCTTGTGGTCTGATCAATGTAAAGGCGCATTGGTCTATCTTGTCTCCTTTCTCCATTAACCTTTCCTTGCAGAATTGTTTTCTCCAGCCCATTTCCTTGTATTACATGACCAAAGAAGCCTAGCATGGGTCCTTCAATGGATCTAATTGCTCAGTGGGTTCAATTTTCAGTTCTTTTAAATCAGAATCATTTGTTCTGTGCGCCATCTATGTGATCCTTGAAATTTTTCTGTATCACTTAATTTCAAAAGCTTCCAGCTTCTTTTTCATCAATTTTTTAATCATCCCGGTTTCTAAGCCATATGTCACCATGAAGAAAATTAACACTTTAAGGAGTAACAGTTTTGTTGTTTTACAGGTCTTATGATTTTTCCATATACAATTGAGTTTACCAATCCCGACATTTGCAAGAGCTAACGTCTCCTTATTTCTTCTTCTGATCCACCATTTTCGGATACGCACGCACCCAAATATTATTAATTTATCTTTGATTTCAATATCCCGCAGCTCTTCAGCTCTACCGTCTACTCCTACCGCCTTTCGATCTTTTAGTTTGTTTAATGCGACTTTTATTTAAACTTTCATAATTGGCGGTTCAAGCTCAGAGTATTTCATTGTCGTACATAAAGTTTTGACAATACTGGCGCCATCTTTCTGCTATTTCTGACTTTACAGTTAATTTCGTTCCATTTTGATCCTTTATTGTCAATGTTCTTGTTTTGAAAGTATTACTTAACCATTTAATTTTCTTATATAGATCATAAGGTTCATTTTTTTGTGAGTGTTGTTCTATTTCTTCACAAATTCCTATTATGTAATTGTTCCTATCACTTTGTATTTATTTATTTATTAGTTTATTAATATCCTCATAATCATTTGAATCTGTTATGTTATTAGTTTTCCCGTTTTTTATTTGATTCCTCTCATTAATAAGTTTGAATGTTGCCTCGGAGATCCACGGTTTCTTTTTTGTTTGTACTTCACTGTAAATTTTCTTCACAGTTTCATGAATCACTATATATGTGTGAATGATTATTTTTATTTGTTTATAATACCGGCGAAATGTTTTACATATATATAATGCTATATATATATATATATATATATATATATATATATATATATATATATATATATATATATTAAAATAAGTATATTACTTTTATTAACAATTTAATTAAATTTAAAGTCATAGCATAATAACCTCGTTTACTTCTTTAAAGACGTACGCAGCACAAAAAAAATAGCCTATATTACCATTCGTTTATTAGTTATTACCAAAATAATGCATTGTGTCAACTTTAATTTATTTTTTCATTTAATTTTGTACGCTGGATACAAATAGTAATTATTAGAAAAACTTATGTACCTAAAAATGAATATGGGAATTTTTTGATTGAATTGTTTCCTAATAATAATTTCTTAATAGATTATAAAATATTTCTGGAACATCCGATACCGTAAATTGAAACAGTGCTCGAGATTTAATATTTTAATTACAGTTACCAGCGTATTTGCAGTAAAGAGCAAAATTGTAAGCTTGTAATATTCGTTCGAATAATAACGATCGGTCTGTTCGGAGTCAGGCCCAAATTTTCAAAACGTTATTTCCATATAGGTTATTTTAAATTAATCAATACATTACGTGTATGTAAAAAATTTTATATGAATTTATTATTACTTAGATGTCTGATATATATATATATATATATATATATATATATATATATATATATATAAAAGTAAAAATATAGAATAAAATCTAAAAGGAACATATTGTTATATATATATGTATGTATATATAGATAACATGAGAAAAATATTCTTTTTTTCCAGACTAAAATAATTATTTTTCTCTCCAAGGTTTTTATTTTTTTAATTTATTTTTCTGATAGATATTTATTATTATTATCGCAACATGTTTATTATGATTATCTGAAAAACGGGCCCGTGCTGAAATGCTGATTCAGCGGAATTATGGCCTTGATGGCGCCTGGCCCCATTTTTTTCTCACAGGTGCGTGAGCAATCATGAGCTTCGCTTAATCGCATCCTTTCCATTTTTCAAGTGCTCTATATAATACTATGTTTTACACACTGTCTATTTGATTTACTACATATTCACACACACACACACACACACACACACACGTATGTATATATCCTTACATAATGCACACCGTTCATGTCCATTCTTAAACGTTTTGTAATAAAATTAAATCTTTAATAATTAATTATCATTTAAAAATTCTTAATTAATTTGTTTTAATAAATTAGACTATATAACAACGATTTTCGTTATATATATATATATATATATATATATATATATATATATATATATATATATATATATATATATATATATGGGACTCATGACGCAGTAGTAATACTTTAGCATTCTGCTGGCTGAATCCAAATATCAACGAGGATGAGAAAAAAATTATCTTTTCTAATTGGTCGATAAATAAACATAAGCTTGTTGGCTTTCCTGGGATGTCTCGTTTGCTTAGTTCTGTTCCAATCTTCAGTCGACGAGGATCATTTAGGCGATGTTTCCTATAAACCTTCAAATTAAGGAAACCACTCATTTATACATATTTCTTCAGCAAATGTCTTATCCCTAAAGAGGTTGACGATCATATGACGATAGTCATTGATAGGCTATCCTTAACGCTTCTGAAACTTTCCCTATGTTTAATCATTCTAGTATATTTTTAGTCTATTCTCTTGTTCTTCCTTCGCCATTCCTTAAAGTATTATATATATGTGTGTGTGTGTGTGTGTGTGTTGCTATATATGAAATTCGATGTAAAATAATTACATCCGATAATTTTTCAATATATCTTTATTATCCAATAATTATCACCATATAATTTATTTGCTGCTTTCCAATAATTTTATTCCGTAATAACTTATAAATAACATCCGTTGATTTTCTATGATTTTCATCAAACTTTTAAATCCGACTTTATTTCATTATTAATCATATTTTTGATCGATAACGTATTTCATTTTCTTCGTTGCTCTTTGTTATTAATTAAAAATAATTTAAATAAATTTAAAGAGCTTCAAAGTTGCTAACGTTCATCTCTTTAATACCGTCTAACTTCGACACCGAGTATCACTGATCTTCTTTACCGTTAACATTTTCTTTTTCATATTTGAGTAATTTTTTGAGAATCAATTTTCGTACGTTGAATTCGGCCCGAAAATAATTCGTACCTATTTCAAAGAAACGATAATCAAATTGAACACATCAGAATAACAAAGTGAATAAACTAAAAGCTATTGTTGATAATGATAGAAGAATGATTTATTCTTATTAAGCCGTTACTGTTATTATTATATTTCATACATAGAACAAATATGAAAAGAAATTCTATTAAATTAAACGTACTTCATTTAATTCGAGTAATGTATAATATTTTTTGCTGTGTACGATGTAAAACTCTAAATAATATTAAAAAATAAATAAATACATATTAGTGTATATACCTTTAATGGGACAATGTGATACTTTAAAAGTTTACAAAACGACCGAATAAGGGTAAATATAAAAAGAAATTCGATTAAATGTGTATAAAAAATCGAATTTAAATCCGTATATAAAGAAAAGAAATGTGCGATATTTTTCAATGTACAATATAAAGCCAAAAATGATTATTTTAACCATATATGTACTTTTAATAGGATTACGTGATTTTTTAAAAGTTCGTAAAATGTTTGAATACGGACAAATATAAAATGAAATTTGACCACGTATAAAAAATCGAATTTAAATCCATATAAAAAAGAGAAATGTACAATATTTTTTTCTAAGTACCATATAAAATCCGAAATAACTTTTCTTTTAAAAACGAAAAAAAAAACTATATATTTTTAATAAGATTATGTGATTTTTAACGCAGAAAATTATTTTTAAAAAATCTATTTGTATAAAAAAAAAAAAACTGAATTTAAATCCATTTATTAAAAAAATGTACAATATTTTTCTATGTACGATATAAAATCAAAAATAATTAACTTTTAATAGGATTACATGATTTTTTAAAAGTTTACAAAATGCCCGAATACGAGAAAATATAAAAAGAAATTCAATTAAAAGAGTATAAAAAAAAAGTCGAATTCAAATCCGCACAAAAAAAGGAGATGAACAACATTTATCTATGTACGATATAAAATGAAAACCGAATTTAAAAAAAAAAAAAACGCTTATATACTACGAATAGGATTAAGTGATTTTTTTAAGAGTTTACAAAACGCCTCGAATGTAATAATTTCTCACGCGGTAATTCATTCTATTTCCAACTTAATTAGTATATATTCTAAATGAACTAGAATTTAAGAAGAACACTTTTATATAAAGTACGCAACAAAAAGAAAAGAAAATCATCTGTACTGTATAAAATGATTTTTATATATATATAAAAAAAAAATAAATAAATAAATAAATGAAGACATAACAATTTTAAATATATATATATTATCAAACAAACATTTTAATAGGAAAACCTGGTCATTATATTTACTCCTAATAAATTGTACTTGTTTTCGATATTTATAGAATTTACAACGGAGATTAAGACGTCGTTTGCTATTGCAAAGTTTAGTAAGTTAACTTTTATCGCATCTAATTTCGGATAACAGTTCAAGATTTTCCAACACATTTAAGATTATATCCATTTGAAAAATTTTCGGCTGTCTGACGACGAAATGTCATCTTATTTTACTAATTTCTCCTCTCGCGACCAATTTTTCACACGACACATTATAAACGGAAAAAATAACATTTCGAAAATTTAACAAACGAAATATTTTATCAATCGTGAGATCGATATTCGTAAAATCACGGACTGTAATTTGTCGTACTTCTGACTGTCATCTGTTTCTGCCCTCCACACACGAATCGTCGAAGCGACTCCTCGTTACTGACTTTGATTCGATCGCTCCTTTTAAAATTAGATTTTCCGAATTATCTTAATGTATAATGTGACCAAAATACGGGCTATAACTGTACATGGGACAAATTTCATTCGTTATTAGAGAGGTTTATTTTCTTTCAAGTCAATGAGGATTTTTGTATCATGCTCCTTCAGCACGACATTTAGAACGCATTTATTAACACTCTGCGACGCGTATAATAAAGATGTTTTTATAAAACGAGTTTTAGTGTACCTAGTGACGATATCACAAATTTTTTATAAACTGAGCCAGTTAGTGCGCGATTTTAGCGACTATTCTCTATTCGTCTTCTAATCTAGTCTGTCGATCTTCCATCTCCCGGAATTATTGATCTTGGAGGTACACGAACTTAACGGGAGATTGTTTACATCTAGTAAGCCATCGGAGTTATTTCGATCGACGATCATTATTTTCAATTTTGATCTATTATTATTATTATTATTATTATACTACCGCCAGTTTTAAAAATCATTTAATTAATTACAAGTGTCGCCGAAAGGCTTTGATACGTTACGTTGCTAGTAAATGCAGCACCGTTCATTACTCTTTACAATTTTTCATAAGATGAGCGCTCTATTTCATTTGATTTAATTTTATTGTAATACATAACCGTATATTTATCGGTTATTTACTTCATTAGTACGTTGTGTTATTAATTTTATTATACCTTTCTTTTTTAAACATTTATTTTATTAGTATTATTAGTATTATTATTATTATTATTATTTGATTTTTATTTAATTTTATTTTTATTTTATTTATTTATTTTTTTAAGTTTATTTTGTTTTAAATTTATTTCATTACATTCGAATCTGCTCGTTTCATTGTTTACTTAATTACGTATTGTTTACATTTATTTACGAATATATATTCCGTTTATTTATGTTTCATTACCTTTATACAGTTACCACCTGTTTCGGTAATTTTTTGAAATTACAAAGTATTTTTTTACTTTTTATTTTTCGTTTACAAGTTTTATACTTTAATATACCGTAATTATGCGTATATTATGTATGTGTATGCAATATATATATGTGTGTGTGTGTGTGTTTGAATGTGTATATGCTATTACGCGTTTGTATTTGCTAATATGTTCTTACATTTTTATGTTAACCGGGTGTAGTATTTAAATAAGTTTCGATGTTGATTTTATTTAATCGCTATAATTGATAATTTATCATTAATTTTTTAAACTATAGTAGATTTATATTTTGCGTTTTGTTATAAGCGGTTTAAATTATTTTTTCTAACCGGTACTCGCGCATTCATGCGCATAGCCGATTTTCTTAAACATTAATTTTACTGTACTTATTTGAAATTAATACCGATAAAATCTGTTTTGATTATTCATCGAAGTTGTTTAAGAATGTGAAAATGTTCGTAAATAATCATATAATAGAGAGAACGTATGAAATTAAGTATTTAGGAATTTTATTAGACAGTAAGCTAGTTTTGGATAAGCATTTGAATATGATAACGTAAATAAATTAAGGAAGTTGAACTATCTGTTTTACTACCTAAAACAATATTATTTCTCTCCGTTAAACATCTAATATTCAACGTTATATCGAACAGTCCCCTTACATACGGTATTGTTAATTAGGATGGAACAGCCCACAATATCATTTACAACCTCAGACCACTTTATTCATTGAAAAAATCACTCCTTACTGTTCTAAACCGAATAAGAGAAAACAAAATTAGTAATGGTCGACGACAATGTTCAGAAAATGAAATCGAAGTACAAAAAAAAATGGAATTTTCGTGTTGGCGGCACCAGGGAAAATACAAGGGAAACCTTGCAAAGGAAGAAGAAGACTGGAAATGATAACATGGAGTTGAACAAGTAACACTTTTAACCAGAAATCGCACCGCATGAGTTGCACGCTTTCTCTTGTCCAAGAGCCATGGGACTATGACGACGACAATTTTAAATTTTTGTTTATAGATGATTTATATTTTTATATATTCTGTTATACTATGTTTTCAGTTTTTCTTTCTAAATATTTTTAACACTAACTTTTCGTATATAGAAGATTAATATTTTGCGTTATTTTTTCTATTTCGGGTAACCCTATTATATATATAATTTATAAATTGCAAACTTAGCCGGGACTAGCGCATTTATGCGCATAACCAGTTTCATTTGTATTCTAATGTGACTTTTAGTTTCGTTGTATTTATTATTGAAATGAATATTAATAAATATGTTTATTTGAAATTTGATTGGTTATTATTATTATTATTGTTATTATTATTATTATTAGACCCTTGCTGTTTCTTATAATTTTCAATTTTTGGGATAGAACCGTGTACGTACGTGTTGTATCTAGCCCGAATTTTAAGTGCCGTACGCGATAGAATTACCGTTAAAATGTCACTTACGTGTATTCAAATTTTTTCCGTTCTTTCACCGACAAAGACGGTTTAGTTTCATCGACGGCTCTGAGAAGTTGTACGTGATTTACTCTGACGTTTATCTCGGACGGCTAAAACAATATCGACGAGAAGCAATATTAAAATAAATAACAAATAAGTTAAAATCGGTAAAAGTTTTTTCTGTATGAAAAATCCTGAAGCTTTTCGACTTTTAGGTCATTATCGAGTGAATATTAAAAGTATATATATATATATATATAAAATAAACAAATATTAATTTAAGATTAAACTTCTTCCACGTTCTTCAAAAGAGCTGTAATATTAATTAACATACGCAGCCTCAAAACAATAAAAGAATAGAACCGACCGAATTAACATTAATAATAATAATAATAATGAGGCTTTTAACAGATAATTTACCCAAGTACGAGAGAAGGGTGTAATTTAGTAAGCAAAAGTAACAACGGGGGAATTAGATAAATGGTGAGAATGCAATTTCCGTTTATAAAGAGTATAAGTAGCGGCGTTAAGTATTAAAGAAATATAAGGGGGAGTAGCAACATTATACGATGTATATATATATATATATTAATATCGAAGTCGGAATGATGAAGATTTGCAACAACGAATACAGGATAAAAGGGAACAACAAAAGAAAGTAGCAATAATGAATATGATGAGAACATATTACAACACCCCAAAATATACGCGTTAAACACTTTCCAACATCTTTATCTCGCCATTTTGATAATTATTGAAATTAATCTACCCCCTCGCGCATATCGCGCTATTTACGCGTGCTGGAAGTATTCGTATCACCTAAGTGTATATCCATTAACTAAATCTCTCTATAAGGCACGCAACTTCCACCTAGGTAATGATGAAAACGGAAACTATTTAAACACACGGCGAGAACATTCGCGCGTCTATATACACCATCGCGAATACGTAATTAAGTAAAATATGGTTTCTGCTAAATTCGAACATTAGTTACGATATTATCTTCGTTTCTGTTAACGAATTTCGTTATCAGTTGCAACACTACTTACTAGTACTACTATCGATTTTACGAAGAAAACAACTAATACACAACTATATATATATATAATAAATATATATATACCAAAACTTGACTACTTTGGATTCTTCGTAAAACGGTTAAAATCGAATATCAACATAGTATATTAAAAAATTAAATTAGAAAATTTTAACGAAATAAAACTCACAAGAGAAAATTGTATCTAATTTTGGTTTTTATTACTCGTTTCAAGACGAAACTAGTTAACGAATATAATTTATACTGCGTATAATTTGGATAGTTATAACTTAAGTAATAAAGAAAGTCCCTCAAAAGCCGATAGTGGTCACTCTGACGATTATCACGTCGACCCCGAGGTTAATAGAACGAAACGTAGAGCAAAACGTTACATCTGGTACAAACTACTCCAGAGTGGTTTGAATTGATTTCCGAAACTTTTGTTTATTGCAAGTTAATTTAATCCCGTACAGATAAAGTTCTATATACGTTATTCACTCGCAACGCTGACAGATCAAGTGAAATTAACTATCGTAACTATATTTAATTAATACTTCATCACCTATCACCGATACTACATAATTATATACAGCTCTTCACCGAACGAATATCAATATAATTTTCAAGGATGGCTTATATATATATCCGTTCAATTTATAAGAAGAGTTAACCATGTATATTATATATATATATATATATATATATATATATATATATATATATATATATATATATATATATATATATATATAATATAAACAGACTATTTAAACACTGAAAAGAGATTAATCCAACCACAACGATATAATTTTATGTTCCTTCATTTAAAAAATAAAATAAAATAAATAAATAGAATGGAATGGCATTCAAAAAATTTAATTTACTTTTTCAATATGATTCTTTTTCACCTTTAGCACTTAAAATAAAACAGTTTAAAAAAAAGTTATCTCCTAAATGTTTATTTATGGCTGATCCAACCAACGGACAATGGATTATCTCTCAACTATACAAACAATTCTCAAGTATAATTCCGTAACAACAACGAAATACTAAAAACCCCAATCTAATATATATATATATATATATATATATATATATATATATATATATATGTGTGTGTGTGTGTGTGTGTGTGTGTGTGTGTGTGTTAAACAGACATAGAGATTGAAGCCATTTTTATTTAATAATAGTATCAGTATCGGCAAAAAGAAATGGAAATCAGATTCATAAACAGCGATAAACCTAGTGTCATTCCACCTGCAATTCAATATAAAATGATACAATTTCTCAAGAAAATAAAAGGTCCTAACATGTATTCGAACCACGACGACAAATAACTAAACGAATTTAAAAGGTTAAATCCTCTCTTTAACGTAAATTGAAAAACTAATTAACCATTTTTTTATTTTAATCTAAGCGTCAATTACTAAAATAATTCACGCGTAGTACGTTTATGCGCAAGTGTTCTATACACACATACTTTTGAAATTTTCGAAAAATAAATAATAATAATAAATATCGGTAAAAGATTTTATTAAACATTAAAACAAAAAAAAAAAAAGTGGTACATCTAATAGTTTACAAAATATCAAAAGAAATTCTTACTTTTGATTGTTCAAACGTATGATCAGGTACAGATGAAGATTCCTTTGTTAAAACTGAAACAAAAAAACACGACAAGACTAATTTCTTCACCGTCATATTGTGATTATTATTACTATTATTATTTCAACAATAAGATCAACTTAGATAATGAGGTAAACAACAAAATACAAGCTGCTTGAGTTCATTCTTTTATTAACAAATATGATAATTTATAAATCTGTAATATTACGACGCTACTCTATAAACCAGAAACCCGGGCACCATGCAAAAGAAAACTTGCGCTCGCTCGAAGCATTACACCAATGTGTACTGCGAAAAATTTATGTACTCGTTGACAAGATCACGAGATAAACCGCGACGTTTTACAACGTGCAAACTGCCAATCTATACAGTTGCTGCTTCTACGAGATGATTTGGACACTTTATTATTAGAATGGTGCAGAGAGGATTTTTAAAAAAATCTATGGATGGATTGAGTGCGTCATACTGGACGTCAGCGATAGCAGTACAAAGATTAAAACGAGTTTATTATCTCAATATAGCGTATTTCGTTGACAGTAACAATGAAAAAATAACGTCTCACTATTCGTCACTTTGCCACTCCAGCCCAGACGGTTACTCGCTCGCTGTACGACGGCTTCTGTTCGATTAAATTTGCATTAAATTCAGAACAGTAGCGATAGATCTGTTTGTTTACGAATACGGATAGCTGAAAATGAGCTTCATGACTCGTCAAAAGATTGTTTAAATCGATCTCTTCGTCTTCGATTTTTTTCAGCAAAAAGTTTTCGTCGTGCATGGTCGGTACAATTCCCGAGTTATTCAATAGTTTATAAGGATGAAATTTCAAGTCTTTCAGCAATATACGGCGAACAGATTTTTTTTTTAAGAAGCAGCATGACGATGAGCAGAGCGTCCAGGACTCCGAATGATGGCTGCCCGAACCAGATCGATGTTTGTTGGGTACGAACTGGGGTTTTTTTCTTTGTATCCAGGACGTTTTTTTATCCATTGCAGAAGCTGTCTCCCGAGAGTTTCGACCCACCTTAAAATTGAATTGCGAGATGGTACAAGTTTACACCGCGTAACTTCGAATTCTTTTCGAAACTCTCTTTACACTGTCGTCATCGAATCACGCCGAAAATAACGTTCCAAGCAAAACACGCGCTCCTTTTCGTTATAGCATGCCGTGATAACTGAAACTGGATAAAAACGAATCTCTCGTGTGCACGTTAAACGTGGAGCACGCGGTTTGCATTGTAGCAATGTTACCAACTGCGCTATTCAAAAAACAAAACGGTCCGGCTTCCCTGGGTCACCCTGTATTAACTAAGCATGGAAAGGAAAACATAATATATTACGACAAGCGAGGTGCCACGAGCTCCGTAAACGAATTGTAAAATGTTATAGTTTGCTTTGTGTGCTGAAACGTGAACCTTAGATAAACGAAATGAGCAGAAACTAAAATATTTCGAGGTATGGTGATGGAGAAAAATGAAACGAATAGCTGAAAGTTACCCATGAAGAAGTACTTAACAAAGTTAATGATAAGAGGATGTTGCTCGATCAGATAAAGAAGCGATAATTAGCCTAGAGAAGACATATTCTTAAACATGACGAATTAATAAACGTTGTAATATAATGAACAATTCAAAGAACAAAAGAACGAGACAAATCGAGAAATACGTTTGTTAACACGTTACTAAGAGGTAAACGATTAAACAGATACCCGGAATTCAAACAGACTTTACTAAGGCATAAACAATTAAACTCGGAATTGAAATAGGCTTAATTCCACACTAGGGTGGCATATTGCGACGACTTTATTAATTAATATCGTTAACGAGAAGTTGCATAATAAAAATACAACATATGTTATTCGAATATCAACAATTAAAACTATTAGCTAATATCTTTAATTTTAAGATAAGACGGAATTTTAATTAAAATAATTTAATACGTAGTAATTACGAACAATTAATATATCACGGAGTCTCACCTTGGAGAATACACCATTTTTTACCATTATATCACCGAGACTGTTATAGCGATAAAAAAATAACAACGACCCGTCTATATCGCTACAATACCATCCATCGTACCTCACCCAATACACATCCATATATATATATATGATCAAGGTGTTTACAAATGTTCCTGAATAATACTCACCGTTGCATAAGTTATAGGAATACGCTGTATACAAAACAGCTTGTAGATCAGGACCCATATAATTGTCGGTAATCTCAGCAATATACTTTAAATCGGTATCGTTCGCTAACGGATAAGAAGAACTTAAAACATTTAAAATAGACAATCTGTCGTCCTATTATCGAATAAAAAATTAAAAATATTAATTCGTTCGTCGAATAGAAATTAGCGAGATCGGTACCTTTTTTACATAATAATAATACAATAATATTATTATTATTATTATCCAAATCAAATCAAATTTTACTGGTATTAATTATTATTATTAATAATAATAATGAATATTATTATTGTTATTATTAAAGTAAAAATACGAATTATAATAATACCATTATTATTATTATTATAATTAATAATTATAAACCGCCTAGAAGGTGGATTAGTACATTAATAAAATAAAAAATTAATAACAACGTATAATATTAAGCGTAAAGTAAATTATTGTACAAACAAAAAAAATCCACCTGCCCATTACTAATTAACGTAGAAAGAATAAGTTCGATAGAACGATATTAAAAGGTTAAATATTACTCGTAGTTAATTATTAAAACTAATATCGTATTATACCGTTAAAATATTAAATTAACTAATCTTCGATTAAAACAAATAAGTAGTTAATAATAAATTTTTACAAATATATAAAACAGCGTATATAATTTTCGAGTTATCGTTTCCGAGGAGAATCCGGAAAATACACGTTAACGATATATATATAACTAATAATTACGTCGTGAAAATCGTGAAGAGAAACGGGCTGAATGAGGATTTTTTTTGTGATGTTAGCAGTTTAGACGTATCGCGAGAAAAGCGTCAATTTTAGATTATAGAGAGAAAACGTCAAAAAATTGATTAGTTACGATATCTTAACGGTACAAGACCAGTCGGGATAGCCACATTAGAACAAAGAAGTGAAAAAAGAAATAACGCGTACCTTATTTGGCATACGACAGTAAACTTTCGTTCCTAATCGTCCTGGTCTTAAAAGTGCCGGATCAATGAGATCCGGTCTTGAACTAGCAGCTAATATCCAAACGCCCGACCGAGATTCTATTCCGTCCATTTCAGTTAACAATTGATTTACCACACGATCGGTCACACCTGTGACATCGTTTCCGCGTCTACAACGATTTTACAAAAAAAAAAAACACAATTTTTTGAAATTAAATTTACTAATAATGTGATAAATAAATCGATGAAGTAATTTTTAATTATTTATTAATCGATAATATTAATGAAACATTTATCGGCAAAAAAATATCGTTAAATTATACAGAAAAATCTATTAATCGATAATATTAATAAAACATACGCCGAATGAAACCTTCCTCGAAAAAGATATATCTTAAACTGTATAGCAAATATTTATTAATCGATAATATTAATACTGAAAAATATTGTTAAATTGTATAGCAAATATTTATTAACCGATAATATTAATAAAACATTCGAAAAATATGCTTAAATTTTATAGCAAATATATAATGTTAATGAAATATTCCTCGAAGAAAAAAAAAATCGAATTGTATAGCAAATACGTATCGATCGATAATATTAATAAAACATTCAAAAAATATCTAGTTAAATTGTATAGCAAATATTTATTAATATTATTAAAATAGTCTTTGACAAAAAAATAATTAAATTATGTAGCAAGTATTTATGAATCGATATTAATGTTATAAACCAAACAAATTATAACACAGTTTAATCACTAGTAAGTTTTTTTTTATTGCAAAGCCTTTTGACAGTTACGTCATTTTCAAGCATATACAATAAACATGTAATGTTTATTGTATATGCTTGAAAATGACGTAACTGTCGAAAGGATTTGCAATAAAAAACTTACTAGTGATTAAACTGTGTTATAATTTATTTAGTTTATAATTTATAAAATCACTACTCTCCAATATATTCAACATTTGAATGTTAACTCCTTGACAAAAAAAAATCATTAAATTGTATAGCAAGTATTTATGAATCGACATTAATGTTAAATTGCATAACAAATATTGTTCGATAATGTTAATAAAACATTAATATAATTAATAAAACAATATCTTTAAGTTGTACAACAAATATTCATTAATTGATAATATGAATGAAATATTTCTAAGGGAAAAAATAGTCAAATTGTATCATCATCGTCGTACTGTTCGTTGCCGAAGTACGTTTATTTTTATGTACAAAATGAGCTAGCATAAGGCGCATATGAGCACATATGATGTTATACGAAGTGGGGTGTCACTGACTACTCCTTGATAATTAAGAATTAAAGCAAATATTTATTAATAGATAATATTAACATCCTCCATAAGGAAAAAATATCCTTAAAGAATATTTATTAATCGATAATATATTAATAAAACGTTCTTCGAAAAAGAAATATCGTTAAACTGTATATGGAAAATATTTATTAATCGATAATATTTTTAAAAAACACTATGTTGAAACATTTCTCGACAAAAAAAAAAAAATATTGTTAAATTGTATAGAAAATATTTATTAATCGATATAGTATTAATAAAACATTCCTAAAAATATATCGTTAAATTGTACAGCAAATATTAATCGAGATGATATTAATAGAACATTCTTATTGTTAAATTTTATATCAAATATTTAAATTTTTGTAAGGATTCCTCTAAAAATATAATTAAAACGCAAAAAGATAATCGGTAAATTTATTTATTATAATATCGTACGAATAAAATTTACCTAGCGGCTAAACTTTCAAATTCGTCAAAAAATAAAATACACGGTTTAGCGCTATGAGCTCTGTAACAAAAAAGAAACGAATTTAATACAATTTTTAGCCGTAAATCGATTATTATTCATTAAAAAAAAAAAAAATTAAATGAGGATTTTCATTTTTAAGTTACACGCACACGTTTTGATTATGCGAGACCAGGTTGTTAGGGTGTACAATAAAGAATCCGCAATTACGGTGTTCTTCCATGTTTCAAAATTCAAATTTAGACGTTATTACCTATTTCAATTAATTTTAAAGCCCATAAAGTTAACATAGAAAATTCCGAAGCTAATGAAATTCCTTATAATCGCGTAAAAGTTTAAAATTATGTTCACGATGTAAGTTCATAATCATCAGCATTGCAGTATCATAATAGTCGAAGGCAGTTAGGCGATCGCACTAGTTTTTTTTTATGAAATTTTGCGTTCCCTTTCGTCTGACAGTAATCGCTGTAAGGAAGACGCTTTTTTCTTCGATTTATAATATTCTACATCGTTCTTCCAAAGATTCTCTTTCATTCCATCGGTCCTTGTACAATAATCGGGAGTATTTAATTTTTTTTTTCAACAACCTCGTGTAGCCAAAAATATGGCGCATTTCTTCGTATAATGTAATTTCTTGTTTATATTCGGTCTGTACTAGCCATCTTTAAAACATCTTTATTCGACACCTTAATCGTCCAAGGGATTCTTAGCATTTTACTACTGAGCCGCATTTTTATATAGTTTCATATGTCACAGGGATGGCTTTGATGGCACATAACAGAAATAAGTGAACGTAACATCGAACAATATCTCGTATTAGTATACTAAAACTAGGTAACCGATATAATAAATGCTTCACGTTATTAAAGTCTGCTCTTACAATACCTTGCTCCAACTTCAACGTCCTCGCCTAGATTATCGTCGATATAACAATCAAGATATTTAAACTTATTGACCCCGTTTCAGTATTTTCATTATTTATAACTATAACGAGACCTTTGTTCTTTATGTGCAGGCCATAGATCGCGCCAGTTTCATCAAATTTTTGCTGCAACTGTTGTAAGTCTTGATGATGATCTAGTAATATTGACTGTGTCGTATCTAACCGTTAATATTTATTCCACACGGTTTTTGTTCTTTATGTGCAGGCCATAGATCGCGCCAGTTTCATCAAATTTTTGCTGCAACTGTTGTAAGTCTTGATGATGATCTAGTAATATTGACTGTGTCGTATCTAACCGTTAATATTTATTCCACACGGTTAAATTATTACGATTCGGGTTCAACAATAATGGAGACAACATACAACCTTGTACGCTACGTTTTTATCGTCAAAGTTTATCTTTGGCTCATTCCTATTTAATGATAATTCCGCTTTTTGATTCCAGTAAAAATGTCTTATTATATTCAATAAAAATACATTTTTTTGAGAAGACACCATGTCGTCAATTTATTTAAAAGAAAAAAAATTAAAAAATTGACAATGTAGTGTTTCCAAAAAGAAAAAAAAACTATAATCACGTTATCTGACCGTGTTTGACGGACTGAACGAAATATTTCAATCGGGAAAATAAATTGAAAAAAATATATAAAAAAGATATTGCAATATATCAAGGTCGAATGTGCTTTTAAATTGATCGACAAATTTAAAAAATAATACCCATAAAAAATGAATATATTTTAGAAATTAAAGAAATGTAAGATCGTTGGAAGAAGTGGCTACCGTAACTTAACCTTGTATGATATGAACATAGTCGTGTTAGGAATATAGTGACATAATTGAATGAAATATTTTATTACTATTTTATACGAACGCATTTCGAAAATAATATTTTGAAATTAGTTTGTATGTCCAAATTTCTTTAGCAATATATCGATGTTCTATAATTTTAATTTTCACATAAAACAAATATTAAAAAACGTTATAATGTTATATTTAACGTGTTTATATATATATATATATATATATATATATATATATATATATATATATATATATATATATACACATATATATATACGAAGATACATTCTTAGAAAATTAAAAATAAGCTTACTTCTGAAATGTCTCACGTACTTTCTGTTCACTGGATCCAGTATACTTGGATAATAATTCTGGACCCTGTTAATTATTCATGAAAAAATATATTATCAGTTTTTCGAAACTATACAATTTTATATTATTAACAATTCCCAATATCTCAAAGAGAAAACAAAAACAGCGTCAGTTTTAAAATAAGGTGTAACGAATAATTTTATAATAATTTATATAATTTAAGATTTTGGATTTCATCAACCTTCCGCCCGGTACCAAAATATTTTGGTAGGTGAAAATTCTTTTAAACGTCGCCTTTCGAACTATTTTGCTGAAATCCGAACAACTAATTTAAACTACTTTTTATTAATTGTAATTTTTCAATATAAATTTTAAATCATACGTTATATATATATAATTTATTATAAACAAACAAAATATAACACAATCACTAAAGGTTTTTTAATCGCGAAGCTTTTCGACAGTTACATCACGTAACTGTCGATTACGTCACGTAACTGTCGAAAAGCTTCGCGATTAAAAACTGTTAGTGATTGTGTTATATTTTGTTTGTTTATAATTAATTAATAAAATCACTACTCTCCAATATATTCAACTTTTTTTATATATATATATATATATATATATATATATATATATATATACCCTTTTATTATTCCGAGGATCCAACTGATAAAAACAACATATTAATTGTGTATATAAAAAAAAATATTTATTGTATTTACGTAAAGAATTTTTAAACGTTGGCCGGCAACATTACGTATTTCTTATTTTCTTGGTATTCGGTTTTAACTTTAGTTATTTAATTTTATTCCAAAAATATTACTCTACACTGTGTGGGCGGCTTTTCTTTTTTGTCGTCACACAGAAGAATCCGGTGTATGTTATGTTTACATTTAATTAAGAATGTGTTCAAAATTTGTATAAGATTTTACGCCTGTCTATTTTTTTCTCTCCCACTATTAAATTTCTATAATGTAATTTATATAACTTTTATTGAACGCGCTTATACGCTAATCCGTATTTTAAAAGTAATAGTTCGCAATGCGTGAAAATCTGTTTTTTGTTTTTTTTTAAACTAAACTCGGATGATGGTGAAATATTGAATCACCTACGTTTTGCGGATTGCAATAATATCGAGAAACGATAAGGTGTAAAATTTACAAAAATATTGGCGGATTTATATTAATACTCTCAAGCAGTAGGTCTGACAATACATATTAACAAGATCAATGGACAGGGGTTTAGACCAAGTAACCAAAAAGATATAGTTAGATAAAATAATTTTAGCATTGATAAAAATGCTATGTAGACAGAAATGAAGATACGACTAATATCCTTTTCATGGATTGCAGTTGGATGACTCAGTAATGCCACAAGGAATAAACATCCCTTACAACCAATGTATCCTACTGGTGCGGACGTATGGTGCGTAAACGTGAATCCCCACCATGACCATACTCAGAAGACTTATTGTGGCACAACATGCACAAGAACAATTGATATTAGGTCTCAAACTAATGGATAAAGAACGAAACACATGGATCCGACAACAGACAAAAGTATTAAATGTTATAGTGCGAGTGAGACAGCTGAAGTAGAATTAAGCAGGACATATAGCTAGTAGAACTGAATGGATCAAACGAATTACAGAGTGGACAACTAGAGAAGGACGAAGAAGTATCGGTAGGTCTCATGCTAAGTAGGAAGATGACATACGTAGAATAGCTGGCATCAAATGGCTGAACAAGGCTCACGACCGGATTGCATGGAGGAATTTAGAGAAAGTTTAGATCCAGAAGCAATTAGTAGTATATGGCAAACAACTGAAAAGATCGATTTACACGGCAGACACTAAACAAGAGAAAATTGTCATTAAATGAGTAGAACATATTTATACTATTATCATCAGACTCGTTTGATCGTAATACACGCTTAAATCGATGAATATGTTTTAATACGTTACTAAATAAAAATGTTTATTATAGTGGGATGTATACTGTATATATAATAGTATTAATTACACCATTATAAGTTAATAGTACTAAATCATGATTTAGCATTACCTAAAATAAAAGGCCATTACTAAAACACCAGATGTAAGATTGTCTCCGTTTCACCGCATTCATATAAGCCAGTTTCCGGTAACTTACATTTGTACGTGTACATTCGGATGTTTCTGTGTACCCGTTATCATCTATTTCAGTTTCCTGCGACCTGGATTTTTGCTGAGCTTTCCTTGAATAGCCACCATCAGTAATCCGTTGTCGCGAATTTCATGTTCTAGATATTTAAGCTTTTGGTTATCAATGTCTTCTATTATTTGTGTTTTTGATTTAATCGAACACATCCGCGTTATTAATGCGATTTCTTCACGATATGTTCAAAACTCTACAACAGACTGAATTCTCGGAACTTTGTATTCTTTTCTAGCATTCTGTGCTTATTGTCGACGTTTCACGGCAGTATTTCAATTATTATAATTCTAACTCTTGTATGTCCATTCATATTTCTATTATCCAATATTTTCGGTAAATTGTTTAAAGCTGTTTTTGAATGCTAATATTGTCTAATATCAGACCAAGGTATCGTATTGTCGATGCACATGGAATGATGATTCCTTCAAGTTTAACATTAACCTGGTGAGTGCATTTGCGAATTTTACAAAAGTGTATTGATGTGATCTTGCTGGTTGAGAAGCACAACGACGATAGTTTATCAGTACATTCTTGAAGTACCACTTCTCCCAAGGATACTGTTCCGCAGGTTACAGAGATGGTAAGGTCATCAACAAATAATAGGCACTATTTCTTATGATAATACCTAATTTTTAGTTGAGTACCTATTAATCAGCTCTGCTGCAGTCTTATTTTAAATCATCTTCCCAATATTAGGCTTTACCAATTTCACGGTTAAGTCGAAGATGGCTTCGAGAGCTGTTATCAACAGCCACAACGCACATTCCTGACAGAATGATCAAATTTAAACTTAACTTTAACCGATGCATACATTCTTATAACATATGTATATGTAAAATTGTCTACTTTTTACAACGCATTAAACTATTTTTGTGACTATATTTATACACCGTATCATTGAAACATATTTTATTTCATTCTCCCTGAATGATTTCATTAAAGTTTAAAAACAATTATTTTCATTTTATTGTTCTATCATTACTTATTCGAAATTATTTATGAATTAATTTTCAACGAAACGAAATTATTTCAATTTGATTTTATTCTTAAATCATAATATATACGATATAGCATATATATATATATATATATATATATATATATATATATATATATATATACCTTAATAGAGATGAAATTGATATTACATTCGCCTGCAATAGCAGCTGCAACCAACGTTTTGCCCGAACCGGGAAGACCGTAAAGCAAAATACCCGACTGAACTTTTAGTGGGCATTGTTCGAACACTTCGGGATACTGTCAGAAAAACGAAATAAAAAATACTTCCATTAACAACGCTGGTTTTTATAATCCTTTTTGCTACCATTTTTTTTTTACATAATTATCATAATAATGAATACCGAATTAAAAGTTTAGAGTCATCCTAACTTGTACGAACATAATCTACATATAAAAACAGATTCGATATTAAAAAACAAATCGTTTTATATTCTCAGTAATAAAAAAAATTATATGGCAGTTATCAGATATAAATATAACCGAAAAGAAAATTATAATATATTGACATTATTAATTATTATTTTAATTTTATTTATTCTAGATCTTTATTTATTAAATTTTATTTTTGAATATAACCAATTCTCTTTCTCGGTTATTATATTTTTTCCTTGATTTTGTATAAAAGATTCGACATCATTTTTTTGCGTGCACGCTTTATTTAATTTTCCGGCATTCTTTTTATATACGCAATAGCTTTATAATAAGTGTTATTGAATTTTACAATTCATTAATTTTATAAATCGTTTTAACATGTCTTCAGTTAATTTAGAATAATTTTAATATACACAATTAAAATTACACAATTGCTTAAATTTATTTCGTATATTAATTTTTGTCATTTTTCAATTATCTAAAATATAATGTACGCATGAGGCTAATTTTGAATATATGAAGGGAAAAAAGAGCTTTCATTCGGATGTAAGATGAAGATTTCTGATGATCAATGTAGTAGTTGGTACAGATAGCAACGTGACTTTTAATTTATTGACAACAATATTAATTACAGCTTTGTAGATATGATATTAAAATTGTGAGGAAACGAATTACATTATTTAAATTAAAAACAGCACAATATGAGTAGCCTAGCTTAATATAATTTGTGTACAACATACCGTAACCTCGCATAAACATTTGTTACTTTGTATAGTGCAATCTAAAAAATATATATTAGTGAAAAATTGTTTATTTATAAATTGTAGCGGTTTATATTTTTGTGTTTTTAGTTTTTACATTTTCTAGTGCCTCGTAAATGTTTCTTTTCTCCATTCTAAAAAAATTATCTTTCAATTTCCGGTTTAAGTAAACGAAATTTCATTTTAATTATAATAGTGTTCAATTAATTAAAATGGCATAAACGCCGACTTAAAATTGGAAAAAATAATATTAATTGGAAATAAATAAAAATATGTATATATAATACCAATGATGGCCAAATTATTATCTCGGTTAGAATTTGTTTTACATCGTCGAGACCACCGACATTAGCCCATGTAATATCAGTATTTTTATGTAAATCAACACCGCTCCAAGCTAGAGGAAATACCTGTTCTAAAGCGTTTTCTATATGTTGCCGCGTTACTTGTACGTCGACTGTGTGATCTGCGACAAATAAATTAATTATACGCCATTCGGTTGATTAATTTTTGACATAAGATAATAAATTTTGGGGCTATGAAGTAATGAAAAAAAAAAAACTCAAAAAGGTGAAAATAGAAAATAACATTTTGTGTACAATATTACTTATTAGGTGATTATGTTTAATGTGTTGTATAAATATTTTTAGAATTGAAACATTATACGATAACTAAATGCGTCTAATTTTACAATTTTTGTAAACACGCGGATGGTACGAAAATAAATAACAAAATATTTAAACGCGATATATATGTAATATATATATACATATATATCGATCAACTAATAAAATCGAAACATTTAATCGTTTGACAGAAGTAATTAAATCAAGCAAAGTCACAACAATCATGATGATAGCGAAATTAACGACTAAGAAAATTAATAAAGCAACAATTTAACGAATTACCTCCTCCATATTCATAACACGGTCATCTAACGCATCGACTATACAATAGAGTCGGATTTAAAATAGACAAGCGAATAACCCGACCCAATATAGACGTATTTATTTTATAATTTATAAACGAACGTGGAATTAAAAATTGACGCAAACTAATAATTTTTGTTTCGTTATTTAAGTTAGATTTAAAAAAAAAAAAAAAAAAAAAAACATTAAAACAACGTTTCGTTATTTTAATTAAATTAAAATTATTTTTCAATTTCTGCGTTTCATCCTGTTAAAAGATTACAATCTTTTCCGAATCTAAAAGTTATCTCTCGGCTTTAAAGTTCTCACATTATAATCGTCATTCCTCTCCCATAATACTTCAAATTCATAACCATATTGCACTTTTACAGGGTGCCGGTATGTGTGTTAGGTTTGCATGGATTCCTGGTCACGCTGGCATTGCCGATCATTATGCTAAATGTACAACATACGTTGATTCATTTATTGCTTACACACCCTGCATTGATCTGCTGTCAATTATTCAGAGAGCACATAAAGAATGCTGAAAAACTACTTGAAATAATCCATACAATGTTACACCATATAAACTGCTTCAACCCGATCTTCCTTGTCTTGGTTCTCTATAACATCGAAATACAAAAGTGGTTCTGCTCCGTGGTTTTATTGTCGCTTTATGTAAACTACGATTTTTCAAATGCATCTCGTTGCATCTCCGTTCTGTGTTCACATCCTTAAGATATTCATTGTTTCGCAGACGCAAATCACATTTTCCTGGAATGTTCGCACTACCGGTCGTCTCGTGACACTTTTTATAATCACCTCACTCCCTGCACCTTCTTTTTTCTATCAATATATACCTCTTTCTTACTCTCTACACGTAACATGGACATATACATTTGTCTATATACGTTTATTAATTGTAACATGCTCGTATAATTAAAATTAAGATAATAAGTTTAATGGATAAATCGAAACCAAAAAAAAAAAATAAAATAATAATCAAATGAAACACTTTAAACGCGGAAAGAATAAAATTTAACACCGATGGTATAATAGATTAGGAGAAAGCATAAAAGTAATAATTATGCACTTACATATCTAAATTTTAAGAAAAAAAATTACATTTACTATGAAAATTTAATCCGCTCAATATCACGTTGCAGTAAATCATTTTGTAAATTTCATTGCACAAAAAAAACCCTCTGAAAATTCCATCTAGAAAACATTTTAAGCGTACAATAGCAACTAGGCGTTTTAGACAAAGACGTAAATTAACGAAGTTACTAACTCGCGTTCAATTGTTACTATACACTAATTTTCGCTTTTATTTATTTCGCTGCAAGTTTTAAATATAATTTTAAAGCTTTTCTCGTTGTGCATTTCGGTGTATATCTAAGCGTTAATAATAAAATGCAATAAAATCGAGCAGCCAACTTAAAGTTATTTTTTTACGCCATGGTTTGCATTGAATATTGAAATTTCACTCGTACAGATTAATTTCTCATTCAACGTATGAACCAAGAAAATAGCGATAACAATAGAAGAAAAACTGATCCAACATATACACTACATACAAGTAAATTTCGAAGACGCAACTAAAAAAAAGAGAGAGAGAAAGAATGCAAAAATATTATAATAAACGTAAAAAAACACACCAGTAGATCCGAGACGACGCATAAAAATTGATAAAACGTATCTGTTTGAAAAATCTGAAATATCAAACATAAAAATCTAGTATGTCAAATCATAAGCGCGCGTTACGTTTCCATACATCGAACTATAATCAGCTGAAAGCGCAACTTACTCTTAAAATCAACAATATCCTATAGATAATATAAACAACGGATATTTACTATTTTAAATAAGTGTACACATCGTACCTTGAACTTTAATTAGCTGAAAATGCAGTTTACTCTTGAAGTCTACAATATCCTGTATACAATAACCTTCAGTTTTCTTCATTAAATCATCGATAAATGAAGAATTAATTTCCGACGATAAAGAATATGGCAATTGATCGAACAGTAACGTATTAAAAATCTGAATTTTATCTTCCTGTAGGCACAATAAACAAACAGAAATCATCAAAGCCTAATTGTCGACGAGTGTGCGAATATAAGTGAAAAAAAAAAGGAAAATGCCTAACTACAATTTAATTTTTTTATCATTTTTATTTTAAATTCTAATCATTTCTCACCGAAGGAAGAATACATTTTAAATTTATTTAAATTTAAATGGACATTAGTGATTCCACCCGGGGCTGTAGTAATAAACGGATGATATGTCTTATTAAATATTTATACCACAGGCTAATATGTAATCAAATATGATCACGTATATGTTATTGTTCTGCGAGCTGAAAAAACATCTGTTACTCTACTTACAATACGGGACAGTAATTTTGATTGATACATTCTGTAATAAAAAATCAATTGAAAATTAGTTAAATCACTAATATTTATTTTCATTATCGAGTGAAAATTTGTTTAAAAAATCATAATTTTAAAAGTATAAATTAAATATAATTACTTAAAAATATTCGATGGCGATGGTGAAAATATATTCAATAAAATGTTGTTCTGCTTCTGTTTATTTTTCGAATTGTTGAAATTTAACATCAATATATTTGTTTACTAATTTTTGGTTTTTTATATTTATTTTTTCTTCAATTTTATTTCCTGGATTCTGTAAAAATTGTATACTGGTGGAATTTTAAATTTTCATTTACTGTTGCGATGTATGATGTCCAAAAGTAAAATATAAAATATAAAAATATACAAACACAGAAATTTAAAAAAACACAATTTTACAAGTAAAATGAAAGTAAATATTTGAAAAATCTGTTATGTTGACGTTAAGCCTTAGGCGACATATAATACGAAAAAACTAAATTCTGTTTTCTATGTTGGCAGGAAAATTGAAGAACCAAGGAATTACTAGAATTGAAGGTTGAATATTCCTAAATTGTTTGGCTGAATAGCAATACTTCCAAGCGCGATTCCAAAGGTTTGGTTGTTTATAAGGAAAAACAACAGAGGAGCATTTATATTAATCGCGTGAGAAAGTCCCAAATCAGTTAGTGCCACAGAAAAATAATGTAAAAAAAAATCGTTAAACTGGCACCCTCAACATGACAGTGGTGATTGAAGTATATGACGAAGTCATCAGCGTGCGATAAAATATGAAGATTTAGTGCTCGTTGAAGTTGGAATCACAGAATAATGTATAAATTAAAAAGAATTGGACCCAGTAGAGAACCTTGAGGAAGTCCGACATATACATGTCGAACTACAGGTTCAAAGGTGCACGAAAAAAACTTCTTATTCATTCTGTTTTAAAATTGCGTGTTTTGAAAATGTTATATTAAAATCGAAAAAAAAAAAAAAATATTTTTCTTATAACCTTTATGCGTACCGCGAGATTTCAATATAATCTGAGACTCGTTCGAAAACGACGAAAATTTTTAACATACCGAAATTAATTGTTCGCAGATTTCTCGTCAGTAATTTGAGTCGTATATAAATTTTAAACGGAATCGACGTGTGTACACATATTTTTCAAATAAGTTCGTTTTTTGACTAGCGCAGTTAGTAACACTGCTACAACGCAAATCGCGTGCGCCACGTTTAGTGTACACACGAGAGATTCGTTTTGGTCCAGTTTCAGTTATCATGGCATCCTATAACGAGAAGCGCGTGTTTTGCGTGGAACGTTATTTTCGGCGTGAATCGATCACGACAGTGCATATACTTATGAAAATAATTCAACTGGAATTTTTAAATTCGAAGACTAAAATTATATACCGACGTGTAAAAACAATTTCGTCATCGTCTACTTCTTCTTCTTTTCGTTATCGTGACCAATCGTGTAGTTTTTGACGATTAAGTTCTGCCATTTATTCCTACCCTGTATACTGACCATTAGTTGACGCATTGACATCATCTCTTGTACGTGATCTATAAAACGAGTCGGTGAACGTCCTCTGCTTCGCTTCCCTGAAATTACTACAAATTTGGAGACATCTTCTTTTTATATTTGTCACTATCTATCTTTTTGTTCCATCCTAAGTTGTTGCAATATTGACATATTAGTCCGATGTTCCCTTTATGAAATCCTCAACATGCGCCTATAGGAGCACATTTCAAATGCTTCTAGTTTTCTATGCATCGCTTTTGTTATTGTCCATGACTCGGAACCATAACACGCTATCGAAAACACCAAATTAATCTATTTTTCGTCATTATATTTATAGAATGATCCATCCATATACGTTTAGTTTTGCTACTACGCATTTGGCAAACCAAATTCGGCGCGTAACTTGCTTTTCATCGTTTCCATTGTTGGTAATATGCGCTCCTAGATATATAGTTTCTGTTTTTCTTTTTACGACAGACACTGATGTAAATATTGTAGACAGTTTTTTCGCTGCGTCAATAGTGACATTCCCATCTATACGTGGTTTCTTTCATTATAAATTCATTGTATATATATATTAAATAAAATAGAACTTATCCCTGACGCACTCCTTTTTCAGGCTGAAATTTCTCAGATAGCTTATTATTTATTTTCACACTTCCACGTGTTTATATATATATATATATATATATATATATATATATATATATAATGATTTAATTAATTATATCAGATGTTGCGGTACACCAGCTTCCTTCAAAATTTGCCATAATTTTACCCATCTTACACGATCGAACGCCTTTGTCTAAAAATATAAATACCGCCTATTTTGTTAATTTCGTTCAAAATCATGAGTTGTTAAATTGTTTTAAATTATATTAACGATTCTTCGCAATTATTAGTTTACTATTTAATTAAAAACTCGCGTATACGTATAAGAACGTACGATTTAACTATTCAAACGTAAAGTCGCGTACAGTAAGCGCGGATTAACGCGTATTTTAAATAAATAAATTTATATATGAAAAAATATATATACACGTACACATAAAAAAAAAAGTTAATTAAATAAATTGTTTACATGCGTTAAATCTTGTAGCTGCACTTTATAGGTAAAAACGGAGTTGCCTCTGGAATCAAATAAATATTCTCCTAAATGCGCGACACTCGATGCGGTAGCAATAATCGATATTCTTTGATTTGAAACTGAATGAAATAAATCGTGTAACATATTTAATAGCCTGAAACATCATTATTACCACGTTAATTAAACGAACATATTATTATTCATTTATTATTTACAATTATCGTTTTTATCTAAGCTGTTTTCATAACTTTGAATTAATCACACAATAATAATAACAGCGTGAAAATTAGATTAAAATAGAACGGAACGTTAAAGTAATTATCGCTATATACATTTTAATTAAAGTTAACAATTTCATATATATATATATATATATATATATATATATATATATAATATATATACCTCTGTTTGTACTTAATATTATGCATGTCTTCTGATCTAGAAATCGGTATCAAAGCATCTAGATCGTCTAATATCAGTAAGGCCGGTTGATAATAAATACATTCTGAAATTGTGTCGTTTAAAAGTTTTTCAAGCTTGCCAATCTGTTTACCTAGATATTAAAATTCGATATGTACAATTGCTATATTACACGTAGTTAACTCTATCACACAGCGATAATGGAATAATGAAAATGTATTTTCTGAAATATGTGAAAATTACCTTTCAACGTTTTACAACGCAATTTTTTGTAAAAAACGTAAATGTGCGATCTATCGAAGCACGTTGTAAGTAAATCCATCACGGTCGACTTACCGCTACCGATACCACCTAAATAAGCAAGTAAATGAATTAACTAATTAATTAAATAATTAATAATTAAAAGTCGAAAGAACTTCGTAAATATGATTATAGAAAAAATTTATATTTAAATATTTTTTTTATTTATTAACATTAATAATCTACATTACAGGGTTTTTTCCCGGGCGACACACGTAGAATAATTAGAAGGCTGTTTAAAAGCTTTGCACGAATACAGTGGCATTGCACCACTCGACATTAGACGCAATGTAGCAGTAAAAAAAAAAAAAAAAAAAAAGATGGAAAATGACAAACAACGAACGCCACCTGCTACATAAACACGACTTGCTAACGGAAGATTAAAACCGATACGTACAGTTTGAAAGACTAAAAGCTTAGAGAACTCATATAACGGAACCTATTCGAACGGGAAACGATCTAAATTTTACTTTATGGCGCACCTTAAACAGAATAATAAGTTGAGTGGCACGAACCGTGTATAAGTTAAACAACTGTAAAATAGCGCAAGAAAATCGACACGAATGTGGAGCTTGGTGCAGAATAACGAACATTTATTCAATACACTGACCACCAGTGGTAAAGTCAGTATAGACTAACGATAAATTAATTTATTTTAGAAGTTTCATAACACACTGTCCACCCACATTCGAGTGATTAGTAGTGATAAATTTTAAACACTATATCTCTCTAGGAGGGGAAAAAAGTAAATCAACTAAAAATTATAGACAAGAGAAAGATTAATAACATAACATACACATATACATTGACCACTATTGGTAAAGTTAGTACAGACTAGCGATAAATTAATTTATTTTACTTTACAAGTTTCGTAACACACTGTCCACCTACATTGGAGTGAGCAGTACTGATAAATTATTAAGACCATCTCTATTTAGGAGGAAAATCAACTAAAAATTACAGAGAAGAGAAAAAATAAGTAACATAACATACACATATAAACTTCATATTTCAAAGACTTATAAGCCATAAACCTAATAACACGTTAACGAAGAAGTAAATTCAGCAAACAAGAAGAGTAAATTCATGATTAAAATTTTAAACGATTATTAACGAGTTACCTTCTATCAGTAAATGATCAGCGCCAGTAATACCGCAATTATTATCGACATAAATACCAAATAAATTCAAGTTTGTAATGACGGATAATATTTCTTCTTGCAAAACATCGCGCAAATATCTGTATATGAAAGTATAAAAACACGCATATTTTATATTCTCGAACTAGATAAAAGGTGAAAACCTCGAGCAATAAAAATATTTTTTCAATTTAACGTGTAAAAAGGTTTATTACACTAAAATCTAATTACGTCTTTGTGAAATCATAAACGATTTCCTCAAAAATAAATGTTTTTAACTTAGATTCGCGGCTTTATTATCAAAAATAATTATTTGACTGTTCTTAATTTAATATCGAACAGTTATGTCTCATAAAATCGACGATATAAATAAAACCGAAACTACCGTAATGCGTTTATTTTATTGTTATCCAATAAAATTTTATTATATAATTTTAGATATTCATCGTTGTCTTTTTTAATGTGTTAAAGTTAGATTAAGCGCTCAAAATATGAATAATCAGATCTTATTTTGTTTAATAAATCAACGCTTCAATTTGAATTTCTTTTGATAAAATGTTTTTGTGCACTTTTATTTCATTGCCCATCGCCTTGTTCGAATTTGAAATAGTGTACGAGTATAAATAAATGCACATGTAATATATATAAACATCGGTTTTATACAAAAAAGATTTATAAAAAAGTGGGGCGTTTAAAACGTTTTCGTGGGTTGATAAAATTTCAAGCGAAGAAGTTTTTAGCTAAGTACAAGAGGAAAGATCACCCTTGAAAACTATTAGGAAACAAGAATGAAAAGGATCGGACACGTGTTAAGACATAATAGCCACCCATGTGCAGCCCACAAAGAAGATCAAGACAGAAACTGATGGACACAATCAAGAAAGAAGCGAATGTCAAGAGCTACACTAAACTGAAAAGGCTAACAGTAGAGCGGAAAAAATTAAAGTCCAAACCAATATATGTATATGTATATACAATATAAAAATTTGTTAATACATTTTTATTGAGGACATTTTCTTTCAGTGTGGAAAATTTCGCAATATTGAGCTACTTCATTTATTGGATTTATTGCAAATTATAATAAAGATGTTTAAAAAGTACCACAATGCATATTTTTTTTATTTTATTTTTTTTAGAACTCTTCATAATAAGTAATACTATTGGTAATATCAAAAAGAATTTCTGCACCTTGAGGATGCATTTTTTAAATATAATATAACTTTATTGTAGTAATTTAAAAGAATCCAACCCTGAATTCTTAGCACTGCGTTTCCAACAGACAGCTGCAAAAATTTCTCTATACTATGAATAGTAAGAATACCGATATTGAATTTTCTATAGAACACTCATTAATAATACAAGTATAGTTTTAATATTTTTCATACCCCAACTTATACAGACTGCATCATTCCTTCAGATTCTCTTCATCCAATTTCATAAAAATGACAGCCTTCCACTCTCTTCATCGTTTACAATTGGTCCCTCTAAGCTCAGAAAATCATTCTACAGAACTAAACAGTAGCAAGTACATCGCAGCTGTCCCAAAAAAATAACCAGTTGTTCCAGGTCATTTTTCGTTCTGATCCTGATAGAACTTTTTAAAAAATGGATAAAAATTACTTTCTTTCGGTAGTATTAGTTATAAAATTAGCAAAATATTGTTTAAAAAATATAATTATAATACACCATTTTTTAACACAAATAATCTATTTAATAATTTAATTTAGTTATAGAAAACTTAGCGTTTAAAATATTATTAATAATAGTGGCGAACAATAAACTTATCTGTGAAGATTGTATATATAAATAGGAATTTAAATGTTAGATTTAAAGTAGATAATGCATTAGGAAAAAGCAAAAGAACTGATCTTTCCAATTTGTGTGGCCACCTTATACATAATGGATAGTGTCTCTTGCTTCTAATTTTTCAATCTCACACGTTTCCACAAACAACCAGGTCATTAGTTTCCTGGAAATTCTAGAAATAAACGAAGCTTTTTCAAAGTTCTCCCTGCAAGTAGTTAACAAACAAATTCCGGAATTTAGACCGGTATCGTTTTTTATTCAATCCCGATGATGTTATAACCAGTGAAACTAATAAACTCTTTTTATTAAATAAATATATCGCGATACAATATAAAAGTATTCTTATTTTATTTATTTTTTTACATTAAATATGTATCACCAAGAAAACACTACCTACAGAAATACTTTTTGATATTGGCAATAGCATTACTTATTACAAAAAGTTAAAAAAAATATATGCCTCGTTGTACTTTTTAAACAGCTCATTTTAACTTGTAATAAGTCCAATATCTGAAGTATATAAATACTGTGAAATTTTGAAAGACGATATTCTCGATAAAAAAAAAAAAAGTTAAATTCATTTCTACGTAGTTAGCAAATGATATATATATATATGTGCGCATTTATTTATACTCATATATTGTTAAAAAAGTTAACAAGACGATGGGAAATGAAATGAAAATGTGCGTAAACATTTTAGTAAAATCCAAAACAAAATTGAAGCATTGATAAATTCGATAAAATAAAATCTGATTATGCAAATTTTCAGCACTTAATCTAACTTTAACACATTAAAAAGACAACGATAAATTCCTAAAATTACATAATAAAATTTTACTGCGTAACAATAAATTAAAATAACTATTTCATGAAGTAGGCTAATTTTATATTTTAAATTATACCATGGATTTTATGAAGCATACCGATTGGTAACAAATTTTTAAGTATAAATAATTATTTTCGACAATAAAGCGAAAAAAAACAAATATCCAATTTTATATAAAGATTACTTGTAGTATATAGAAGATACATGAAACGAAAAATTACGTTACTTAACTGAAGTAAATAAGGAAACAAACAAAGAGAAGACGTATTGAACATAACTGTATGTTATCATTATTATACAAAAATGGACACGTAAAGAATATGAAAACACATAGTAATGTAAATATAAATAGCATATATCAAACAAACCTAAAAAAGGAGAAATTACGAATTTTCTCGCAAACGCAGTTGTATCCACCGTATTCTAAGGACTTATCAAATGTACACCGATTTTCTATCCATTGTAATTGGTCATCCAAATTATCAAAATCAAAAGCGTTGATATATACAAAAGGTAACGAAAGTGGTGAAAATTGAAGAAAAAACGACATATTTTCCTGATCACTTTCAATCGAATATAATCTCTGATTATTCAAAAATATTGGTTCTGCCAATGTACTACGACTGACGACGTGTTTAAAAGCATCAATTATTTTGTCTCTGTCTTCATTTACCTAGAAAACATTGAACGTGTAAAGGAAATTCAAACAAATATAATATATATATACATATATATGTGTGTGTATTATTTTTGTTAATTTATTACATAATTTTTATAATTTCGTCCATAAGTATTATAGTTAAATATTGTCGCCGTTGCATAATTGACAGAGTACTAGACTGACAGGTCGAAACCAACTCGTGACATAAAAAAAAGTTTACAATTTTTCATTGTTACGTAATTCTCAATTAGTATAACATCACATGCGCATGCATCTACGTAGTATATAACTAACGCATCGAATGCTAGTCCACTTAACATTTAAAAATAAGCTAGTCACGACATTCGACAACGAACAATATGACGATGATTACGATCGTTCGTCGCACTGAAAATTGTAGAAACTCTTATAGTACATAGTATTGCGATTTACGCAATGTGCATGCCCAGGATAGTATGTACAGTCTCCTCCAATGATCGCAAATGCCTACTTCGTTTTTTAACATTTTTTTTTTGTCGTCAAATGTACAATGGCGCGAATAAAAAATTTAAATTTCGTTTAGATAAAAATAATCGCGGAATCATCATCGTATTGATGCTTCTTCGAGTTGTGTTAAAGAATTTCTCGTCGAATATGATATAATAGCTCGCTAAATTGTCTACTTTAAAAATACATAAGGCTCTATATAGTATTGTCGCCGGATTCTAAAAGAAACAACTCTGTACATTCGTCTCGTCACGCATGTAGAAATGACTACGGATCATAGCTCGGGGCTGGATAACATTTATAAATTGAAAACCGAACGATAAAAATCTTCAGCTGTAAGTTTTCATTTTCAAAGCACGACATTCGAATTAATCTGTCGATAATGAATTTCAGAATTTTATAAACATACACTCTGAGCAACAATTTTTTTCTAATCGTCTTCAGAGGAATGTCCGAAATGTCCGCGTCAAAATTTGCTACCAGCCACAACGCTGAGTAAATCGTGTAAAAAATGTAAATCAACGAGAATAAATATTGATTTCGATCTGTAGCCACGAATCATGTATAGATATTGCTTACTAACAATAATTTTAAGTAGATTATCAAACAATTAATTAAATAATATGTAAAATACCAATATTTTATATATATTCTCTTTGAAATTGCATTACATTTTGTATCTGTGTTCCTCAAGAACTACTTAGCTTCGTAGATTTGATTAAAAATGTTACAATCAAAATTCCTGTTTCAATTAACTACTTATCCTCCAACCACAATCAAATTTTCACAATCACAGGAGATAAACTAAATATAACCGATAAATTTTTACCCGATTTTCAAAATTGGGCAGGATTTAGAGAGTATATATATTACCAATAATATAAATCTTCTCCTGTAGATAACGCCCTTTACGCCGACAACACAGCTCTTCTCTGTACTTCTTATATACCTAAAGCAATTACTAATAAGTTACAAACAGAAATAAATCAAATCTTACGTTATTATAAAACATGTCAAATTAATTTAAACTATTATAAAACTGAGGCTATATTTTTCACCCGCAGGCTACCAGCATTACCCGCTGAAATTAGAGTTAATTCCAATGCGGTAAGCTAGTCAAAACATGTTCGTTACCTCGCGATAATCTAGGATAACAGACTAAATTTTTCTGAACACGTCATTGTGAAAATAAAAAAAAAAACATATCTGCCATATATCCATCAATTAACGGAAAATCATTTCTTAATGTTAATAATAAATTAATTCTATACAAAATACTTATTCGTTCCGTAATCGCGTACTGTTGTCCAGCTTGGAGTTTTGTTTCAAATTGACAGATTAGAATTATTATAAAATATGTGTACTAAATATTCCTAGATATTACAGAATCGTTGACATGCATACTACCTTAAACATGCCTTATATTAAGAATCGTATACTAAATTTATCGCATAAGTTCTTCAATGACTGCTCAATTCACGATAATTTAATTTGTACCATCGGTAATTACGTATTTTAAGCAACTTCAATTTATGTATAGTAAATATAAAAATAGGAGGCTCAAACATAATCTTCTATAATCGTTATATGGCACTTATTTTACCATTTTCTTCTATATAAAATAAATCTAAGAGAAAGTTACCTCAGATTAGTTAGTACGTCACGTAGACTACACTCGCTAACAGCATATTGATCGTTGTTATATAAATATTAGAGTTAATTTATGTGTAATGTTCATTGTGTACGTTTGATAACGTTGTAATAGTCGAAAAGCTTCATTTAAATATAAAAGTTTATAATGATTTAACTGTTTTTTTTTATATTTGTAGTCCAACAAATCATTATATATATATATATATATATATATATATATATATATATATATAATTTATTAAATTATTTAATTGTAAGAAACTTCAAGATTAAATCTCTCCACTCAAAAATTGTTATTATAAATTACACCCTTTCAAATGTTACTTATAAAATGTTTATAAACATAGGTTTTCTCCGTTATAGCGGTAGTGTCGATTGGGCTATTATAATTATTGTTTTATTTTAAAAATTACTTTAAAATAATAATAAACAAAATCGTATAGGTTGGGGTATGATTAAAGGAAAAAACGAGAATAGAAAAATACTCAGCTAGGTTAGGTTAGAAATGAAAGTTTATTTAGGCTAGTCAGATGTAGAATTCTTCTCTTCTTTCTTCATTTGCCATTATCAGCCCACTGGTGGACGAAGGGGCCTCACCCAACTTTTCACAGACGCCGCAATATTGAGCTTCATCCCGCCAATTTGACCTGAACTTTTGGATTTCATCTATCCACCGTATCCTTGGTCGTTCTAAGGCTCGTTTGCTCTCAGGTTTCCACGATGTTGACGCACTTATCCAGCGGTTTTCGGCCCTAGCCACATGTCCGCACCATCTCCATTTACTATGTTTAATAATACTTATTGCATCTTTAACTTTTGTTGTTTTTCGTATGCGCTTTGTCGTCCATTTGTCCATCAGAGTGTGACCCCCAGCATAGACCTTTCCATTTTTCGTTGATTAACTTTTATTTTTTGTTCCATTTTTTTTTGTTCATGTTTCACCAGCATATGTTAAAACTGGCATTACACACTGATCGAACACACGCCTTTTCAGGCTTAATTTTAACTTGCTTAAGTATGCTTCTAAGCTTTGAGAATGCCATCCACGCTAATTGTATTCTTCTGGATATTTCACTTTCTAAGTCGTCGTTTACTTTGATTAATTGTCCTAAATAGATGAACCGCCCAACACATGAGACGATGTAGAATTAAAGGGAAAAAAAAGGGGAATAATAAAATATCCAGCTAGGTTAGGTTAGATTCGGTTAGGTTTATTTCGGCTAGTTAGAAGTAGAATTAAAGGAAAAAACGAGAATGGTACGTTACCCGGATGAGTGATATATCGAAATTTTCGGTAAGATCTAGTTTTATTAAGCGTTTTTGATTATTATTTATTATGTAATTATTTTTCTACATTTTCCGTCCGAATTATTTCGTTATTTTCTCTTTATTCGAGTCAGTGCTAGAAGAAAGATAAGTAAGTTGAGGTTCCTGCATGATCTTTGTAACGCTCGCATAGATGACAATTATTTATTATCTACAATTTCATTTATGGTTCCCAGTGTTAATAGTAGGTGACATCGTATTTTCTATGAATCGCATGCTCGTACAAATCTAGGTTACAACTCACCACTTTTATCCACCTTACGTCTATATAATAACATACTAAATATTCATCCACAGTTAGATATTCATTTCGATAGTAAATTTGTATATAATAAATTTTTTTAGACTCTATATTTCAGTTGTTACTTTTCAGTAAGTTTATTTTATTTTGGTCATATGTGCGTGCCTTGATGGAGAGTTTGTTTACATGAGAGTATGGGTGTATGACTGGTATATTTCTGTGTTTTTTTTTTGTGCTTTTCGGATGTGTGCTTGTATGTGGGTATTGTATTTCATTATAATCATTTTTCGGTTTGTATTAGTAATTTTTTGTTTTCAATCTAAATATTATATTAATTAGCGTGTTGTGTGAGTGTGGTTCAGTTTTATTTTTGTTCATACTTTTACTTTATAATTATTCTGTAAGAGCGTACACTGTAATTGGCGTTATGCTGTTGTGTACGCCGTATTGTTTTGTAAATAAATAAATAAATAAATATCATTTTGTTTCTATAGAATCTTCCAAAATATCTCGTTAAAAATAGTCATTTTTGACGTTTAAAAAAAAAAAAAATGCGATAATCACTAGTAATCTACCAAGAAAAAAAATCGATCGTAAATCAAATTTGACAGAATGAAAAAATTATAGTGTCGAGTTTGTAGCGAATAAAATAAATTAACTTACCGAATTAGACGCTGATATTAATTCAATTCTACGAATTTTTTTAGTAGAAACTAGGCTATCGTAAATTAAATCTAATCGCGCTTTATCGCCGATAGTCAAATTGAAATAATTTTGAATTGTCGACGAAACGAACATCGCTCGACACGAAACATAATGTGACGGAACGATTACGAATTCTGATAACAAACTTTCCAACATAATTATCCGAACGTAAACTCGTTTATACGATTCATTATTGTCATTATTGTCATTATTGTCATTATTACTATTATTACGTTCGCGATCGATGGCGAATACGGTTTCGTAAAAATCCTGCAATCGTTCCAATCGTTCGTCACCGTTCGTAGGTACATAATTTAATACGCATATCAAATCATCGCGGATAACACGTTTTCCCGGCGAAAAACTATTTATCATATCGATCAGATTTCTTTCGCTAACGATAACATCGTACGGTTGTAAAGACGTTGTAATATCGTACGTATGTTGTAGCCAAACTAACGGCAACATTGTAAACGTATCGGCAAACGGTCGACAAACGTAAGACGGTCCTCGATCTTCGTCGACGAATTTAGTTAAATCGCCTTTAACAAACCACGAATACAAATGACTCAGGTAATAAGTAAGGTCGATATATTTCGTCCAATAATTTCGTTTCTCCGTAATAATTTTGTTCGCGTTATCGTTATCTTCGCGTAATTTGCGCGTAATTTTTTTATCGTTATTATTGATATTTTCGGCCAATTCGTGCAATACGTTTATTTCCGTATATTCCGCTAATTTAGCCGCTTTACAACCGTTATCTATATCGCCTGAAATAACGAGACGTGCCAGGAATTAAAAACTAATCGAGATAACATAATTAAAATTACAGAATGACCCAAAGAAGATGTACGTTTTTGTTTTTTATATAACTCAAAAACTATTCGACCAAAATTTATGTATGAAATGTTATATAAAAATAGGATAACGATAGATTAGCTTAAAATTATTTGTGGAACATAATATCGTTCAGATGACCGCCATTTGCAACAATATATTCATTCAGTCTTTTTACAATATTTTCGAATACTTTTTCAAGCATAGGGTGCTGAATTTTTAAATTTCTTCAGAAATCCGAGTTTTCAGATCTTCTAGATCTCGTAGGCGTGTTTCGTAAACGCGGATCTTAAGGTATACCCACAAAAAAAAAAACCTGGAGCGGTGTAATTGGTGCGACGCGACAATATGCGGCTACTAAATGCTTCTTTCAGTACTACGAGCGTTTCTGCCGAACAGCGACACGTCGCACTATCTTGTTGAAACCATGTACGGCCCAGGCGACGACGACGACGACGAAGTGAGGGAAGCAAAAACGAGTTTATCATCGCGATATAGCGCGTAATGTTATCAAACGGTAACTCGCTCGCTGTGTGATGGTTTTTGTTCGATTGAATTCGAATGAAATCTGTTTGTTTACGAATCCGGATAGCTGAAAATGAGCTTCATCGCTCAACAAAAAATTATTTAAATCGATCTCTTCGTCTTCGATTTTGTTCAGCATCGTTTCAGCAAAAAGTTTTCGTTGTGCATGGTCGGTACTTTTTAATTCCTGAGTTATTACCAGTTTATAAGGATGAAATTTCAAGTCTTCCAGCAATATACGGCGAACAGATATTCTCGTCGGGTTTAAAGAATTAACATGACGACGATCTGCCCGAACTCGATCGATGTTTGTGGGGGTGCAAAGCTTTTTTTTTTTGGTCAGTTTATCTGTTGCAGAAGCTGTCTTTCGAAAATTTTCAACCCACCTTAAAATTGAATTGCGAGATGGTACGGGTTTACACCGCGTAACTTTGAATTTTTTTCGAAACTTTCTTTGCACCGTCGTGATCGATTCACGCCGAAAATAACGTTCGATACAAAATACGTGCTCCTTCTCTTTATAGGATGCCATGATAACTGAAACTGGACAAAAAAAAAGACTATCTCGTGTGTACACTAAACGTGGAACACGCGGCTTGCGTTGTAGCAGTCTTACCAACTGCGTTATTCAAAAAACAAAACCGTTCGTCTTCTATGGGTCATCCTTTATAATGTCGGTCGAACCTTTATTCCATTTATTGTGCGTACGTAGTTTTAAAAATACAAAAAACCAGATAATTTAATTTATACATACATGTACATATATACGCGCAATTACATATATACACATATACAATTACATATATATAAACATACAATAATTATGTACACATATATACATATATACTTCTTCTTCTCGAACCACCCGATTTGGCTGTTGCTTAATCGTCATGCGTTGATTCTACTGTTTGATAAAATAAGCCTCGGTCCCTTGCTATTTTGAATAAATCCGCTACCTTCTGTATTCCAGTCCAGTTTTTGATGTTTTCCAGCCAATAGATCTTACTTCTCCGTGATTTTTTCCTTTCTTCTATTGTACTCATTATTACGATCTACAAGGGCTAATATTTTTTATTTCTCGTAAGACATCGGAAAATGTTATCTTCCATTTTTTTTTTATTACAGTCATTAATATTCGATTCTCATAAGTTCTAACACTTCTTCATTTTTCATCTTCTTCGTCCACGGGATTTTCCAAATTCTTCGATAAGACCACTTTCCAAGGACGAGATACGCTTCTTCATGTTTTCTTTTACCGTCCATGTCTCGCATCCATACAGAAGTACTGATCACACGCAACATCCCGGAGCACTTTCTTTTTGGCTTCCAAGTTTAACTTTGAATTTCATAAACATATTTCTACCCATTTCGATACGAGTTCGTATTTCTTCGTCAGGATCGATATTTTTTTATCCAACTACCTAGATATTTATACCTTTCTACCCGTTCGATTTCGTCTTTACCGAGAAATAGTTTTACATTTGAATCTGGTTGGCTCGAAGCTGTCGTGAATTTTTGTTTTTTGATGTTTATACTGATGTCATTTTTTCACTTTCTAAAACAATTATATTCAACAGTCTCTGCAGTTATTCTATATTTTCGTCCAGCAGCGCAGTATCATCGGCAAAACGTATCACTGGAATTTGTTTACGCGCAGTTGTTATTCCTCCATCGCATCCATCTAGAACTTAATAAAAAATTGTCCATCGATGAAAGTACACATCCTTATCTGACCCTCTGTCATACTGTATTTTCATCGTTAAGTACTCATCTATTAATACTTTTGCATATTGATTATATATATAGATATATAGATAGATAAATAGAGAGAGAGAGAGAATGATACAGATACGAATATTCGAATGTAAAAAAAATCTATTTTAAAAATAGAAGAATAAATACTTACAAACGTAAACATTTACCACTACCCAATTAGAAATCCAAATTGGTAATTTCTGATTCAAATTAACAATACGTATCTGATCTAGTAAAGAATTCTGGACCATCTCAAATTCCGATTCCTTCGAACAACATTAAAACATTGTTAAATCGGAAAAAAATAAAAATATTAGATTAGACAAAAATATAAAAACATGTTAAAATGTTTAACAATAAACAAAACAACACTAAACGCATTACTTTCTTGTTCACATTCAATCACTCATGCCAACGAGAAATGCACTTAGTAACGATCAAACCATATTTTTCACTAGCTCAAATACTTTTAATCTGATGGTTATATAGTTACGAATCTAGCAAAATACCACTGAATAATGATTAGCTATTATCACATTTTACTTTATGAATTTATTTTAAACTTGTATATATAACGCGACCTTGAAAGACATAAGAATTATTCTATTGCGGTACAACAATAAATGATTTTTTTTTTAAATATATTGTTATGTACAATCTTAATACTACTATTAAATAAGTACATATGTTAGTAACAGAGACAAAGAAAGATATAAGTGAACATGTATGGGGTTATACACCAGCGTGTAGAACTCCTTGAATTACTAAATTAGTAACGCTGTTACTAGAAAAGATCATTTGGATGGCGACGTTTAAATCGTCTGACATCGTTTTTGGTACTTAAAACTTGACGAACTTCTGCATTTACATGTTTAAGCAGTCGCTTTTCATGCGCTGCAGCAAACTTTTGTATAACATCATCGACAAACTTCATTTGTAAATCGTGATGTATGTCTTCATTTCTCGAATACCGGTAGGCATCCACAATTGCACGTAAAATGATGTTCTGCCGTTTCTGTACAAGATTCCTGTTAGACTTGACAGCGCATCCCCATAATGAAAGCCCATACGTCCATATAGGCTTTAAACCTGACTATAGAGCAATAGTTTGCATTGTACATCCAATACAGAGCGCCCACCGAAATGAAATTGAGACAATATATTATTAACTTATTTCTTCTAAGAAAGAATTTTTGCTTGTAGGACATTAAAATTCATACATACGAATCAATTGAAGAGTTGAAAATAATAGATAAAGAAAAAAAATTATTTTACAAACATAATATTTTAATGTTCCTTTTTTTAATTGTATTTTAAAATTACCATAAATTGAGCACGTATATATAATACTAATACTAATTCGAATTACTTTTGAACGAATATGGAAAACATAATGAAAAAGTTACGTTGATATTTAATTTTTTCCATTGATAGAAAAGAGCCTCCGTCGAAATACAGTGTACCAAATGCAGAAAATACGTAAATATGTTTTTTCGGAATATATCCAAAATTAAATGATAATTATTATTATTATTTACAATAATTGCGTTTAAGTTACATGAGAGTTAGTTTTGGGTTCTATTAAAGTATACTTAAATAACTTAAAGATTACACATTTGGGAGTCAACATCCATCGATTATTTATAAAATCTCTAATTATATATGCGAATTAAGCTCGCTCGGAATGACGGATAAATTTCTTTGGTACCACGGACATAAAGGTTATCTATGGCAACAATACGGCTGATAATTTAGTCACCAGAACGGTTACATTAGGAATATTCTGGGTTTATACTCCTTCTATTAATCTCCTCACGTACATTAAATTTTCACATAAAAAGTACTGGAAAAACCTGTGGTCTGATTCATTTACAGCAAGGCATTATAAATATATCCAACCCGACATACCCTGTTAATCCATGATTCTGCGATATTAAAGTTGAAACAATCAAATTTCGGGGCTTTATTACTATCATTTGTCGACTAAGACTCTGTAGTGGTCGCCTTCCTGCTTCGCTACAAAAACTCATTGGTTCTCCTAATTTCTAACATCCCATGGATACCCATTTAATGATCAATACGAATCATCTTATCCTCGATTGTTTTTCCATTATAATAAATTTTGGGTTGTTTTTTATCAAGCTCTTGTTGCTCTAATATTAACTTTCCTATAAATATATCGTCGGAATAGCCTAGTAGCTAGAGCACGGACTTCTATACGGAAGGTAACGCGTTCGAATACGATCGACGACGTAAAAATTATCATCGGACAATAAAAATATAAATAATCCCAATATTATCGCGTGGAAGGTAATTTCAAACTGCCATGGACACACCATATGCGCGCTAATGAGAATATAGTACACTACAAAAACACGCCAGGCTGCATTGTGTTGTGACTACAAAGTGATTACAATCAGTTCTCCCGAGTGTGTGTCTAACTGCGCTAGCCCCATATTATGATTGCCTTGTACGGTACTTACACTGTACAACAAAATAAATAGTCGCCTACCTCCAATACGGGGACGGCACTTAATGATAATGATAAATATATAAATGGCCCTATATGCTCGCCATTTATCTCGGGTATTCAAATCACATAATATGGCCTCAGCTATTAATATCAGCACTAATTATAAAACAGACGTAAAAATCATAATATTTACACAATATGAGGTAGCGACTGAAATAGATATTAATTTCCGCAAAATTCCAGGTATTGATGGCACAGAATGTTAAAAGACCTCCCAAAAAAAGGTATAATTATGTTAATTTATTTGTTTAATGCCTGTCTACGTTTTGAATACATGCTAGGCTATTTCAAAATAGCGCAAATCATTATGGTAAAAAAAAAAAACATAACAAAACGTACGCTGAAGTGTGTTCGTACAGACCAATTTCATTATTGCTAACTGTATCAAAGTTATTTAAGAAATTATGACTCAAGCGACTATTACATATGGTTGAAGAGTGTATACCAATAAATAAGTTTGGGTTTCGACGAAAGCACTCCACAATTGATCAAGTGCATAGGATCACAACGATAATCAATAGAGCATTCGAGGGAAAAAGAATATTTCCCGGCCGTCTTCTTAGACATGCGCAAGCTTTCGACAAGGTATAGCATGAAGGGCTGGCCTATAAATTAAGCCGAATTCTACCAGGTAATATCTGCCGTTTGCTCATGTCATATTTATCAGAATGGCAATTTAAAGTACATCAAGAAAATGCTACCTCCGTATTCTACGACATAGAAGCTGGAGTTCGGCAAGGAAAGTTCTCGGTCCCATCTTATATATTATACATTACTAAGTGCACTTAGCAGGTATACCTATACAACAGGTCGACTCGATCAAGTACCTTGGTATGCACTTGGATAAGCGACTGACCTGGGAAATACATGGCAGAGCTGGACGTAAGGTACAAATGTATACTGTATCAGCAGATCATAAAGCCAATATGGACTTACGGTTTGCAGTTATGGGGCTGTACCAGTAGGTCTTCTAGAGTAAAGATTCAAGCTAGACGAAGCATAATACTAAGAGCAATAATCGATACATGCCGTTATTCGAAAAATGACGATGTACATCGAGACTTGAAAACGAGATTAGAAAATTCACTATAGCACACGAGAAGAGGCTACACCAACATGTCAATGTGGAAGCTACAAATTTACTGAATACTAGTCAAGACATCAGTCGTCTTAAAAGGCTATGACAGAATTATTTTTGGTTTCCCTTTTACAAATAGGTGACAGAGATAAATACAATAGTCGCACAATAATTATTGAAAAATTATTTGATTTCTTTTCTTACAAATAAGTTAAATGTAATGTACTAAAATAGCAAAATACAATTATACACCTCTCAAATATATTTAAAATGACTGACACAACATTCCATGCCAGAATTCTGTTTTAATCCCGCGTCGGATATTCTTCTTCTATAATGTCTACTATTATTGCGAACAGCAGCTGGTATGACAAAGAAATTATCACTGTTAGACTGTTACTGACAATAACTGTTCTTATTAAACGTTATTTAACCAACGTTAGTTAAATTTATGTTATGAAGTTACTCTCAATGGTAATGAATGTTTAAAAATAATTTTTTAGTTACTTAATCACCACCGTTACATTTATATCTTCATGTTTTCACGACCAAAGGTGACTTTTTTTCAATTTTTTGTTTCTTATTTTTATTCACGATAAATTGTTTTATTGCAAAAAATAAATATAATTTTAAAATGGTGTTTAATAATTATTAATGTGAAAATGAAAATTTACTTATTAATAAATTTCAAGTCATTATTTAAATTCCGGAGTTTGCTAATTTTTGTCCGTTTTACATCCATATTGTAACACCAAAAAAATAACGAGTAACTACTAACAATTATAAGATATATTCATATTTTTAGCTGCATAAGCTAGATTGCATTTTATCTGAATGTTAAAAAAATATATTCATAACATCATCACTAGCGCTATACCAACTCCAAAGTTGAAGGTACTAAAAGTTAGTTACAAACGTTAGCGGACTACCTTGTAAGAGTAACTACTAACGTTTTCATCTTTTCATCACAGTTAGTTACTGCTACTTTCAAGCAACAGTTAAAAATAACAGCGAGTTAGAATAACAACCACGCCTATAAAAAATACATATTAGGCCCCTGTTGTCCTGTTACATTACAATTGCATTTTAGTCGAATGTCGAAGCACAGAAAAATATTACAGCGTTTATTTGAATATATAAGGCGTGCGATTCTTATAATTACTAATTGCAGTAGACCATTTATCTGTGAGATATATATGAAAATTTCAATTAAGTATGTGAATAATTCAAGTAATTATAATTTTATGATTTCGATTTGCTTCGAATAACATAAATTTCATTACACTAACGGAAAATAAAATTATAGCTGCTAGATTAATACTTAACCATAACATATTTTACAATAACATGTAAAAATGTAAAATCACTCGTCAACCAAAAGAAAAGATCCAAAATCGTGCTTTTAAGACATCTACTACGTTGAAACCAATTCTCTAAGGACATTTAAAAAATCATGCTGATTTTATTTTACGTCGATATCTGATTTGCAGCATCCACATATTTTTTAAAAACAACATAAAAATACCTGGAAATGGATACAAATAAAATATAGGACATATCGAAAAGATACTTACTAATATTTCTTTATCATATGACGAATACGGTTTTACAGAAACATACTTAGCAGTAGTTAGGTTATCTACACTGAAAAGAATCACAGGCAATCCTTCCGTAATGCCAAACGAGTTAGCGAAAGTTGCATTCAAACCAACTGTATTTTCCCCGTTATAATTAAATGGTGTCGAATTACAGGAACAAAGAAAGTTAGAACCATCACTAGCTTTTATGCGAACACAAACCTAAATATAACATTTTCTAATTCTCATAATCAATTACGTTATGAAAAAATTATTTTTATTTCCAAAAGGAGATATTTTTATGTTTTTACGCTAATGGAGTAATAAACTTGAACATACTTTTTAAAAATATCAACCATAACTTACTACGTTGTGCTTCTTGTTTATTTTCTTCAACCATTTTGAATGTAAATAAAGAAAACAATTTTTGTTTTGTATATAATGCGCGTGAAATACTCCAATAACGTTACTTTCAGACATAATATCCATAACTTATCTGTCACAAATAAAAATTCAAATGTACAACACATAGAAGATACTTATATTTTTAAAAGATTTCATGCATACTTCAATATAACGTTAATAAATCATTGTTCTACTAGACTCAATATTTTATGTAAAAACTAACATACTATTTTAAATATTTATAAATCACGTGATAAAATAAAACTCGTACCATATAATTTAAAATTGAAATTTAACGCAACAAAAATTACAGAACTGATAAAATTTTTTATAACGTACATTTAAAAACATGATAAATACACATTCTTAAAGGGCGAATGAAAAATTTGGTAAACTATTAAAAATAAAAAGCAACGTAAAATATTAACATTTTACTATTTACATAAAAACTAAAAATTATATTTTTTCTTCTGCCTTTCCACATCACTGATTTCCTCATCAATGGCTAATGTTGTTAATCCTTTAGCGATGTTTTCATTTCTTTGTCGATACAAAGTATCCAAGTGCATCTGAAATAAACGTTTACCCAGTGGCATTTCTAGTTCTTCATCAAGATCATTCGACTCTCGTAACTCGCCGAAATATATAACCATAGCCATCAAACTAATAGTAAATGATATAGCTTCTGTCCAAGTAGATTCTCGGAAATTAGGACCGTGTCTTGAATATTCTGCCTTCCATTTAGCCGCAGTAGTTTTAGAAAATTCTATCGGCGATTCCGCTTGTATATTTTTATTAGACAAATTTCTCAACGATTTGTTCTTTAATACATAATTAATAAGTAAATGTCTCCCACACATAAATCGTACATAAATATTAGTTAACATTTTATTATTATAAAAAATAACAAACCTTAATTCAACTTAATGACATTTTTTTTACTTTGCAAGTCAGCATTTCTAAACAATAAGTGTAAAGTTCAAACATGTAAAGTAGCTATACCACTTTTTCCCGATTAGGAACATTTTTTGAAAAACAAAATAATAAACGTAACTAATTCGAACAAGATATTTATTATATATTGAAATAAAATATAACATTTATTTTGTGTAATTAAATTATTTCAACTTCATTTTTCGAAAATCATTCCGAACAAAATAACACATTTTATTAACCTCATTTTATATAATATAATTATTTTTAATTCGAAAAACCAAAATTAATGAAATGATTGTAATCGGTTTGCACGTATAAATTTTTGCAAATGAAGTTTCCGTTAATTTAAGTTGTGATTTCCCCAGCGGTCTATTCATTTTGTAAGAATTAGTTAATGTTATGTTAGTTGATTTGATCTAGATCTAATTCTAAATCTCAGCTCAGTCGTTGTTACGTTACATTCATTGTATTAATATTAAAAATCCGAAGAATATGGAAATATAAATTCATTTAGTATAAATATAATACATGCTTATATTTTAATTTATGTATAACGTTAACGTTATTAGTCGCTTCGAATATTGTGATCGTAGTTCCGATTAGTTATTAATATTTATGCAAGTAAGTTTTTAAATTTATTTTGTAAATATATCTTAGTTACATATTTCAATTTACTAGTGAAATTTTTATGTAAGGAAGAAAGTTTGAGTATTTTGAATTATTTAGCTTTAATCTTAGAATTTCGAAAAAAAAAAAACAGTAGAAACTAGCAATCAATAGCAATAAAATATTTTTGTATAGTTTATAAAAAATTACTTGAAAGTTTGTAAACTAACATATAATAAAACACAACTGGCTAATTTTATATCAAAAGTTAGCTCTTTTTACCAGTTGTTTTAACATTGTTCCATTTATAGCATTAAAGTAAATTGCTGTATATGATAAATATATAAATTATGTAAAATTTATGAATTAAATTTACCTAATAGCTTAAGAATTTTTACATTGATTCTGAAATTTTTTATAAGTAATAATGCAATTTCAAATATTTCATGACTTCAGTAAGATTTTTAATAACGATTTCATTAATGTATTTATTATGTTGTAGAATTTTTATATTTTGTACTTCTAAGAAACATAATTAATTACAATGAATCGAGTTATTAACAACCAAGCGCTAGGAGGAAGTAAAAGAAAAGTTACTGATTCATCGTCTAGTGGTGCTATTGATAGTAAACGTTCAGCATTTGGAGATTTAACTAATGTAAGTTAATTTTCTTCGACTTATATATATTTATGAATGTCCAAGTTGTAGATAGTGATAACTGTGTATTAACGTCCTACAGGCTACAGAAAATCTAATACCGGCTCCAGTAAACAATAAATCATCATTAAATCGAATTTCGCAACGCGGTGTTATAAAACCTACGTTAAAAGATTTTAAAAAACCAACGACCAGAAGCAGCACATCAAATTCATCCGATTCGACATCGATACCAAAGAAAGCATCCTTAACAACCAAGGATGTAAAGCGTAACAATCCAGCACCCTTAACAACCAAGGATGTAAAACGTACCAATCCATTACGTGTTACAGGATCAATTAAAGAGTGTAAAAATTCCATTCAAAATGTAAAAAAAGTTGTTAAAAAACCAGTAACGACCCAGAAAACGTCAAAGCCGATAAATAAGGTATCAAATGCGAAGCAAGTTAAAGATTGCGACGCCGGATTATCGGCTGATATTCAAAAATTAAATTTGATAAACGCGTCGAAAATAAATGAAATTAAGTGTAATACAAATGTAGTCAAATACACTACAGGCGTGAAAAAGTTTAAAAGAAGTGATCTGAAGGAATTATTAACTTTACAGTCGTCTGGGAGAAGCACCGATGGAAGCGACAATAATTCTTTGTACGTATCTGCTGTAGAAAATCAGTAAGTATTTTACTAGATAATTATGTTCAGAAATATATGCTCTCGCATATAATATTTCCTGATGCAAATAATAAAATGGTTTCTACAAATTTTAATGTTAAATCGTATTTTTTTGTTTCTAAATGAATAATTTTCTAATTGCTATTTCAATTCCGTTCCATATACATCCATCTATATGATATTGAAATAGGAAATTAAATATTCTAAACTTATAACCATGTTATTTTTTTACACTGTTTTCAACTAATATATAAACAATTTTGCATCTTAGTTTACTTTGAAATTAATTTAATTTTTAGCTACGTTCAAAGTGCACAGAATAACCAATACTAGATATCAAAATGTGTATTGTAATTTTATATCAAGAACATAAGGATTTCCACTAAAATGTTTGAACTTTTCTTGTATTAATGTTCCTAAATATTCTGATTATTAAATTTACGGATTACGAAGATTGTAGTATTATATTTACTTGATTTTAAATTACATTTTTCTTTAAGCTAACAACGATTCTAGTAAAAAATCAATTGTGTTTTATACATCATATTCTTAAAGGCTCGATGAAAGTGAATGCGAGGATAAAAAATCGTTACCTAAAGAACCAGTGATTCCAGAATATGATCGAGAATTCTTAAGTGATCCTCATCAACTAGCAATGTATGCTATGGAAATATTCGAATATATGAAGTCACGCGAGGTAAATATTTTATTTTCATACAAATATAGTCAGAATTCGTAAAAATTAAGCTTATGGAACTCTGAACAAACTATTTTACAATGTTATAATATTAAATTAATTTGTATACATACGCTTAAGCTAGGTGCACATTTATTTTATTGATTATTGTTTCTACAATGATAAAAGTATTAACAATTTTAAACTGTTTAGTTACTAATTAATTTGCTATATTATTACAAAATCGGTATTACTATGATTATATTAATAAATTGTACGTTAAACAATTATGTATGAATAATGCAATCTTTTTTCAATAAAAAATTATATTAATTCCGCTGTAATTGAAATTTATTTGTATAATGCTTATCTAATACATGCGCAAACTGTTTGATCGTTAAAGGATTTTATTTTTTTCATGAATGAAATACGGTTGTCAATACTTTACATTGCTGACGTGATCTAAATTTATATTATTTTTTATGATAAATATGTTAATATGTTTCTCAGTATGTAAACTGAATGGTTTGATTCCTGCAATATTGTCAAATAGCTGATAGTTCTATAGAATTTAATCAATTTTATTTCTGTACTTCTTTGAAATTTTTTAATATGTTCTGAAATCTCTTTATTTTTAGCATATCTTTATATATGATGCTGCCGTATAGAATGTTAGGCAACACTGCACTTTTATATAATGTTATCATTTTGTAATTTAAACGGTTATTATTATAATTATTATACAATTTGTTTAATATAATTAAAAATTTATTTATTTTACTAGTAATGTGTTGAAAATGAGAATAAAATTTTAGGTCGTTATCTGTTATTACGCCTTACATGATAATATTTAATTCGTGTTTTGCTAAATTTATTTCTTTATTCTTTAATTTTTTGTTAAACAATATATAATTTGACTTATTCATATTTAAGTTATATTAGTTCTGTATAAACTTGAAAAAATTTATTTTCTAAGGTAGTTTCTCATTTGTCGGCAATTACTATTGCAATATTATCTAAAAATATGAATACATGTTCCAATTTATTTATCATTTGTTTATGTTCTTTTTAAAAAGATATTTTGTCATTCTGATCTCAGTAACAGTTGCGAATGTCTGTTATATTTAGTTTGATTTATTTTCTGTTAAACGCTAAACCTTTTTATAGTTCTAAGCAGGAACGCGTCTAATTTTCTTAAAAATGTATCATCAAAGCGTGCACGAACGACCATGTGGCAATGTGACATTATAACATTGCGTGAATTCGTAATATATAAGTTTCTAATGTCATGGTTTTTTTTTTTTATAAAATAAACGGTACTCCTCTAAAACAATATATGAAATAAAAAATCACACATACTTTATTATTGTATTCTTAATTAATGTGAATTTGTAGCATACTTCCCTTTATCCGCAATTAATATTATATGAGCAGAGATATATCGAAAACATTTTAACAAATTTTACACGTCAAGCAAATTATCAAATTATTAACAATTGAATCGTGTAATCTTTGTATTGTAGTGTAATACGAATTAAGTGTGACAATAAGTGAGACACTGTTTACTCAAAATAAATGACGTAAACTCTTCAATATCTTGAAATTCGATTATTTTCAACTGTCACAAGTATATAAGAATATATTAATTGCAAATGTGCTTGTTTCATATTTTAGTCAAGTAATCTAATAAATCGGATTTACTAAAAAATCATAATGAAATTTATCTTGTTCAAAGAAATCTATTGGTATCTGCAATTCTATACATATATAATAATTATGTTTTTCGTGTTATTTAAATTGTACTTTATTGTAATTTTTTTAGGCGCAATTCACTGTTGGAAATTACATGCACAATCAGGCCGATTTAACTTGTAATATGAGAGCATTATTAGTAGATTGGATGGTTGAAATTCAGGAAAATTTCGAATTAAACCACGAGACATTGTATTTAGCGGTAAAATATGTCGATTTGTTTCTGAATAGAGTCCGAGTTAACAAGGAAAACTTACAGTTGGTTGGCGCAACTGCCTTATTCCTTTCCTGCAAAGTTGATGTAAGTATTCATTTCGGACTGATTATAGAAATCATATCTTAGCGCGCGATGGATTGTATCGGCCATACGAGAAATAACTTTCAGTTCGATCATTATAATGATTGCATTATCAAATTGAATCACTATGTTGCATTACAATTCAACAATTAAGTTACACAGAATAGTTATGTAAAATAGAATTAATTTATGTATTTTGCGTAGAAAGCTAATTGCAGGCGAATAATATATTATTTTATAGTATATTTCATACGATATATATGTGTGCGCGTAAAATAAAATTAGATTTAAAAAAAAAATAAAACAATGCTGTTCTGGAATGTGTTTGTTGTTACATATTTGTTACATGTGAAGTATTTATTTGCGCGCAGGAACCAATAGTGCCCATGTTGGATGATTTTGTGCACATTTGCGATAATGCTTATACGAAATCAGCAATTTTGAAAATGGAGGTGCAGATGTTACGTACCGTACAATTTGAAATGGGGGTTCCTATATCGTATAGTTTCCTTCGCCGTTATGCTAGGGTAAGCTGTAATTTATTATCGTCGATTTAGCGAATTACTTGAGCTGTGTAAGTGGCTCTATTATTATTATCAATCAATATTTTCTAATCAATAATCGTCGTAGTGTTGGTTTCACGTTTGTTTCGTGCGTTCATAGCATATTACGTGACCTACACGTTCGTATATATTGTTTAGCATAGTATGTTATGTACAAGTATGTGTGATAAACGAACGCCGTGTTTTATTTTGGTCTATCGTTATTGTCCTACGCGACTACATTCGCCGATAAATAAATCGTAATCACTATTCGTCATGTGGATAACGTGTGCCCCTTCACGCACACATGGTTTTATATCACTCAAGGCCGTCTGCTAGGACGGCTAATTCGTTTCCCCTCCGTCAACTTCGGAAATAAGTTACGAAAATAAAACCTCGCGCGACAACTATTCAGGTAATATTGATGCCACGGTAAATAATAATTTTAAGAATATAATAGAAAAACATTCGCATAAATCTTCGGATAATGTATCCGTTCCTACCTTAACGATACAATGGAGAAAATTTTACTCACGTTAATAAACGCCCCTTTTCTGGTGGCACCAGCGATGAGAATTCTCGGAACCTAGTATTAAAACATTCGAAAAGTCGCACAACAAAAAAGGCTAAAAATACAACATATAAGAGTGCGAACATTATGGCAGCGTTATAAATATCCTTGCTTTCGTTCAATTATAATCGTATCAGAAACAAGATGAAGACAGATATAAGGTTGTATTATCACTTTTGTAAAATTTAATCAGAGAATATAACTCTCTTGGAAAACTACAAAAAATATCCTTAAAAAGCAGTGAGTAGTTCTCCTTTGAAGAATCAATCTGGAACATGGATCAGAAGAGACGCCGACAAGGCCCAGTATTTTGCTGAATATCTAGTAAAAGTTTTCTCGAACGAAGATGTTGAAGATAAACAGTTCACTGAACATGTGCACAACTATTTGAAAACATCTTCTCTTCCTCCACATTCCTTCTCTCCAACAGAAGTGAAACTTGAGTTTATCGATCATTAGTTTCCTATGTACATTGTCAAAAGTATTCGAAAAATTTGTGCTGCGAGTGTGTTACAACTCTGAGCATTCTGCTTGGTATCCGGTACAAGCATCTGGACCGCAAGGAAGTATTTTGGGACCATATCCCTACAACACCGTCTACATCAATATTTACCTTTGCTGATAATGGTTTGATTATAGCCGCTGACGAAAGTCCGGAAGTTGCATCTCGATCTGTCCAACTTCATCTACAAGCAATGAGAAAGTGCCGCACAAAATGGAGAATTAAGATCAACACAGATAAATCGGCAAATGTTACTTTTACATTACGGATAGGTTCGTGTCCTCCATCCTACTATGATCAGGAATCAATTACTCATACTGATACTGTAGTATCCTGGCCTCATTAAGGATAAAAAAACTTACTTGGGTACCGCATATACTGCAGCTTAGGAAAACTTTAGATACTTCATTCCGGTTATTATACGGTATCCTAGGAAGAAATGTTAAAACTTCGTTACAATGCGCTTCTGGCGGCGAAATGAAAATATGGAATCGAATGCATCAAATAGTAATTTCAAACGTATCCAACAATTTCAGTCCAAAGTGCTGAGAGCAATATGTGACGCTCCTTACTACGTCAGCAATGATACGTTACACCATGATCTGCAAGTACTCACAGTCACACTGGTTTATCAGAATAAATACCAAACATTGTTTGGCAAATGCTCTAACCATCCAAACCCTCAAATTTGGCCAATCTACATGTCGACACTGTCAGATAATCTGATACGAGAAGTAAATCGACGAATGCTCTGAGATGTACTTACGAACTCCGCGTTTGCAGAATTATCTATGGTCGTACAGATCAAGACATTGCTGTTGTAGCATAATTCAAAACCAGCAGGCTGTTTATTGAAACAGAGACTGATCGTCGTACTTTTACACATTTTTAACTGAACTCATGTTGTCTATTAGTACAGGTGCGCGGAAAAAAATACGTCATTCCGACGTAGTTTAAAAATCGAACGGTGAACAGTTTAATCTCAGGTATCTCTGCAATGTCTGTGGTTATTACTCGTATTATTGCTCAAGGATGACAAATGAATTTGAGATACCATCCATTAACAATTTTCGATTTAGTACAAAATTTTATCATATACTTTACACGTGGATGTATAATCATCATTATCATCGCATTGTTTTCATTTTACATAGGATTCAATGCACTAATTAAGTCACACAGAGGCGCGTGCATATGATATACAGAACGCTCTAGGTTTAATGTATGTCGGGGTGGTGTAGTTGCTAGAATGTTCGACTGTTAACTCGACGGTCGGGGGTTCGAAACCAACACGCGGCATAGAAAGTTTTCATCATTATTTCATTTTTAATTATCACAGAGAAGGCAGTGGCGCCCCACTCTGTATAACATCATATGCGCACGCATCAGTGCCTTGAATGCTAGCTCATTTTGTACGTAAAAATAAAACGTACAATAATTAGTCACGCCGTTCGGCAACGAACAATACGACGATGATGACGTTTATAAATACTAATTTAATTTGCTTGTTAGTGTATTACACATATAAATTTTACTACGTTAGTGTTGGTGAATGTGCTGAATTTAACTAATTTATATATAAGGCTTGTTTGTTGTCTTTTTTTTGTAGTCCATTCAACTGTCGATGCCTTTCCTTACTTTGGCGAGATACATATTAGAACTATCACTATTAGAATACAACGCTGTTTTTTTCTCCGAATCTAAGCAAGCAGCTGCTGCTTTATATTTGGCATTAAAAATGACTAAACAGAATGGATGGAACAAGACGTTAGAATCATGCTCCGGTATACTATATATTTTTGTTATTAGATTTTTATTTTATTTGCTGTATGCGTTGTAACTTTAAGTTGCGCGCAGATTTTGAAATTTTGTTATACATATTAAAATAAATGCTGAGGGCATGTTTAGTTTTGTTTTTTTTTTTAGATATATTTAATCAGATTGAAAGAAAAATTAATTGTATATTTCTGAAAACAGTGGAAGTATTATTAAATGTAATATTGAATGTGGCACATATGGAGTCGATGAAGTTTGAATTAGGGATAGAGTACAACAGAATATGAGATATACAGAAAGGACTTGTGAATAAACAGAACAAGCAGAATGTAAAACGAGAGGAACGTTAAGGTAGATAATCGTATAAAAGTGATATATAACAAATGCGAAATTGGCTGAGTGAAATTCCAAGAAATTTAACATGAACCTTGGATGGATAAGAGAAATTATTGGGAGTATGAATTTTTGTTTCAGTTATGAGTAAAGATGCGCTAAATTGATATACTCTTATTATTCATCTTAAATATAATGTTTCTCTCGTTTACGCAGATGCGTATGATATCGAATTAAATATCGATTGAACCATTTTCACGACGATGCATAAAAAATTTACGAACTTTTAACTATTTCATATTTCAGTTATGATCGACTAATGCGATGCATTGCTACTATCGAACATACGCTTATTTCTATATACGACACGTATACATATAAATATGTGTCTACGTGTAAAAATAATATTTTGGTTATTCATTGTTTTTTGTTTTTTTTTTTATACAAGGTAGCGTCCTTGGACCTACCTTGTACCTGTTATACACAGCAGATATACCGCCAACTACAGAAACCTGTATTGCCATATTTGCTGATGATACTGCTATTCTGTCAGTTGGTGATACAATAGAAAGTGCAACAACTAACCTGCAACGAGTCATACACAATATTAGTAAATGGATGCGTGTTTGGAAAATCTTAGTTAATCGCCAGAAATCAGCTCATGTCATATTCACTCTCAGACGATATACCTATTTACCAGTATATATCGATGGCATTGCAGTCGCCAAGACAGATTCAGCCAAGTACCTTGGCATGCATCTAGACTCACGTCTAAACTGGAAGGTGCATGTCAAGATGAAAAGAAAACAAATTTCTCATAAGTTACGGGAAATAGACTGGGTGTTAGGGCGGTATTCAAAACTCAGTTTATTTAACAAAGTTTTAATATATAACCAGCTGATTAAGCCGATCTGGACCAACGGCATCCAGCTATGGGGCTGTACAAAGCAGAGCAATCGTTTGATTATTCAGCGAGCTCAAAACAGCTGTTTGCGGACTATCACAGCGGCTCACTGGTACCAACGAAATCGTGACATACATTCGGACTTGAACATTCCGTGGGTCAACGATGTAATTCGCTGCTTCGCAAAGAAACATACAAACCGACTTCATCAACATCCAAATCCTGAAGCACCAGATTTAATCAATCGCAATTGTGAATTAAGACGCCTTCAACGAACAAAACCACATGATTTATAATAGTTAGATTTAATACGCCTTCAGCGAATAATATTGCGAAATTTATTAGTGTATAGTTCGTATGTATGTAACTGTACATATATATAAGTATCTAAAGTTATGGGTTCTATTTTATAATTAATACTTATTTATATCATAGATAAGATTGTATTATATTAACAATTGCAATTAAAAAAAAAATGTTTTTTATTAATAATTTAAAAGAAAAATATATTTGTTATTTTTATTTTATGTTAGAAATGTTTTATTTACGGCAATAATATTTTGTCATATAAAGGTATAATTTGATTACAGGTTATAAAGTTAGTGATTTCAAACGAATTGTACTTTTCTTCAATGCTATGCTACGTAGAGAGTATAAAGATCTCGTTGTGGTTAAAAACAAATATTCTCATGAGTAAGTGTCTAAAATTTGTACTTAATTTCATTTAAAACTCGATTTAAATAATACATTAAGGATATTTAATCGAATAAAGGCTGTCTTTTTGGTTCGTATATGTTCGTAAATATTATATCTCGGGTACCGTTTCAATTTTTTTTTTTCAGAAATTTTTTAATCTGTGAAAGAATTATTTTAAGGAAAAAATCGATCGAAAAATGTCAAAATTCATTACAAAAAAAGTTTCTCCTAATATTTCTGATTATATAATTTTATTGAACGTAGTTCTACCCGATTAAATACGTGATTCGTATATAAATATATTTTCCGGGATAACAATTTTTTTTTTTAAAAAAAAAAAGGTACTTGAAATATTTTTAGTTAATATTACTGAGAAAATATATTCGTTTCGTTTTAAAAAATTGAAGATTTGAACTAGAAATAAATAATAAATTGACAACTTTTAACAAATTCCGGAACCTCGTTGCCGATATTTTTCATATAAAATTCATTTTAAAATAAGAATTAATAAAATAAAATCTCATAATAGAAAAATAGTACAGGATTTCTAATCGAACTTCTGAAACTAAAAACTTCACGAGAAGGATATACGATTAATAGTAATTAATGGTCGACTGACTAAAACGTTAAACAATTTCCATATTAGAAAAAACGCTATCGCCATGGGGATACAATGTTTAAAGAACGTCTAAACAATTGTTCCCAAACGTAAAATATTGTTATTATAGTTCGTCGCATAGTTTGCGATGCGTGATTTTTGAATAATTAACCGGGAAAAACATCCTCACCGTCGCTGTATTTTTGTTATTTTTTAATTTAACGAAAATAAAACAAAAAAGGAACTAAAAAAAAATCAAGTCAATATAAAAAATATAAATTGTAAAAATATACACAAATTTATAAAAATACAAAATGTAAAAAATTACTTAGAAACACAATTTACTTAAATTATCATTGATAAAAGAGTGTTTTTAAATAATCGGATACAATCAGCAATATAAAATTTATACAAAAACACAATAGCCAGTAAAATAAAAATATTTATGAAATTTACAATATACTTCTTAGAATTAATTTATCATTGCATTTTTCTCTTCTTTTTTTTTGTTTTTAATGTTTTCCTGTGTGTAAAATTTCGTAATTTTGGTTAATATTATTTATTTTGTGTTTTAATTCTTTATAATGTTTTTCAAATAATGATTTTTCATCATTGTTTACATATGAATTTAATTTTTTTTTTATTTATTTTCATTTTATTTGCTATTGTATTTTTGTTTATATATAATTTTATATTGCTGATTGTTGATTGATACTACATTTCTAATCATATTATTTAAAAATACTGTTTTATCGTTGATAATAATTGTTAAGTAATATTTTATATTTTCATAAATTAATGTTTATTGTTATTATTTTTTTTTATATTCACTCGATGATAGCTCAATAGCAGGAAAGGTTTATGATTTTTTATAAAGAAAAAAATAGTGATTTTTAACTCATTTTTTTTTATTGTTTATTTTTTAAAAAAAAACACTACATACTAAACTTTTCAAATAATGAAATAACTTACAAACGAAAGAAGTAATCGATTTTTTTGCTTTTTCAGAATATTCTTCGAAGTGGCCAAAACTCCTAAGTTACGCGACGACGAGCTAGATTTGCCTGCGTATGAAGATCCGTCGTCAGCAGAACGTAACGAACAAAATATGGAATTCATGTTAATCGACTGAGTCTGTCCATCCTTGGATTATTGGTAAACAATGAAATTTTATTATTATAAATTTTATACTGTTCGTACAAATTAACTTTTTTTAATATTCGTTAAATTTATCTTGTGCTTGTTTTTATATAAATCTCAAATCGCAAATTGTATACCCATTTTTCCATCATTATTACCGTAATAGTAGTAGTAGTAAAATCATTTGTTATCATTTTTTTGCATGATCGAATATTTTTTTTGGCCGATTTATGAATATTTATATTGGGAAAAATGTTTAATTTTTGCATGTATAAATGTTCTGTGTGATTACTCGTATATTAAAAAATAATAATAAAAAAAATCGTCTGCCAGTTATTATTCATATATGTGTACGTTTTATTCGTTTGACATTTACACGATTGTAAAAATAAATTGTTATATAGATAGCGCTGTTTCGTATTCAAGAAACGAGTTAATATTGTAGTATCGTGTTTTTTAATTACAAACAATATATAAAAAAAAAAAAAACGTCGGTAATGTAATCTGTATGACTAGAAATTATAAATAAAAATTGTCTTATTATTGTGTTCAATCGATCTTTTACGTTTTAAACCACTTTTAAATACTAAAATGTTTAACTAAATGCGTTATTTATCGCACTCAAAACGAGGTTTTAATTTTTAGTGCGAAATATTCGTAAACAAGGTCGATATTTATAAATTTACCATCTTTCAACTTTATCAGAAATTGTGTATAATAAGCATACAATTCTGAAAAAAATTTTCTCACGGTACGCATCGTTCATTGAAATTACACGCACGTCATTTTAAAGATAATCGCTTTCTTAATTCAGTTTTATTATGGACCATTTAAAAAAAAAAAAAAATAGAATTAGCGCATTTAATAATAATGATAAATCTAAATTTAATTAAAATAATTCGTTAAAAAGCGTGTTATTTTATACAAAGGCCGTGTTATAAAATTATACGCTTATTTATGGGGGGGGCTCTGATTTAATTTAGTTTTACCGTGTCATTACTCAGTAATTTTAGTAAAATAGCAGAAAAAATTATTTTGAGTAGACTAAAAAAATTCATAGATGATAATGATATTTTTATAGAAAAACAATTTGGATTTAGGAGTAATTTATCTACCGTCATGCAATTAGCAAGAATTAGTGAAACCATAACTGATGGGTAGTACAGGATTACTGTTATTAGACATAGAGAAAGCCTTCGACACCACTTGGCAACTTGGTTTAACATACAAAATTATTCAACTTAAATTTCATAGTTAAAATTAACAATGATAATTATTCCTACATGAAAAATGCATTAGCGGGACTTCCCCAGGGGAGCATACTGGGACCTTTTTTATTCCTTCTTTTTATTAATGACATTCCTAAAATTAAACATTTACAGATGGCATTATATGCTGATGATACTGCTATATATATATTGCACATCGTATCGAATTGTCACTATACAAAGAAGACTAACTGGGGCTTTTATTAAATTAAATTCGTATTTTGATAAATGGAGAATCAAAATAAATTCCGATAAAACTCAATCTATTCTATTCACGAAAAGAAGACCGCATTTCTTACCACCTGTAATAGTGAACAACAGATCTTTGGTTTGGAAAAGCGATATTAAATATTTAGGTGTAATACTGGATCGGGGTCTCACATTTACTAAACATAGTATGCCTGCAATAAGACTCATGCGGCTCTGTTTAAACTATACCCGATATTTAATAAACGTTCTTACGTCAGCTCGGAAAATAAATTAATAATCTACAAAACTATAATCAGAACAATTATGCTTTATGCCTGTCCCATGTGGTCATATACTAGCCGTTCTAACTTTGCGAAGTTACAACGGCTACAAAATATGTGCTGCAGAATAATTCTAAATCTTCCACTCTATGTAAAGAATTGAACACATCCACAAGGCATTGAACTTACCATATACATATACACGAGGTTGTCGAACAAAAAACAAAATTATTTTTTGATAGCTGTCCCTGCAGTCAGTACTCATTTATAAACGATATAGGGGATTACAACGTACAAGTTTGCAACTAAAATATAAGCGCTACAAACACAAAAAAAAAAGTACAGCTGGGATTATCTTTTATCCAAAATTTATTTTTGTATATAATACATAGAAAATATAAAAATTATTGTTTATCCTACTAAAATAAATATCTATAAATTTATATAGGTAGGTTTATGATCAGTATGCGGGTTTTGTTAGTGGTTTTTCCTGTATTTTTACTTTAGTTAAATGAGCGACTGGGCATACTTTTTAAACTAGTATACGTAGTAAGAACTGTGTTCGGAATGCGTTATATATTATTTATTTGTTTTTTGTAACATATTTATTTTTTGTAAATACACTTTTTATCAATCAATCAATCAGTTTTAACAGTTAAAAATTTTACATGTTTTCTCATTAACTCATCCAAAATTTTTAGTTCAACTTTGATCAGTTAAACAGTTAAAATCGGCAAACTCGAGAGATCTATACAAATTATGCAAATAATAATTGTTTAATAATTCTATATATATATATATATTTGTGTGTGTATCAAAAATATATATCAGCGACTTCCATCAACATTTGCCGAGAACTGTACTCGTAAACAAAAGCTTACATAATTACATCATTTTCGTACGAACGTGTTAATGCAAAGTTTATGGTGTACGTTAGTTTCGAATGAAGACATGACTCCGAAAATCTCGTTACTTGAACGACTTAAGGCTCGGTACATGTTAATATATTATTGTATAAATTAACGTTATTCACACATTTTATTAAAATATGCAATATTCAATTGCAATTTGTTTGAAATAAAAAATTGGTCGTAATATTTTGGAAATGATTACAAGCGAAGTAATTTTTAATTTGGAGACCTCTCGCAAAATCAATATAAATAAAAGTTGTTTTTACGAAAAAAGTTTTTATAGATTCCATAAACAAACATCGCCAGTTTTAAAATTACAATCTATTGTCTTGACATGTTTACTGTGCCGTGTACCACTACAGGGCCGGAGAAACGGTTCAGAAGTACTAGAACTGATTGAATAAACCAGTTTCATACAGGTATCCCCGCATGAAACCAAGTTTGTCTGGACTTACTTTAATGCTTGGAGGAAAGTGTAACTTGACGCGTTGGTTGATATACTTGGCACACTCAATTGGCTCACCATTAAACGAACAGAGTGGGGCATTTTTCTCTCCTTATCAGATGACCATGCAATATAATTGTATGGACGATTTTTTCGTTACGCGTCAACAAGGATGGTGTGGATCAGAATATATCCCTTCTAATTCTGCGTAATTTCTTTATTACTGACATCTGCTGCCATTGTAGTTTACATATAATATGCATGATTCAATATGCTCACTAAAATCCTTACTTGTGGTAGGTAATTGTGGAGCTGGAAACATTGTAGAAGCTTGCTGAGCTGCCAGGTGTGCTAGTTAATTACCTTTTACCCCATAATGGCTTGGGATCAAAGTTAATGTTGGTTTATGGTCGCAGCTTAGTTTAGCAGCACGATCTGTTTGGCGATGGTATGCTTGATGTTTGTGCCGCTACTTGAGCACTTTATTAAGGTATTTGTATCCTCCACTATGTACTGTACCGCCAATCTGATAGTGTACGTTTCCGTCGATAGGACCGAGAAGTATGGCGGTAGTAAACAACAAACGGTGGTTTGTCCACAGATGCGACCGCGCATCCTACACCGGGACATGATTTAGAGCCATCTATGAAGAGAGCATCATACGTCCATCGAACTGTTCAACTATACTTCCTATATGCTTGCGGCTTCCAGAAAGCAATGCAGAACATTTTATACCCTAAGTATGTTAGTTCTCACCGTGGTAAGGCCGCCGCGTAGTTTTAATATATCATCGGGTGTGTACCTTCTGCGATATCATTCAAAATTGGTTTATATAAAGATACTATTTCTATTAATCTTTAGAAATGTATAATCTGATTTCACGGGAAGATCGGGAATTGATACGAACATACGATTTTGACACAATTTGCAATCGTCGAAATTTAAGTCACTCCATCTAGGTAATTTAACAGGTTGAACGTAGGAGTTGTTCAGAAGACTATGCATATGCGATAATATGGGACTATTTTTTCTAAATTGAACGCGTACGTTATATTTTAAAGATTATCACAAATTTACAGATTTCTACGAAATAGCTGAAATTATCGACATGTTATGCAAAATATGATCGTTATAACTGGGAAAATAACATTGAGAAATGAAAAAGATGTCCACAATAACAAAAAATTGAACGTAATAGGGAAATGTTGCATTTGTTCGATCGTTTAGGTAAAGATGAGTATTGTTTGAAAATAATCTAAAACAAATTCTTCGACGAATATTCTAAATGAAAATAAATATTTTTCAGTCTGTATATCTGTAAGTACGATAATGGGATTTTGCGATTATAAGAATTTTCCTCCACATCGTATTCTTCAAAAATCGACGTTCTATAAACGTAGGCATATTAGAAAAGATTTCAACGACCGATAAAGACAAATGTTCGATTGCAATGCCTCAAATAAAGACTATATAGAAGTTTTGTACTGAATTTACTTTGGAGATTCCGGTATTGTATTCGAAAACCACAAGTATATATATATACTAATAGGTTTCCACAAAGAAAAAATATATCGACTTACGACTTATTAAATTTAGAAAATGACCAAATTTTATTAAATAATAACATTTACTATCCCAAAGAAAGATCGAATAGCGAAAATAAATGCGCTGGTCTGTATCAAATGTTTAAAAAGACTTATTACAACAAACACAAATATGAAATGAACCCTCTTATAGTCGATTGTACTACATAACGCTATACATTGTATCAATCGAACGTTAATAAAAGGATCGTCGATTAATATTAAACTAATTTTTAATTGGCCATATAATGTAACGGTTCGTTGCGTATTTGTCGAAAAATGTAAGGACAGAATCCACCTTTGGTATACGTATCGAGGATGAGACTATGTATATGGGTAATTCGCCGATAATTATAGAAAACGATAATATAAAGATACTAAATACCGACTACTGGGTATACGAAGTTTCGCAAGGATTATAATAAGAGTTATTACGTTCGAAAAATCTAAAAATTATAACAAAAGCGGCTTGAAAATTATATGAAGAACTTTTCTTAAAAACTAGTTCATGTAAACGAAACAACGATTCAAATAATCCGCGTTCGAAAAGTAGTATAGGAAATAAATATAACGCCGTAATTAAGATGATTTAAATTAAACATAATATTCTGAAAAACGTCGAACAGAATTAAAAGTCTATAAAAAATAACCTTGTAGAATATGTATACGAGAACATTGTAGACGAATCGTTAGATTGCGTACATTATAGGGTGAAGTAAAAGCCGATAACCCTTTAATAATTAACATTATAAATATCAGGAATTTAAGGAAGAGGACGGATTACAAACAAGGCGAGAAAAAAAATCATACAAATACTACCGGTAAAACAAAAAAGGTAGCGTACTCAATTACTCATTAACGATATCGTCGAAAAATTACCTGTCGACGCTCGTTACACGTCTAGTTTTAATCTTGAAATTAGCGAAAATAAAAAAAGTCAAACCTAAAAATAAGACGAAGCGGCCATGTACCAAGATGTAGCGTATTACAAATCTAAAAATTTGGACGACAGACACGAAGCGGATTTAGAACTGGAAAATGAAGCGTGGAAACGTCTACTCGCTAAAGATTCCACTTAAGCCGAAAGAACTATTTAGCTACATCAAACACCCAGTTAACATAAGTACGGAACAAGGACAGCTTATTGCGAGAGAGCCAATAAACCTGTGAACTTAAAAATAAAACGAGAAATAATACATTTCCAGCGTATTTATCTTTTTGTCGATTACATTTCGGTAGTGTCTAGATTTTTGCGCCTTAGAGAAACATCGAGCAGACGAGGATTATAGTTCTATTTTCACTTTCTCCTATATACGTTTCAGACAACGCTTTTTGTTGTGTTTACTCTAAATTTCTGCTTCAGAGTTCCTTCGATTTTTCTACTTATCGAACCTAGATATCCATATTGTTTCATAATTTAACATCACGGTAAACCCGTGAATTATCGTTGTGTCTGTCGATTATTTTCGTATTGTTAATTATTAAACCGTAATCAGCGCTGTATTTTTCCTGACGAGTTACGCGTTTGCGTCATACTACTTAAGAGCTATTACTTATGAGCGTTGTGTTGTGTGCATGCCTGAAGTCTGATATATGAAAAAAGATATAATTCGCGTAAAATTCTATTTGGTGTCTTTAAAATATTGTCTCGGGTTTGTTTTTTTTTTTTTTATTATTATTCTGTTCAGTCCTCTTATACGTTTGTATACTTGTTAACCATTAAAAAACCATCGAATCGAAAGATGAACTATATTAAATCGAATTCTCTAATTTATTTTATTCGCCAAAAAGAAAAACCGTCGTCAGAACAAAAATAATATTTTACATTCAGTTTAGGTTGTAATTTATTACAGCAATGTACACGATAATCTTCGAAACGCGTATCATAAGCACTCACATCGATGGTATAATTTAATTAATTTTAAAAAAATCACACGATGAATTAAACAACGCCCGTTGTTCTTCACAGCCTGCTTACAAATATGCAGATTAACTAATTATTATCGGTCGTTAAATTGCATTATAGTATTTTAAAATAATTTCATTTAAGGGCACAGTAAAGACGAACTGATAAAATTTCATACGAAAAACATAAATTTATTGTAAGAGGAGAAAGAACAAATTTCCACCGCTTGGAAGAAGCACGTACTCGCTTGACGCACTCGCATGTTCAGAATTGACTGAATACAAAATAGACAGACGGATGTTTAAACATTAAAAAATAAATAAATTTCGAAAAATATATACGTAATGTCTTTTTTAATTTGCGAAGTAACCGTCGAAACATTAATAAATATTTCGAATTAACAACGATTATTATATAACAAAATACTTTTCTATCGATAAACCAGCCGGTAGGTAACTAAATATTAACTTTATTAAAATATTTAAATTACGTTAAACACGCGTAATTACATATATAAAAGAAAAAATATAATATAAATATATCGAATCTTTTAAAATGCTAACGCATCGCTAATTTTATATTTAATTTTTCGACAATTACTCAATCGTCGAATAAACAATAATTAAAAAGTTTTTCCAATATACAGGTTATAATTTAAAAAAAAATAATAATAATAATTCTACAACGATTTCGCAATAAACATATATATACATATAATTACCAACTAATAACTTTAAACAAAGATAACGTTCGAGTATCACAAACTAATCATAATTTTCAGGATGAATTTTACTCGTGTAAAATAGACTTAGCACGTTGAAAAAGTATGTGGTTATATAATTTTATTCTGAAAATTCCCCGGACGCAAAAACGTACTAACAAATATATTTTTTATCGAATACGAACAAAGAACTATAGAAATCCTGAACACGGTAAAATCCGGGAAATATAATACTCGGTTCGCATAACGAGCAATGAAAGAGGATATAAATTATTGCGGAGAATTTTTCAAGGCAAGATAACGGTACGAAGAGAGATTAGAAAAATATCTTGGTTCAAGAATTTCAGAACATAGTTTGGAGCAACATCTACAGAACATCGATGGACAAAATCATTCTAGCTAATTTAATCGCGAACATCTGTTGACGAATATACACTGGAAAAAGAAGAAAACGTCAATACGGATTGTATATACAACGACAGCGAACAATTTATCTCGCTGGTATTAATCATAAATAAATCTGATAAAAACGAAGATAAAAAAATTTTAAAATTGATTTTTTTTTCAAAATTAAAGGAGCCTGACATTTTTGAGATTATAACTTCGTTTTACTATGTAGCATGAAAAAAAAAACGCGCGATTAAGCAGGTACAAATACGGCGCATTTAGATAATAAAAACATCTCTCGCTCGGATAGCATTTTTAAAGTTAATTTAGCATACTCGACTTTTTTTACATCTTACTCGCAATAATTCATACGATAGCTGAGTCAGCTGATATTCTGCAACCGATTCTTAAAAATAATCGACGACATTCGATTCCGTAAGGACCCCGTAAACGATCAAACTTGTATTGTTTGTCAAACTACTATCATTTTTTATCGTGTTCATTATGTGTACATTCTTCAAACAACTATTGACACTGTTCACTGTTAATATTTAAACAAATAAAAATGACTACAAATTTGAGACAAAGCTTTTCTTTCACTAGCACTGTGCATTAAAAAAAAAAAGAAAAAGCATTGTTTATGAAATTGTTGACTTTTAAAATTGTAATTTATTATATACGTTTTCAACAAAACCAGCGCTGAAAATATACTGAATTAATTTGCGAGAGGTCACGTTTATTTGTTATATTATACAAATGACATGTATAAATTTTGTATTAGATATTTATAACATAGTGCTTATACCTGATTTTGAATTGAACTGATTCTAATTTCATCCATTAAAAAATGCAATTCTCTTAAATACCACAGCGCAGGTGCATATAAATCTTTCGTCAAACAGCCAGAAAGTTTTGATTTACTTATTTTGTTACTTCCACGTTTATATGTGGTGCGAAGTTATATTTTTTTTTTTAACTTCCTCCTCTGTTATACTAGGACGAGAAAGTGTTAACATTTCAACCATTTCTTAAATTCCTCGTCTATTATTCTTATCCGTATAGTCTTTAGATTTTAATTTTCGTATTTGTGGAAATCCTGTGTATATATAAATTCTAATAAAAAATTTTTTTCACTCACATTTCACGCTGAAACGTCCATCATATGAAAAATAATAAAAGATACTGATTTTTATTTATCAAACAAATCGTCAACCAAAATTTTTGTCAAACGCGGTTTTTATTTGACGAACATTGATCATTTACAATTATACCGTGAATGAGTACGGAGTACTGAATACCAAATACTCTATCCGATATACTAGAGTTAACTCTCACTCAAACCGGACAAAATAGTTGAAATAGTCATTAATGTTCAGGTAACTTGGTCAATATTCGGTATTGATTGCGAGCAGTTACTTTTCTTTCGACTACTGAAGTGTTGATATTTTTCAAATTTATTACAATTTTTAGACAATTCAATACAGTAATTTCCTTAAAACACTATATTATTTAAGTATAGTTTGATCTTTGAATTTGTTCTTAAAGCACTTCATATATATAATTTTAATTATATAATTATTTTTTTTTAATTTTAACAATACAGTAATTTGATTTTGTATGCATTTATAATTTTTAATTCTAATTTTTATTTTATATATATATATACACTCGAATTATTATTTTTTTATTTGAAATAAACGATCTGAATATATATATATATATATATATATATATATATATTAGCTGTTTTAAACGTATGATATTAACTAAAGGTCCAGTCATATGTGATATACATTTCCATTCTAGTAATACGCATTAGTTCGTGTTCAATACTCAGTATTTAATACTTAACAAAGTAACCGATTCTTAAAGTACTCGATTCCATAGTCACCGATTCATAAAAGTAATCGATTCTGCCCATCACTAGTTCTACCTCCATAGTGTAAACAACTAAACATGTTCGAAACGTCGGCTTTTTTAAAAATAGTAACATGATATCGACCGAAAGTTTTATATATATATATATATATATATATATATATATATATATATATATATATATATATATATATATCTTCAAATGTGTATTGTCAAATTACTATCGCTCTAAATTATGTTCGAAACATGAAATTCGCGTTCGAAAAAATACTGAAAGACCACTCAAAAATGCAACGTATCTCACAGAACAATAACAATAATAATAATAATAAATACTTTTTTTCACTTATCACAGACGCATAAATAATGAAAAATACTTATCCTTGAATATTATTTTAAATTCGACGGCCGACGATAAATAACGGTAACGATATATCAGGTAACGTCGTCTATCTGTATACAGTTCCATCTGTCGTATCTATTGCTTCTTCTCAGACATTTCGGACAAATAAGAATTTTGGAAAAGCATTTGCTATGATAACACGATCCGCATTTATTACATCGATGGATATGTTCTAAATCCCACGGAAATATAACTTTACCATCATCGCACAATTCGCAAATAAAACCGTGCATCTGACAAAACTTAAAAAAAAAATAAACGTAATTAAAAAATATATATATATATAAATAATGGTAATAAAAAATGTGCGTTATAAACTTTTTATATATATATATATATATGTGTGTGTGTGTGTGTGTGTGTATATTTAATGCTAAAAATGAAAGAAAGTCGAATGTTAATACACTTAAAATCAATTTTTCACAACAAATATATCACTTCCTCGGTGACACAAAGGACACTTATTTTAAATAGATAAAAGTGACTGGAAATATGTACATATTAATAAAAATTTTCATTTTAATTAAACAAAATTATTATTAAATCCTAAAATTTAATAAAACTATATATAAAAATTTTAATTTTAAATTAACGTAATTCGTATTAAATTATTTATAAAATACATTTTGATTGAACATATTTTCCTTTAAAAAAAAAATTAATGAAAAAATGTTTTAAGGTAACAATATATAATTAAATAATTAAAAATAAATGAAAATAAATGTGGATATCGCAAAAATTGTTATTTAAAAACGCAGTTCTAACTGCCAGCTGTATCATTCGAACTAAAACGATAAACAAATAGACAACAAGAAGTAAGTAAAAATCGCTAAAATTTTATATATCACAAAGCTTTTCGGCTATTAAGTCATTACCGAGTGAACACATATATATACAATTTATAAAAAATATAAAAAGGAAAAAAACAAAAAATAAAATAAATTATTACAAAAATAGCAACGTGAAAAAACAAATTTGATTATAAACTAATCTGATGAAAAATCACTATTTGGAAAACATATTGTAAAGAATTAAAATATAAAATCAATGCAATTATAAAGTTTTTCATACAGAAAAACGTAAGAAAGAAAAAAATAAAACTACTAGAAACATGGAAATAATAAAAGAAAGAGATAAAAATAATTTATTAAATTCGATGACAAAAATTTGATAAAGAATCAGTTCTAAGTAGTATATTATTAATTTAATCAATTTTTATATTAGATAGAAAGTTTCTATTTTTCTAAACATTTTTACATATAAAATTTATATGGCTGATCCGTTGATTGTGTTGTTCACCACACTTGCTATCAGATTATTAATCAAATCAGTCTACTCACTTTGCTATTTTTTTTTTCTAAAGTATTTTTTTACATTTTATTTTATTGTTTCCTGTTTCCTTTTATATTTTTTATAAACTGTATATATTTCTTTTTATTTCAATTTAATAAACCGAAAATCTTTGTGTTTTCTTTTTAAATATAAAAATTTAGTTATTTTAACTATTTTTTGTTGTTTATTTATTTAAATTATAAAACGGTAAAATAAATAAGAATAAAAATTTCAAATTTTACAAATAAATTTACATGCATATATAATTTTTAAAAAGTATTTCTGTTGTACTTCCATGGTGATACATATTTAAATTTTTAAAAAATAATAATAATACCAAATATTTTGATAAACTCAGTCCACTAGTTTCGCCGGCTACACAGTATCAAACGAATTTTCCTTTTTATTCCGGATAAAACTTCAAAGAAATCGATAAAATTTTACCTTTTTCGATAGTAATAATTATAAATTAACCATGTTCTTCAGGAGTATAATTATAATGCACAGATGTTTAACGAAAAGAATCAATCTAATAATTTACTAAATAGAAGCCTTAGTATTAAAAATTTTATCAATAATATTCGTAAAGATACGAACTATATAAAGAATCAATCTAATAATTTACTAAATAGAAGCCTTAGTATTAAAAATTTTATCAATAATATTCGTAAAGATACGAACTATATATTGTAATAACCCTTTAAAAAAAAAAAAAAAAACAAATTACAAACAAAATGAAGGTTTGTATACGAAAATTATTCTCAGAAATTTTACGTTTCATTATCTAGGTGGATTTGAGAACAATCGATTTTTGTGATAAAAACCCTGCAATCACGTATATTCTAATTAACCATTTTGAAATGAAATAAATGTACGTTATCGAAACTTATACTGTAACAATCAGCTATAGGAAATTGATAAACTTATGCATTGTAATATTTTAATATCAAAGAAACAGAGTTCTGAGCCAACCCGAATTAATTCCACTGACAAATATGATTAAACGTATAAAATGAACGATGAAAATACCGCGTAAAATAGAGAGCTTTTTAAATCGACTTTAAGTAAATTACGAAACATATCTAATTTAAAAAAAAAAAAAAAAACATACAAATAATAACGGAACATATTAAGTAATATCATAAAGAATTAACTTTGTTACGTTTAAAATACGTATAAATATAATCAGAAAAACTGCAAATAATAATAAAAATTTCTTAACTATTTCGATATCATTTTACAAGCTAATACAGAAGGATTTGCCGATTTACAAAATCAAGCTTTATTATAGATATGTTTAATTTTAATCGCGAATCTATATTCTATACACGTTTATCAATATTTATAAATTTATAATAATTAGAATTAATTCCACTCAGCGGATATTAACGGCCAAAACTGTCCCATAATTTCGGAAAATATGCTGAATTCCCGTCCACGCTTCTATATTCTACATCCGATATTTCAATAATGGTAAATAATAATTTCTGACAATGCTCTAGCTGACAGGGTTGTCTCCAAAAGACAACAGTGGCTGTTCCTGTTCCAGATATACCAAATTCCTGCGACAGACTTCAGTCGACATCTAAGATAAGTTCTAGTTATACCACGAATTCATCGATCACTTTCCATGTATCGAATAAAGTTCGTCAAATTAAACATTACTATACAACGAATACGCGTCTTAATCGGAAGATAATGATGTAATCATCAGCGATTGGGACATACGTAGCCCACAGACAACTTTACCTACTACCAAAAACTTAAATTTAAATAAGTAAATAAAATTATGGGTTTGATAAAAATTATCCGGAACAGAACATACGACTAGAAGATGTAATTAACCTACTTATTATAATCTGAATACGAAATAAATATTTACCTGACAATTATTAACGTGATTTATAGAATGTTTAACAACATCAGCCAACGAACACAGTAATTTCCCACTTTTAACTTGAACGAGATCTTGAAGAGAGTAACAATCTGGTTCTGTCAATATATGCGGCTCTTCCTTTTGTAATAATTGTTTCAATCTTTTTAAATAACAATTAATAATATACGCAAATGTTATGATTTTATATAAGTTGGAAAAAAATATATATATATATTTAACACACATTCCGACATAAAATATAGAAATTATTATTTTATAAGACACAAGTTTCGAGAGATATTTTAAGTTCTTTTTTTTCTTCTTGTTACGCCATGTCCGATCGGAAGTCGCAGATTCATGTTTCTTAAAGTTTGGATATTGACATTTCGTACAGGAAAATTTACGCGATAACGCTTTCTATGGCCAGTAATTTGTCCGTATTGCACGAGATAAAAGAGATGATATTTTCAGGGTGTACATGTCCATATAGTATTTCATTGTTCTTATACTTGAGCTTGTTTCGACATGCTTTTTAACACATTTTGAGTAGTTAAGCAGTCGCGATAAGATTTTCTGTATCGTGCAATACATTTCGAAGGTTTTGAATTTCCTTCTCTAAATTGTATAAGAAGCCAATTTTTCGTGCTATACGGCAGCATTGACCGGAAAAATCGTGACAATGTAGAAGTAACCAAATTAAAAACAAAAATACACATAAAATATGTATAATGAAAGTATATGAACAAAACACGATAAAGAAATAAAATATATAATTATAAACTTCGTGTGACGTTTTCTAAGCAGCTAAAATCCAGATATTAATGGACAACTTTAATGACATGTTCATTCTTGCAGCAAAGATAATCATATAACATGACGTAATCGAGAAAATATAATTCATTTCTATAATAAAATAATAGTAACGCGAAACCAAATCCATTTACTATAACTTTGTATTTAAGACCGGATTTACGTTAAATCTAATTCAATCGTCGCTTAGTAATACACTTACCGCATAAAGACCATATTTTTGTAATTATAAATGTTCTTAACGAGAGATTGAGTTCAATATAAAACTACAAACTGAAATAAATTATTCGCAATTACGATTTAATAATTTTATAATCGCACTATTCAGAACAAAATAGCGTAAATTATAAAGTTCACAGCCACAATTGCTAAATATTACAAACTCGTATTTAAAAGCTGCATCGCGTACTAAAAACTCGTCAGATATCTTAAAACTAAGAACCCTTCACTTCAACGAGCATCTCTCGAGGCGGTACGAAGTAGAAATTTCACGGAGACTACACGAAGATCTAACCTTCCCTTATTCCAAACGGCCGATTCTGTAAACTTCAGTTTACCGCTGTTCATCTTACATGAGCGCAGGAGGAACAGCCGACATTTACTAAATAATTTAATGAAATTCAACACGGATTTTGAGCAAGTCGTCTGCAAACTGATTAGCGATTTAAATAAAGAAATATACACATTCAATTTTTTTTTAAAACATAACTTAGATGCATAAAATTATAAAAACTAACAAGATAGTCCTTTAATACGCAGTCTCGTCGAAGATAGATGTTCATCTTGGAAATATATTCTTCAAATATCGTTATCTGCAAATGTTTTTGTTTTATTTTACTTATACTAAGATGTCTCTCTTCGAAATAACAACTCAACATAATGAAATTGCTGAACTGGGCATACAAAATCCACCGATATCTACAACAACGCAATATTCATTCAATTTACGGACGGTTTAAAGTCTAATTCTGAAATGAGATAATTACCGATGAAATAATTATTGGATAATTCTACTCAGGATTTATGTAATAAAATTAGTCGTAAAGCTCCCAACATCGAATAGAGAAATATTAATAAGTGGCATCTTAATATTTGTAGATTAGGCGTATCTTCTTATAAATCATTACGTACAGGTTAGTCTGAAACTGATTTATAAATAAAAATAGATATTTTCATTTTTTTTTAAGTATCATATTTCAGATGTAATAAATTTTCGTTTATAAAATAATTAATTTCTTCTATAATTAACATTTAACTGACACGACCATTTTACTTTTTCCTTCAAATATGATCAATTTCTTCATTACAAACATAACGTTTTCAATAATTATACATGAATAGCATATGGATATAATTTCTGTGATTTCCTTTAATAATACAGAGTGACCGGACGGTTTTGTTTTTTGAATAGCGCAGTTGGTAACACTGCTACAACTTTTAATGTACACACGAGAGATTCGTTTTTGTCCAGTTCCAGTTATCATAGCATCTTATAACGAGAAAGAGCACGCGTTTTACGTATTCAAAGTTACGCGATGTAAACCTGTATGTGAAATCGTGAACCTTAATTTGCCGAACTTTTGCTCGCCACGTGTTTCTGTTCTCCGCGTATTGAATAACTTGCTGAATGGACGTGGCGCTTGTCATTTTTTTAATTACATCCGCCGCGTATGTTATGGGCGCTCTTCCTTGTTTCCTTTTTCCTTCGACCATGCCTACCAGAAATAGTTTTTCGGAACTATCTTTCCGTATAATGTAGCCAAAGTATGTAGCTATTCGTCTCATCACTATATCACATAGACGCATTTCCGGACGGATTTCATTTAGGATTGAGACGGTTGTTCTTTTTTGGATCCATGAGACTCTGAGCATTCTTCTCCAGCAGAACATTTCAAACGAATTTATTCGTTGGATGTCTGTTGTTTTTAACGTCCACCATTCCGATGCGTTTAAGAAAACAGAGAAGACAAGTGTTTCCATAAAACGTGTTTGGTAGCCATCGTGATGTCGTGACTCTTCCATATCTTTGTTGACCCAGTGCGAGCTTAGCGACTCCTATTCGTCTTTTAATATTTCTTCTGTCGAGGTTCCATCTCTTGCAATTATGGATCCTAGATATACGAACCTATCAACTACTTGGAGGTTGTCCACATATTGTAGGTTATCAGATTTATTACGGTCGATGACCATCACCTTGGTCTTAGCTCTGTTTATTAATAGGCCCGCTGTTTTGCTGACCGTTTCCACTCTCTGGAACAAGGTTTTAAGATTTTCGCTCGATAAGGCAAATATGGCAATATCGTCAGCATATCGTAAATTATTGATAAGTTTTTCTCCTATTTTTATTCCATCTTCCTATCCAGCCATTGATTCTTTAATAATCCAATCGCTGTGTACGTTTAACAAAATGGGACTCAGTATACAACCTTGTCTTACTCCTTTTTCAGGTATAAATTTCTCAAGACAGTTTATTATCGATCTTCACCTTCCCACTCGTGTTGTTATACAAAGATTTAATCAGTTCCATTAGATGATGCTGTTGGACACCAGTTTCATTTAGTGATTTCCATAATCTGCTCCAGTGCACGCAATCAAATGCTTTTTTGTAATCTATAAAACATATGCAAGCTCTGATATTAAATTCTCGACATTTTTCTATTATTTGCCGTACGTTAAGAATCTGTTCTCTTGTACCTCTTCCTGGCATGAAACCGGCCTGTTCCAAAGATATTTGCGGCAATATATAAAGTTTTAGCCTCTCATGGATAATGTGCAACATTACCTTACTAGCATGCGACATCAAAGCGATCGTTCTGTAATTTTGGCACGTATCTCGTGATCATTTTTTTTGTAGATTGGGACGTATATCGACATTGTCCAATCATTGGGCCATATGTTCGTGTTCCAAATTTTCTGGCATATTCTATATCAAATTTCGATCATTGCGTCACTCAGGTATTTAAACACATTTCTGCAACGATTTTATCCTCTCCTCCAGCCTTGAACGGTTTTTAACTTTTGTAGGGCGGTGTACACTTCATCCTTAAGTATTGGTGGTTCTATTTCAGTTACCGCAGTATAGATTTTGCTTGTCTTTTTATCCAAGCTTTTCGCAGTATTCCTGCCATCTAGATCTTATTTCATCTTCTCCACATAATGTTATCCCATTTTCGTTTTTAATTCTTAAATATTGTGGGGTGAACTGTCTAGCTATCAATCTAATCTTGTGAAGCATGTCTTTTACTTCATTTTTATTCTTATTCTGTTCGATGTCTCTACATATATCATTCAGGTATTTATTTTTATCCTTCCTACATTGCTGTTTAACTTGTTTGTTGACATCACAATATCTTTGTTTTGTTTCTTCACAGTTTATTCCCTTCATTTTTATCTCTTTGCGCACGCTTATCGTCGCCGATGTTTCTTCTGTGATCCATGGTTTCCTTCTATACAACATCATATTCGAGTTTCTAGATGTTTCACTTGCCTTTTCAAGCGCATGTTTTGTGTGCTCATTGACGTCTTCCTGCGGATGTATTGATTCTGTATGGCTTGTAATTTATGTACCGCCAGATTTTTATAGTTAGTATTATTTCTTAGATACCATTTGTTGGAAGTATTTTCTTGTATTTTACCTTTCTGTAGTTTAATCTTTAATTCTGCAACCAACAGCTGGTGATCGCTACCACAATCTTTCCCAGGATACGTCTTTGTATTTTTAATTGAAGATCTCCATCTTGTATTGATTAAAAAATAATCAATTTAATTCAGATATCGTTCGTCTGGAGAGCGCCATGTATATAATCGTCTTGGATGATGTTTAAAACCAGTATTACAGATGAACATTATTATACTAGCGCAAATGTTAATAAGTTGTTCGCCTCTGTTATTCCTTGTCCCAAGACCATAGTTTCCGACTACGTTTCGTAATCCTATATCCTGGATTGTCTCTTCAACTTTCGCATTAAAATCTCAGAGTACTACTGTTATTTCTCTTGATGGTATTTTATTCATTGTTTCTTCAAGTGTGGCATAAAAATTATTCACAGTTTCTTGGTCTGTTTCATTGGTCGGAGCATAGACTTGTACGATATTTAGATTCACAAGGCTTGCTCTCATTTTTATAGTTATTATCCGATCATTGACTGCTTCATGTGCAATTACACTATTACAATGTTTACCATCTCGCAATTCAATTTTAGGGTGCGTTGAAAACTTTCGCGAGACAGCTTCTGCAACGGATAAAAATGTCTTGGAGAAAAAAAAAACTGTTCTTACCCTACGAACATCGATCTATTTCTGGCAGCCATCATTCGGAGTCCCGTATCTGTTCATCGTCACGCTGCTTCTTTAAACCTGTCGAGAAAATCTGTTCGTCGTATATTGCTGCAAGACTTGTAATTTAATCCTTATTAACTGGTAATAACTCGGAAATTAAAAAGATGCACAACGAAAACTGTTTACTGAAACGATGCTGAAAAAAAATTGAAGGCGGAGAGATCGATTTGAGCAATTTTTTGATGAGCGATGAAGCTCATTTTCAGCTATCCGGATTCGTAAACAAACAGAACTGCCGCTACTGTTCCAAATCTAATACGAATTTAATCAAAACAGAAACCGTCACACAACGAGCGAGTAACCGTCTGGGCTGGAATGGCAAAGTGGCGAATAATGAGACCTTATTTTTTCATTGTTACTGTATATTGAGATAATAAACTCGTTTTTGCTTCCTTTACTTCATCGTCGTCTGGTTCAACAATATGGTCACTGTTCGGCAGAAATGTTCGCAGTACTGAAAGAAGTATTCGATAACCGAATATTGCCGCGTCGCACAGATTTCGCTTGACCGCCGCGATCGCCAGATTTGACCGTTCCCAGATTTTTTTGTGGGGGATACATTAAGAACCACGTTTACGAAACAAGTCCACGAGTTCTGGAAGACCTAAAAACTGGGATTTCTGTAGAAATTTCAAAAATTCAGCGACCTATGCTTGAAAAAGTTTTCGAAAATTTTGTAGACTGAATGAATGTACTATTGCAAATTGAGGCCATCCGAATGATATTAGCTAACCTCACGTTTTCCTATTTTTAAATAAAATTTCGTTCGAAAATTTTGGTCGAGAAGTCAAAAAGCAAAACCGTCCATCTTCTCTGGATCACCCTCTATAAATTAGTAGAAATGAAACAAAATGCTCATTTTACAAATTATTCTTACCTTTCGGCGTATTTGCATGTAAAAATGAAATCTTTTAAAAACATTAACTGAAATCGACATAATCTTATTTTCTTCAAAATTTTATTCTTCTCGTATAAATTCGGATTCAAATCGGATATATTGAATAACGGATCGGTTGACATTTGATCTAAAAGCTTGTACGAAAAATTCGATACGGGACACCTTTAAATTCATATAAAATTTATACGATGTACATTGATGAAATAATAATAATGATAATAATACAGTTATTTCAACTTAATTTATTTTTTGTTTTATTTATATTTTGAATTCGCGATACAAAACCGTTAATAAAAACAAAAAATTAACCTAAATTATTTCAGTTAATTTATCAACTTCGTTTGAACTGAACAACATGAACGCTGTCGATCTTATTTTGCTATGCTACATTATCAATAAAAAAAATGTCCGTCTCTTGTAAAAAATACTTAATTAGATTTTTTTTTAGTTAAAAGATGTCCTTGCACTAGCCGACGTGCGTAATCAAGGCCGAATATCGATAGAATAATTATTAAATAATTAAAATACAGTCAATGATGATAATTTATAAATATATCGTGTACCGGAACTCTACAAAAGATAGCTCACAGGATTAATTATCTAAGGTAACAAACGAAAAATACCCAACTATTATAACGCGGGAGAAAAATTAAAAAAAAAAAGTAAACATAATATCAGATAACACTGAAACTAACAATTAAACACGAAAATAAGTAATATAACATCGAAATAATAATTAGAACAGCATTAACAAGTTAACTCAACTCTCTCGTGTTTGTTACGAAACGAATCCGTTTTATAATTACTTACTTCTCTGTATAGAATGACTCAGAAAAGACGGACGGTTTTGTTTTTTGAATAGCGAAGTTGGTAACACTGTTACAACGCAATGCTCCACGTTTAGTGTACACACGGGAGATTCGTTCTTGTCCAGTTTCAGTTATCAATAACTAAGATTGCGCGTTTTGCGTGGAACCTTATTTTCAGCGTAAATCGGTCACGACAGTGTGCAAAGACAGTTTCGAAAAGAATTGTAGATTTTTTTTATAACACGTCCACGAGATCTGGAAGACCTGAAAACTCGAATTTCAGAAAAAATTTCAAAAATTCAGCCACCTATGCACGAAAAACTTCTCGAAAATTTTGTAAAGACTGAATGAATGTATTGTTGCAAATGGCGGCCATCTGAACGATAAATGATCTCGTTTTCCTACTTTTAAATAAAATTACATTCGAAAATTTTAGTCGAGTAGTTTTTGAGTTATTCAAAAAACAACGAAACCATCCCTCTTCTCTGGGTCATCCTATAGAATGATTTACGAGTACGCAGGACTGCACGTTAATTACGACATTATTTTATTTCGTAAAGTTGACGACTACTTGTTTAATTTTTTCAATAACCTTGCTCACATCGGGCTGTATAAGGTAACGCGCGACGAAAATATTATTTAAATTACAGATATCGACCTAATTCAAATTTATACATTTACTCACTTCGAAAAGTCCCATTTGGTTAACACTCTTCCCGGTATAATCGCGCTTTTGTCCGAGTGACAATCGGTGCAGAAGTATCGACCTAAATATTCGCAATATCTAAATTTACAAGCGTACTTCGGAGCTACCTTCATACTACAACCCGCACATCTGTATCGTTGTTTTTCCATTAATAATTTTCTCCTATAAAACAGAACGCGCGTAAAATACAAATAGGAGTTTATTTATTTATTTTTTTTTTTTTTATTGGTCCAGTTATAACACTCTTTGACCAGTCTAGCCAAATAGGAGTTCGTAGCAATTTATTATACGTCGATATTTTTCTTACGATAAAACAAGAATAGCGGTAGATAAATCTGTCGATAGATACATTATTATTCAATATCTGATTTATAATCTAACCTCGATAGAAAAACTCTTTATATAAAACGGTGTATAATTTACGTTGGCGTAATTTTCGTTATCGTGTTGAACTTTTTAACCAAAATGATGAATAAGTAAACTTTCAATATAAAAAAATATCGAAATTCGCTTAATAACCAAACTTATATATTTCGGAATAACGTAATATATTTAAAGCACGTGCGATGAAATTATATTTTTTAGCGAAATACTTATTCTATTCGGTCACAACAGAGAAATCATAAAGCCGGCATAAATTTATTAAATTACATTTCAAATAAGATAATGTTAAAAATTTCGCTTCGTAAAAATTAAGGAAAAAAGGATCTTTTTTATTTTTTTTGTTTTGGAAACAGTTGTTATACTTCGCCATTTTCGTTACTTTTTACGAAGCGAAATTTTTAACATTATCTTATTTGAAATGTAATTTAATAAATTTATGCCGGCTTTAGGATTTATACTGCTAACGAAATAAAAAAAAAAAGCAAAAAAAAATTAAATATTTCTTAATGTAATGTATATATAAATACTCCGACTCAAAACCGATTTTTATAGTGGATATACCAAACATACTTTAAAGAAATAGGGTACAATTGTTTGCGATATATAAAATAGCGTACGACTCAAAAAATACTTATTAATTCGAATAATACGAAATACTGGAATATTATTTGTTTTTAAGATCGTTCTGGCATGCTTGAAGAAAAGTAAAATTAATGTCGAAGTATGCAACGATAGACATTATATTGATCGCTTATCTTAATTTAAAATTCTCATTTAGGAAGTCATATTCAGGAAATTAGAGCCCCGTGGGTATAAGAATTGATAGAGAATATTTAAATCATCTAATATTTGCAGATGATGTGTAGCACTAATAAGCATTGGCGCAAAAGAGCTTAAAATGACGCTAACTGAATTAAAAACATATATTAAAATAAATAAAATAGGACTAAGGCTAAAGACCAAATGAAAAATACTCGAGAAAGTGTACGAATAGAAATAATAAATAACACGGTAGTAGAAACAGTGAGCGTGTATCTATTATGCAGATAGAATGCGGAATATCACATTACCATGGGTAACCTTTTGCTAGAAACTAAGTTACGTATTTAAAAATGATGAAACACTAAAACGTTTAAAGCGGAAACTTTATAATCGGCGTGTTCTATATCGATTTTTATACGTGGCTAATCAGGGGCTTTCATAAAAAACTAATATTAGAAGAATAATCAGCGCGGGAAAGATTAATATTAAATGTAAGACGGTCCGACCGGAAACAAAATACTACTCGTATACGGAAGAAGATCGGACTTTGTCACGCGGTGGAGCAGATGGCTAAACTGAAGTGTGTGCAGGGTAGCCAGAGAGGAGGATAATGGATGGACAAAGAGTCGTTGCTATGACGTTATAATTCAGGTAGCCAGGAAGAACTGAATTCAGAAAGCTTAGAACCAGAATGAAATGAAGAGATTGGGGAGAAGACCGATATAAGATAAAAAAAATTCTTTATTTCAACGAAACTGAATTATTTTTTTTTTATATGTTACCGGGGAAAATAAGAAATAGTGTAAAAAAGAAAACTGTACTTACACTGGAGTTGGATGAGGTGTAAAAATAATTTGCGGTCTCGGCGGTGCCCAATCCAACGTACCTCGCAATAATGTATTATTACCGTTATTATTAACAACGGCGTCGTCCCCATCGGCTTCTCCTGGTGAAATTGTTATACCGGACGGTAACGGCAGTATCTAGTCAAGGCGATAAACGAAGTATTATTCAAATCTTAATTATATTTACGTAATAAAGGATGAAAAATATATGATAAAACCAGATAATAATCACGTGAGAAAATACGAACCTTTTGCGGAGCGTCATTTTCAGAAACCAACCATTCGATTTCGGACGCAGCCGGTAATTGATTCTCATTAAAACGACGCAGTAACGATATGGCAACACTTTCAGCCGAAGTGAAAACATCATTTTTCCGACGACTCGGCGAGAGTGACCGATCGGAGGAGAATAAAGATAATTTAGACACCGATAAACCTGAATAACGTAAAACGATGTTGTTCGGTTTTTAAATTTTTACGAATAGATTCGAACGTTCGGAAGTATTTGTGTCCTTCTTGTGAGTGCCGGGTCATGGAGGTATTCCAAACAACGAATTTGCTGACTCATTGACTAAGCACGCGTCATCTAGTGGCATAAAAATTAGTCTCTCACAAAGATATCACTTTATTCGCTAGCGTATAGGGATCAATGCGAACTGATGTGTCAAACACCTCTCACTTATTACTATCAACTTCAATCGTCTATCCCCAAACTCCCGTGGTTCTGTTTCTTTAAAAAGATTAGTCGCAAGGGAATTGTACTCGTCAGTAGATTGAGATTTGGACATCATTTGTTAGCTGATCGTCTTTTCCGTATGCATCTTAGAGAAAGTATCTTGAACGGGAAGTCTGCAATCTCAATCGTGTTGTTTTTTTTTAATTTTTAATGCTGTGGCGCTGTTGCGTTCTGAGCTTTACCTTGTCTTGCTACGTTCTTCGTGTATTACCCTCTATAATGTATCGTCTCTTCTCCATCTATATAATCCACAGTTGTTCCCCCATATAGCGACGTTTCTAAAGAAGTCAGCATCCTTGACTGAAATGTAAATAGTCCCACAGTATCACGTTGGGTAGACCGTAAAGGGGAAAAAAATGAGAAAATAGATCAATCCGTAATTAAGTTATGTCATCGAACCGTTTGTTTAACTGAGATTAATCTGAACTGCGTTTGTTATATTACTCTTCGTAATTGACGCAATTACAAGTATACACGCTAGTCGGAAAACAATTCGCATTTTTAATTTTAAAACTGTAACTGCTTCGTACAGAATATTTTTAAACGTGTTTATGTAAAATTTAATAACGGACAGGAAATTTTTTTTAATGTGAAACAAGAAACAGTTCACCAGATATAAACTAGACTGGCCTATACGTGAAATCGAATAAGGTTATATATTCTGACAGATTGATTTTGTACAACTGTTCTAAAGAAGTATATCTAAGATGAATTTTCTATTAGCATTGTCTCACAGATTGTTTCCACACGAATTAGTAGTTTAAGCGAGTTTTTTATTCCGGAAACTAACGCCACTCAAATAGTAAACAATAATTTATTCACACGATTGTAATAACCGAAAATGGTTTCTTATTTATTATACCGATTTGAATATGTCGCTAAATTCGTCTTACTAATTGTAAGCGACATGTATGATGAATTTTTCTAAACAGTAAACTAATATCGGAACATGATTATTCTATCGTGTAAAGCAAGGAGTTCACCATTTAAGATTACAGTAATAAAATATAACGTAAAATATGCGTTACATGTGACCTATAAATATCTTTTTTTTTTCTCAACTCGATATATATTAAAATTATACATGGCATCCTCCTAATACTTTTCGCAGAACTTATAATATGCTACCAAATACAGATATATACACAATCAATTATTAAAACAATTCATATTCTCGTATATTTTATATGTTTTTTTAACTATAATACATGTGCACTGAGAACTATCAATTAATAGTTTTACAATGAAAAAATTTTAAAATATCGTACTTTTACACGCGATCACGTATATATATATATAAATGAATCAATCGACAATATCCAGAGTATTCAATCAACACAGAATGCGAACAGGATTATGAAAAATCATTCGATCCTGTTAATCAAAATGATCGAAATAATACACAAATGTAACATAGACGATAAAGATTTGGGCATAATAAAACATTTATATTGGAATCAATGTGCAAACATAAAGATTGGCACAAATAAGCTACGTACATGATAAAGTTCTCATAAAGTCTAAAACACAAGCACAGAAAACGGATAGGTCGATTAAATAATACAGGCGTAAAATACGGTATGAAGATTAACGCCAAGAAAACAAACGTGATGGAAATTTCAAGAATCAATAGTAAAAAAAGTCAAAATAAAAATCGGTGATCAAGAAATAGAAAATGTAGACGAATTTTAGGTACTTGCGAGTTAAATGGAATTGGAAGAAATCGCAAATAGATAAGAACAAGAATTGCCATGGCGAAAACAGTATTTAACAATCTGAAAAAAGTGCTCGGAAACCAAAGCTCCAGTCTAAATCTAAAGAAAAGAATAATAATATGTTAGGTCTAGAGTGTGTGCTAAAATACGCCTCCGAAACAATAGGAGCAGACTGCGAAAAGAAAATAAACGCTTTTGAAATGTGGAGCTACAGAAGGCTGATGAAGATATCGTGGACAGATGACAAATTCCGCTGTATTGGCAAAAGCATAAGAAAAAAGAAGACTACTGGAGGATATTAACAATAGAAAACTGAAATCCCTGATACATAAAATTCGAGAGGATGGAATCTTCATGGTAGCAATGCAAGAAAAAATTACTGGAAAATCAATAAAAGGAAGAAGACGGCTGAAACTAATGACACACACAGAACTTACAAGAGACAATTGCTCTCTCGAGAAAACGAATAATATGAATACATGCAATCTTCTACTCAGAGCAAGCAACTATGATGATTATTATATATATTATAGTAATAAATTTCTAATTTCTATACATGTAAAAATCCAATTAATTCCTCACCAGATTTCTTAACCGTAAGCAAATCGTTTTCACATTCCGTATCCGTTGAAATGCTTTCCGATGTTGAGCATACGGACGATGATAGAGAATTGACGCTTTGATCAGTCGTCATTGCTAAAACGAAAAATACGATCGCAAAATTATTAAATAAACAAACGAGAGCATCTATTATTATTACAATATTATAAATAAAACGTTTAGGACGATCACAGAAACGAAAAATCTCTTTATATTATTAATATTTTATAAAAATAAAAATTTACAAAAATAAAAAATCGAGGAAAATTACAAAATATAAACCGCCGTAAACGTAAATACGAATTTTAAAGAAAAGTATTTACACAGAAAAAAATCTAAATAAATTAATTTTCTACTAAATAAATACTATGCATTGCATGTAGTGTTAAAATCAAAACTGTATGGTTTCAATCAGAAATCAATTAAACTGATCGATGAAGCGGGAAAAAATACGTAATTTTTTTGTAGACGTTTTAATTTTAAAAAGATTTTATATACAGTACAAATATAAATACAGTGCAATATTATATCGCTATCGTATAACACGATATACGGCATTAAATCGTTATTTAAGAACAAGAACGTATATTTGTACATATAAATCAAAAAATTAAATACATATATATATAAGCGAAGATTATTAATCTTAAATGGACATCATTAAATAAATGCAAAATTTTAAATTTAATCATTACTAATAACTAACAATAATCTCTTTTCACAGCGATCAAGTGAATATATATATATATATAATGTATGTGAATTTGGTGGGTTAATAGTATACCATAATTTAATTTCTTCTGTGTGTGTGTGTGTGTGTGATAAATTGTATTCGTACATATACACATACGCACATTATTCGTATTATATATCTTAATCTTCATAATTCCTAAACCTTGTTAAGATTGATTCACAACTAATTAGAAATGTCAGAATTTTCTGGGGAGCGCCATTTTTTTTCATGTTACTATATCATTTATGTGATATATTTAATCTACAGATTATTATTGTAAGATGTACAAAAATAAAGACATTCGTAATGAAATTTATTTGGAAGATGAAGTGAGCGAAACTAGCAAGTTTAAAGAAAGAACAAACAACAGAGGCAGAAACAATCAAAAATGACCAAATAAAATATGCGAGAATTTAGAAAAACCAGAATATTATTATTCTAATTTATAAAATTTGAAAAGACGAAAATTTTAACCTTTAGATCTGAAACTGAAATATAAATATTAAACGATAAGAAAATGCGAAATTACGAAAATATTATTTATGTCAGCTAATATCGTCAAAAACAACACAATAAAGTAAATAAAACGCACAGTTATTCTTAATTAGGGAAAATATTGATGTTTAAAACACATTTTCATGGTACTCATCTAGCGTAATAATGAAAAGATTAAAATTAGATTAGACAGGACATGTAAGAGCTGAAAACGATAAATGAACAAAAACCAGTAACAGATTGATGTAGTTATGATAAAAGAATACAAGGAAGGCAAAATGAAAATGGGAAGATGACATTATTAAAATTTTTGTAGATAAACATAGGAGGCACTTTAAAATCGGCGTGAATGGGAAGGGAGGACTTTGTCCGTTACCAGGGCTAGATAATAATTATCAGTTAACAATTTATATTTAATGTAAAGCATCAAAAATTATTATAAATCAACATGACTAATAATAATAATAATAATAATAATATTAAAATCAATGAAGTTCCTAAATAAATTAATTATTGTAACAAGCGTTTAATTTTTTTCGCAATTGTTCAAAAGTAAACAAAACATATTACGTATTTATCGTTATCGTTTAATCAAATAATTACGCTCCCTAATAAATAAATATATATATATATATATATATATATATATATATATATGTGGTGTGTGTGTTTGTGTGTGTGTGCGTGTGCATATATATATATGTGTACATATATAACTTACTATCGTTAGTTTCACTCGAAAAAAACGCAGAATCACTATATATTTGCTTTTCTCTTTGCTTTTGTATTCTTCTCATTCTAATCGTTCGTTTTAACGCATTTATCTCTTCGTCGCTCTCTTCCAACATTTCATCGGCGTTGCTCAATCGATGATTACATTTCACCTATATCGACAATAAAATTAATCTGTTCTTAATAAAGCTAATAAAAAATCACGCATATGATGTTATACAGAGTAAGAAGCCGCTGCCTTCTCCATGATAATTAAAAATTATACAATAATGAAAACTTATGTCGCGAGCCAGATCACAATCGAGCACTCTAACAATTATGCCACTACGACAATGAGATATATAATATACATAAAAAATTAGAGACAAAAACGTAGACGGACGCAGATTAATCCTGTAAAAGAATAACACAAGATATACATACTTAACATGGATCTTGGAATTTCATTCCGATACAAAAATATTAGAACTTCGAATTTAAATGGATTATTTCAAAACGTTAATAATATCAAACTTTACATAGCACAGACGTTATCTTCGAAAACGTTCGAGCATTCAACATTCAAATTTAATCGACATTTTTTTTAGCACGAGGGAAAAACTGACGTGAATATGTAAATAATAATAATTCATATACTAAAATTATATCAATACATTACCCAAGTACGTGTTTCCCCTCTCGTGTAATAAAGTCCCAGAAATGCCCCAGACACGATTACAACGGGCGGATTTACAAACGATGGTGCCGATTTACACAAGCGGAATTAAACAATGCGCCCATAGGTAAAGTGAAAATGGCATTACTGATCACCAAACTTCGATCTGAGACGGCGTAGATAAGAAGATATATATATATATATATATATATATATATGCGCATTCCCACAATTATACACGAACCAACTAGTTTCCTTGTTCGTTTCAACCGTATCTTTCGGACAACGACTATTTTACATTCTCGATGAAATTTCATTTTAAATTAATTTTTTTAATCATTGTTATCATGCATGAGACGAATTGGTTCGTGTCAACTGTAGTATAAACCCCATCCGGACAGTTATGCAAGGATGGTATTTTAGCTCGTTCGTTAATAATCTAACAAAATAAGGCTTGAAAATTTACACATTTACACAATACGTTCGAAGATACCAGTTTAATCACTCTGTTTAACAAAGATTTATTTGAGTAATCAGCTAAATGACATTATAGTTTATTAGGAATCAGAGATTCATTTGAAAGGTTTTCATTACAAACAACATAAATTGGTACAGGGAAGTTTTTACCTAACCATGAAAATCCCAATTCTATGTTTCGTTATCGCTTTAAAATTCGAACTTTTTTAGATGGTGTTGGTTCGGTACTATCGTCATTATCCGATTCATTATTTTCACTTTGTTTGCTAATTACAAATTTATCCATTTCACTATTTAAATTTAGGAAAAAAAAAAAACTTTAAATTCTCATAAAAATACAATATGCCTACCTTTAAAGTCCAAATATATGAAAGATATTTATAAAATAGAAATAAATATAATACGCTTACTTTTCGAGTCCACGTAAAAAGTACGAAAAGATTTATGAAATAGAACTTTATAATAATTTTGATACGAACAATAACAACGATAGAACAAAAACCGGAAGTAGTTTCAATACTGTTTCTACATGTGCACCAAAACACAAAAACCGCAATACTGTTTCTATATGTGCACCAAAACACAAGAACCGCAATACTGTTTCTATATGTGCACCAAAACACAAAAACCGTATCCGACGTATTAGATATTCCAGTGGCACGGCAGATTACAATCAGGCTTGCCGGATGTTCGGTTTTTGATCGGACAATCCAGTTATCTCCATATCATTTCGCGACACACTTAGGTTCCACGACACACAATTCGTTTTAACTTTACTTACTTGTTCTATGGTAGCGATCATCGCTTCCGATATGCTAAAATGAGCGTTTTCACGATCGAGTTCGGCCGTAGCTTGAGTAAAAACTCCGGATGATAGAAAACTGATGAGGCTTTGACCCGGAGACGGTCGTGGGAAAAATCCGATTGACATCGGTAAAACGATATTACCGTTGTCCTCTATAAAGCTTTTCTTTTTCGTAATAGCGACGTTATCAGTATCGATACTGTAAACGCTCCCACCACCACCACCTGGTACTAAAGTTCTAGATCCGTCCGAACATACGCTTACAGATGTCTGATCGTCGCTAGTAGATTCATCCCAAATACGAAACGGTAATTTAAAAATAGACGAACGTCTTCTTGTGCGACGTTTATTTTTAGACGATTTTTGTTTATCTTTCATCGATAACTTACGTTCGATATCGTCTCCGTTATTAATAATACCGCCGTCGAGGTTATCCGCTATCAATGTATTCACGCTACTCGTACTACAAGTAAATAACGACGAATCAGCTCTATTATTAATATTATTATTATTATTATTATTATTATTGTAATTTACTTTCAAAATATCATTCAATATTTTATTTTCCATTTTATCATTAATATCTAGTTCAAAATGTAAACTCGTCAAACTAAGAAATTTTCCGGTGTTCGATTTATCATGATGAAATTTCGATGTTCCGCGAATATGAAATAAATCGGCAGCGGTGAAATTTCTTTTTAATAATCGTGTCTTTAAGCCGTTTTTCGCGTTTATTTCCTCGTTAGAAGGTTTGAAAATCGATTCCAACATCTTTAAATTCAACATTTTACGCGAATCGCCTAACTTCGATTGGTATTCAGCTGAACGGCCAACGTCACTAACGAAGGAAGAAGTTTCAGCGCCCGGCCGACGTACCGACGAACCTGAAACTACCGTTCGATTAGTAGACGGCGATGACATAATCGGATAGCGACCGGAACCGTTTATCTTACGTTCCGGATACGATTGAGATCTTCTATGTGATTTACTCGTTGTCGGCGTCATTTTTTTCCTCAGATACTGTAAACGTTCGAAACACAATATAATTGATAAATATATACGTATAAAAGTAAAAATTAAAGCCATGTTAACCCGAAGATTTATTGAATATATACGTATAAAAGTAAAAATTAAAGCCACGTTAACCCGAAGATTTATAAGGTATCGGCCAAATGACGTGGCGCATCAATACAGCGTGGTAATTAGCAATTGCCCTCCCGATTTTTTTTTATTTCCTCGACAAGCGCTGGTACTCGTTTACCGACTAATTGAATGCATAACTAAATTGGTTATGGCGCATTTTATCTTTTTTTCTTTACCATTAAAAATTATATGTATATTAAAAAATAGATGTTGAATATATTGGAGAGTAGTGATTTTATTAATTAATAATAAACCGAACAAAATATAACAAAAAGTTTTTTAATCGCGAAGCTTTTCGACAGTTACGTCATTTTCAAGCACGCACCAAAATTATTACATCTTTTATTAAAAAACTTTTAGTGATTGTGTTATATTTTGTTCGGTTTATTATTAATTAAAAAATAGAGCCGATGTTTTAATTAATTTTCACCGTAAGAAGTTTGAGTAAAAAAAATTATAGCAGTTAAAGGCATATTTTCAGGAAATTAGATATAATTTGTGAATCCCGATTATATACATACACACACACACACACACATATATATATATATATATATCGAGTGATACAGTCAGGCAGGAAGGGAGAGAGAGATTACTAAAAGTATCCAAAATTCATACGTTAATATAACACAATATAATTATGCTCACCAGAGTAGGATCTATATCCGTCAAAAATGACGGCTGATTTTGTTCCACTGCTCTCAAACATATGAGCATAGCTTCACTGTAACGAGCTTGTCGCAAATATGATGCAGGATTGTAACACGATACCAAATGCTCTTGATCAGACAGTAACCAACATAATTTATCGGATAGCGTATGATTTTCAATACTAAATAATCGAAAAACAATCAATAAAACATTCCGTCACCATTTAGGACCGAATACAGCTATAATGAAATCTACATTTTCTCTACTTCTTTCTTAAATACATTTAAAAATTTTGTGATTTTAATATATATATATATATATATATATACGAATTTTTTATGTGTATTTAGCTTGATTTAAGCTAATACATTCTCAATCACATTTCATTAAGCAAACAAAAGAAACTTATATATTAAAAAAAAAAAAAAAAAAGAACAAGACACTTCGCCAATGTCATACTTACGAACTAATTTTATAATAATTTCGTTGGCAGCTTTTAGAAACATCATGATCTTTATATTCCATTTAAAAGTAAAGGCGAAAGTTTAGACACAATTTATTTAACTTATGCAAAGTACAATAAAAAAATAACCTTTTGTAAAGCCATGCCATAGCTTTATCGTAATTACGCACTGGAGATTTTAACTGGCTAGGGTGATTTCTAACAAACGATGGTGATGCTGCTAATGTTGGTTGTAACCAGCTTAAGCCTTGTATGAAAATCCAACAATCTGCTTCTCCCTAAAAGGCGTGTAATTATATATATGCATATAAAACAAATATACATGTAAAAAATGGCAGTTTGAAAAAACGTGTATGTATGAATATTAAATATAATATTCTGAAAATAATACTATTTCTGAAAAAAAAAAATTGGTTAACATTATTCGAAATCTAATTTATGTTTCATTAATAAAGTAGCGTGTTTATTATAATTAACTTTTGTACTTTTTTACTCACTATTTTATTTATAAAATGCACAATCTGAAGTAATGAAGAGACCACAGGAACTGATGAAACTAATAAAAATTCGGAATGTGAAATATTTCGGACACTTGATCCGTGAAGCAAAATACACTTTATTACAAACCATTCCGATGGGAAGAACTGTGGGCAAACGAAGAATTAGACGGAGCAAACGTACCTGGTTTTGTGATATAAAAGCTTGGGCAAAACTAAATACAAATATTGTTTGTATACTCCATGTACAACAGAGAACGATATCAAAATATAGTAATAACTTCGTTAGATAGTCACCCATGGCTGCGGTCAGTCGAGACGGTAAGATGAAAAAATAAAAAATATAACTAAAATTGCATTACATATTAAGAAAAAAAAAAGTCAAAAATCAGCTTTATATGACGCTGATGAGTTCAATTTCTCGCTGTAATCGTATCTTGATTCATTTTTATCTATATAAAATATTTTAAAATAAAATAGTGAATAAATATATGTCACATATAAATACGTGAACCATGTACAATTAAAATTATGTATATAAAGTTAATACAAGAAGTTAAAATCCATATACATCTGATTTATAAATTCGAAAACCATGTTTAAATATTTTTGCTATTATTGAATGCAACCTATTCAGGCCACCATAAACATTCCAGACATTTGTTGACTGAGAGTCAAGTAATCCTTCTATAGTAGACTTCAGCTGGTAAAGCATTTCTGCATAATGAAGATTTTCTGTTTGTTGAGGATCCATAACTCCCTAATCTGTAAAAGAGTAAATAATTATATAATTTTTAAAGTTATGTAAAACCTTTCAATGATATTAAAAGATGCCGTTAATTTGGCTGTAATACAAACCACTTAACAATAAAATAGTTCCTTATACCGGTAACTAACGGTATTCTACAGATATTCATTAAATCTGCTTCTCGCAATGCATGTTTGTATGTATTTTTGTTTAATCGATTTCGAAAAATTAAATAAGAAAATAAAATCAGTCATTGCGATTATCTATACGACTTATATTTACATCAAATTAAAGCATTATCGTCTAAGATTGCAGAGTTATCATAAATTGTTACATCATGACAATTTTTATGTGGACATCTTGCTTTGAGAATCGTACCCCACATTCATATTTACCCTGAAATTCCCACTTCATTCACAAATCCAAACTTTACCACATAGGGCACCGGTGTATATTTCTGACATTATGTTTCTATTATATAATCTACACATTATTTGAACACATATGCTTGCTCTACTACGTAATCTTCTTATGAGACTTAAAAACTAAAATAATCGAATTCGATATCCATCATCTCGTAGATCAGTTGATATACAAACGTTATGCCATTTTTGATCTTTACTTGATAAACACTGATCCAAAACATCCATTTGTTCTTCTTTCGGTACCTCTTGATCCAGGAAATCCGTCTTTTTCATTATGCAGATTACATGCAACTGGTAGAGTGTGGAAAAATATAAAGCACAAGGCACATAATTTTAACGCCCGATATCAAAAGCTACAAAAAAATTAATAACATTTTACAAAAAAGAAAAAGCGTACAATGCACCTACTTATATGTAAGAAAAATTGTCGTAAACATTTCTAATTCATTATATGAACACAGTTTTCTTTATTTATGAACTTCAAAACAACTTATATAATGTACACATTTTAAACAAAGTACTATACTAAAAATTAAATTATATAAAAATAATAAATTACACAATTAGAAGTGATACTTTCATTTAAAAATATAAACAAAACTTATTAACCTGAATTCACAGTACTGGTTGTACATTAAATTTTTTGTTTGTTTCGGCGATACCGCGTGTATTATGCATTTAAAAAAAATTAATGTAATGCAAGTTTAATATATATATCAGATAAAATAAAATCTTTTAAAAAAATCTGATCTTAAAATAACTTTTCTGTAATATTTATCTCATTTTTGTTACCAGTGTAAAAAGCATTTTAGGTAATTTGTTATCATGTTTACTTTATGAAGTTTCGAAAATCTTTGTAGTTGTTTTTATTTTTTAAGTAAACCAAATTATTATTTAACAGGGCCATGCAAAGTGTTATAAATACAGTTAAAGGAACTGCTTTGGGTGTTGCGGAATATCTAACACCAGTATTAAAGGTTTTTAACTATATTTACTCTGATTAATATGCAGCTGTAGAAACGTATAAATCTTCAGAATAAATCACTAATAGCATAGTAATCTCCGATAGAAATAAAGAATTATAAAGAAATGATTGTTTTTATTTTAGGAATCGAAGTTTAGGGATACCGGAGTTATTACTCCAGAAGAATTCGTAATAGCTGGCGATCACCTTGTACATCACTGCCCAACTTGGCAATGGGCTAGTGGTGATGATGATCGTATTAAACCTTATCTTCCAGCAAACAGACAATTTTTAGTAACTCATAAAGTACCATGTTCACAGCGGTACAGACAGGTAATTTAAATTACATAAATAAAAGTTACATGAGTTATGACACTTCAGGCGTTCTTCTTGATTTTTACGTACAATTTAGTAAAACAAATGTCTTTTCAATTTCATTATAATATCCAAGTACATATTCTCAATAGATAGAACGTGGGTGTGACAAAGAAGAAGTTATTGAACCAGATGAAGATGGCGGTTGGGTTACCACTGCTCAGTTTGATAATGTAGTACGTGATATAGAAGATAAAGTACTGGATATGAAACTCGATACCGAAGTAAATCAATAACAGAAATTATTTTATTTTAAAATGTATTTATCTTAAACTTTAAAACTATAGTTTTGTTTGCCCATATGCAGCTGTAATCTTTCGAATTTTAAAAACTTGCGTATCTATAGGTATAAATCTTACACATTATATAGTATAACAAATTGTAAATGCATGCATAGTTACGAATTAATCTTACATTTAAAATGAATACCGCTTCAGTAATTTCTTTTTGTATTCGACGATTAAGAAGAAATTATCTTGCGTTATCAGAAAATGAAATAAAAAAAATCTATAGACACAATCTCTTACATACTTAAGTTTTAAAGTCTAGTTTTAATATGTTTCTTCCTTAATTTATTTCATTTCGTGTGATGAAAGACTTAGTTTCTTTCGAAACAACGACTTTCGACAGAGATACATTCAAAATGTAAGTATGTGTAACATAAGTCGCTATTGAACAGTAAAAATTCATGAAATAATTAGAATTAAGTCGTTGATCAACTGAATGAAACAGTCATTAATTATCAACCTATTGAAAATAAATAATAAAATAAAATAGATCAATTGAGACACGCTATCTAAAGTATTTATAAGAACGGCTTAGTAACACGGATACTCTACCAACAAATTACTTTAGGAAAAAAAAAACATATTCGTAACAAAATAAAATAATCGTCAAATTTTTTTGTAGTTTTTCACCGATTAACACAAAATTAGCGTCCACCATTGTTTATAGGCTCAAAATATTTGTTCTTGTAAATTTATGATTAAGTTGACTGATCTAAAATTTATTACAAACACACCGATGTTAGTTTCCAGTAATGTTTATTTTTTATCGATGTATTATAGGAAGAAAACAGTGATTTGAAAACCGTCACCGTGTGTAATCGAAGTCCTGTCAATAGAAAAATAACATCTAACATTCATAACGAATATCAGAACGTTACTGTGGATAAAAACTCTGAAAATAGCGATAATGAAACTAGTGGTGATGAAGACGAAGAGCCATTAGATATGGAGGAATACGAGAAAAGTGGTCTTTTGGAGACTACTAAAGAAGTAAAATGATAACATTTTATTTTCTTTAAATTAAATAAATAAATCATACGCGTAAAAACAATATATATATATATATATATATATATATATATATATATATATATATATATATATATATATACATCGTATTTGAAAAAATTTATAGCGCGCTCCCTAATCAATCGAGAAAATATTTGCGTTGCAAAGAAGGAACTATTTGTGAATTGACTACGCTAAAGGGATATTATTTTATTTCTTATTGGGGATATAGTGGGACATGCCGTCTTATGCCACTACCTCCATCGACAACTGCAAATCATTTATATATGAGGACGACGCGCGAAACTGACAAGAATGCTGCTGTTTCAAGTATAAATGTATTATGTGATTCCGGATCAGGTGATATGAATTCGAGTGTTAACGATATTACTAACAATTCTAATAATATGAATATTTTAAATAAAGATAATTTATCGTTACATAATATTAATAATAATACATCACTAATACAGGTCATGGAAGTAACGCACAAACCTGTTTATACGAATATTTTATCGCCTATACCAGACGAAGGAAATAATTTGTTGCAAAGCTCTATGCAAATTGAAGATGTTCAATTAATAGACTACGGCTGGCAGGAAGTCCGAAATAAGAGGAAAAGACAAGAAGCATCTCCTCAGAGACCAATGAAAGAAAACTAATTAAGCCAAATAAAAATAGATTCGCTTGCTTAGTAAATGATGATAATAGTGAAAAGGATGATTTTGAACCAGCGGAGCCCAAAAAAGGCCTAAAACCTCTCGCTATAACCATGTATGGGGTGGTGAATTATACAAAAATGCTGGCAGATATCACAGGTGTTATTCCCGCTGGCGATATACCCATTGCAGATCTCTAACCGATAAAAAAGTTGAGATTAAGTCAAAAAACATAGATAGTTACCGTATATTAATTAAATATTTTAGAGAAGAAGGAATCCAACATCATACGTACCAGATTAAATCTGAGAAGAGTTTACCCATATCAATTGTCAAAACTTCTACAATCTTACCTGGAAGAAAGATACTTTTGCGTTAAATATGGCGAAGAAGAATCTCAAATTTATCCAGTAAGATCAGGTGTACCTCAAGGGAGCGTACTGGGGCCGTTATTCTATATAATTTATACAGCAGATATTCCCACTCTTGCAAATGTTGAAGTAGCAACATTTGATGATGATACAGCTATCCTATGTGCAGATGGTTTTTCTGTAGATGCATGTACAAACCTGGAATCAGCAGTTAAAGAAATAGTAACATGATTTAAAACGTGGAAAATTAATATTAATGAGGATAAATCAGTTCGGGTAATATTTACCTACAGAAGAACTGCTTCAACAAGATCCATAACCATAAATGGAACCATAATCCCTCAAAAAGAAGAAGTAAAATATCTTGGGATAAGCTTAGATCAACGGCTAACTTGGAGTAAACATAATGAACTCAATATTAAATGGAAACAAATGTTTTGGCTGTTAGAAAAAAAGATCAGAATTATCGATCGAAAACAAGCTGTTATTATACAACCAGGTCTTGAAGCCAATTTGGCTATACGGTTGTCAATTATGGGGTTGCGCGAAAAAAAGCAATATCGCTATTCTACAGCGAATACAGAACAAAATTCTCCGAAATATTGCTAGTGATCCATGGTATGTAACTAATCTTACACTCCACGAAGATCCTAAGGTGAAATCCATAAAAGAGGAAATCGCGATCGTTGCCAAAAAATGTCAATCGTCTGGAAAAACACACTAATCACATGACGCTCTTCCTAAAAGATAACTCGCTTGAATACCGTCGAGTGGATAGAACGAAATCTCTGGACTTAATATAAACTAAGCGTATTCATATATATGGTTAAGTTTTAGCATCCATCACTGGTTGGAATGCTACGCATGATATAGTATTATAGTATACAGAACGGAGCAGTTTATTGAATAATTTACACTTATAAATTACAAAACTTACCAAATAGCATTAGCTAGGTGTAAGTTAACGATAGCAATAATTTTTTTTTTTAATCAGCGACACAGTTTTATATTATTAAATTGCTGGGGTAAAAAACATTCTCATTAATTTTCACATATTTATTTAACTTCAGAAGAAAAAGCTATGTATATTCGTATGTATATGCAACATGTTTTTATATGTACTTATTTACAAATTGCAAGAAAATCGCCGAACAGATAGTTAAATAAATAAATAATGGTATTTATGCTTGTTGTTCCTCGCATAATTTCTTAATTCTGGTTCGATTTGTGTCTTGCAATAGTCTTTCACGGTTTTTTTCTAGATGAATATGCTTGTTCACAAACATAAAAAGTAGAAAATGGTAACAAAACGCTTTTTCTGATATATTCGGATATTCAGATTTATTGTTTATCCAAAATTCTGTTACATTATTTTCATTGAAACTTATTTTTAAATTTCTATCATTTCTGATTTCTATATATTCTTCTTTTTCGGAAATACTAAAAGATTTGTAATTGATTTTATCGCTAGTTATAAAAAGATTTCTTATCGAATCATATTCATAAATATCCAAAGAAGGAAAATATGTTGAATTTCATTTTCAAAAAGTGGTAAATGATTCCATTATTAACTTTAATATTTCATTGTTACATTTAGTTTTTGATAATAATGGAAACATATCTACATTTTTTTCTCGTGTTCCCACATACTTAGTTTAACATTAAATGCTTTAATTTTGTCAGTTGATATTAAAATATTTTCCTGTTTTCTCTGGATACTTAAATTTAACTGATACTGATTCAGGTGATCAAACAAATTAGCCAAAATACCAACATTGAACATCATATTTCATTATTCAAAGAATCAATTGTATTCGCTTTCTTCAGTTGTAAAATAAACTAGCAATTCCTATCGTAACCTGTGAAAAACTTTTCCTTTTGACAGCAATCGCAATTTTGTTTCATGATTTACTTCCATAGATTTACGTAATTGAGCAAAGATACGCATTTTTTTCGGTTTACTTTTAATAAAATTGACCATTTTTATGACTTGCTGCAGGACTATTGGTAAATCACTGACAATATATTTCGAAATTAAACACTCACGATGTAGAAAACAATAAGTCGGAATAATATCCGGGTTGTATTCTTTAAGTAACGAAACCTTTTATCCGAACCTGTCATAGATTTTGCACCATCAGTACAAATACCTATACAAAATTTCCAATTTAAATTATAACTTTTACGCGCATTGGGAAACACTGATTTAGAACTAGTGCGGCATAATTGACCGTTAAGAACTGTTGGGTGTACATAGTCTTGTATAGATGTTATATCAAGGTTTGACGAAGTATTCGCTTTATCGTTCTATCCGATAAGTTCTTTTGCGTATAAACGTGGGGAGGACTCAGATTTGGCCGCTTATGTTCGCGCGCCAGATTAATATTGGAATACCTAGCGGCTTTTTTTACACGCAAAACTAGCTGTGAAATTTTTGATTTATGAACGTAGCGATTTTTTAGTGAATTATTTTATTTCATTGTTTATGTACCAATGAGGTCATTATCTAAGCTTACACGGCTGATTTGCTTAAATGAGAAACAAATGCGCACTATACATGGTTTGTGGGTTTTTCTATACGCATTAAAAATACACATAACATACATCAGCTCGCGCACACACGTAAAATGTAAAACAAGTATAAACAGGTGGAACCTCTAAAAATTGTTTAAAAAAGTTAACAGAAAAAAATTGTTCTTTCTAAAATATTGGACTAAAGAAAAGAAAAAAAGTTGTGACCGTCCGTTTTAATGTTTTAACAAGACTTTCGGAATTCAATGTTAGTTTCATGTTATGTTTTAATATTTTGTCGGTACTTATTTTAAATTAACTTACAATCTTCCTAATGATAAGGTTTATGATACTTAATTGTTTTATTTATTCGGACAATAGTTCATAAGCCATTTGCAGTAAGATAGTTTTGATGTTTCTTTTGGTTGGGCTAAAATCTGTTGTAATTAATAATGTTTTTATTTCAATGAAGCTTATTTAATTTACTCATGACGTAGTGAAAGTTTTTCTGTAAGGACATTGTTAGAAATAGTCGTTCCTTCGATAATTCAGTCAGTTATTCTGCATCGATAGTGGACTATGTAAATATGTCTGAAATGTTGGATTTTTTTTTTCAAAATAATGACGTCAAGTTTTTTTTTTAATAATAATTACTAACGCATTATCTCCCTTATATTCGAAAATATGTATTTGTTCTTCTTTCTATAATTATTACGATTAAATTAAATATTTGTGTGTATATTACTCGCAAGTACAATAGACCAACTATACTAGATTGTACTAAAGTATTAAGGCTTTGTTTAATGGGTAAACTGATATGGAAGCCAAATAAAAAAAAAAAAGGCTAGGTAATCGTTATATTACCGAACAGACTTTACGAATATAAACACATTAATGTATGCAATTTAAATCTAATCGAATATATATATGTTTTTGCAACGGACGCCATTCGCTAAGGACTGCAACGTCTATTTTACAAGTACTCGTTTATAATGTTGTAGAATATCATTTGAACGAATAAATACCAAATCTAATTGCGCAATTTAATTACTTCACTACCGCCTACAAAATGCTGCACTGTCTACATACTGAATGTTTAAATTTTGAAAGTTAATTTTATTTATCGGCAAAGATGTATAAAACGTTTAATATTAATCATTGCGATTTACTTAGAACATTATTTATTGTTTGTAACTATTTCTTTACATGTATCGTGTTTAGCCAATTGCAAACAACGACAAGATTGAAGATAATCACGATAAAATTGGCGAAGGTGAAATTATTAAAACGCGTACTTACGATTTACACATCACTTACGACAAATATTACCAAACTCCTCGTCTTTGGATTTTCGGATACGATGAGGTAATCTTTATTTGCATTTAATCTGAATAGATTAAAATTATAAAGAACTAAGTGTGTACAACGTTTTTAATTTCGTTACGATTCGGTTTACATAACAAAATTAAATAATCTATAATTGTGATACTAATTCCTAGACGTGGTTAAAGGTGATAATTTCAATTTATGATCTTGTTTTTCTATAATCAATTAAAACCTCTCTTTATTTCAGAACCACGAACCGTTATCTGTTGAAGAAATTTACGATGATATTAGTCAAGATCATGCGAAAAAAACGGTAACTATGGAAAATCATCCTAATATTCCCGGGCCACCGATGGCTTCTGTTCATCCTTGCAGGTATTTAATTTTGCTTAATTAATTTTCGAGAATAAAGTAGAAACATTAGAAATCTAATTTAAAACTGTCCGAATCGTCGCAATTTAATATACGGTCAGACAAGTAATTACGACGATATTGTCGTTGTAAGGGACAAATTAAGAATTGTCTAATTTTAAATTGAAAATGCAAATAAAATTGTCGAAGATTGACACGATGACGATAAATATCCTATTTAGTGTTGCACGACGAATCGAGTTTAATCTTCGAAACTACATTAGAAGTACATACAGAAATTGTGATTGTATTTCCATATGGTTGATGTTATCAAATCCGATACACTAATCTATATATGGTCTATTCATGCATTACATCAGTTCAAGTACATTATCATTGCAAGTAATGTTCCACGTAAATTTGACATATCCACGATAGATCTAATATGTGTGTACAATAAGAGTTGGTTGTCTCGGTTGCTTTTGTTTCACCCTGGTCAGTACACAACTGATTCAGTGTTTCTTAATCAAAGTCAATGTTTCCATTTCGCTTTCCGCGTGGTTCGTTACCAGATAGTGCGGTACTATTATAGGATTTCTGTGGTTTTAATTTTTCATTCATTAAACAATGAATAGCCGGTATATTCTGTATCAACGTTAGTTCTTTCAGTTTCTGATATAACACTCCCTCTTATACAGGGTGGCCCAGAGAAGACGGTTTTGTTGTTTTTCGAATAACTCAAAAATTACTGGACAAAAATACTCGAATAAAGTTTTGTTTAAAAATAGGAAAACGATAGATTAGCTTAGTCATTTGGGGATCACCATACCGTTCATGCGACCGTCATTTGCAATTCATTCAGTCTTTTTACAATATTTCCGAAGAATTTTTCGAGCGTAGGTCGCTGAATTTTTGAAATTAATTCAAAAATACGAGTTTTCAGGTCTTCCAGATCTCGTAGTGGTGTTTCGTAAACGCGGCTCTTAAGGTATCCCACAAAGAAAAAAAAAACGCGTAACTTTGAATTCTTTTCGAAACTCTGCACAGTCGTGATCGATTCACGTCGAAAATAACGTTTCACGCAAAACGCGTGCTCCTCGTTATAGGATGGCATGATAACTAGAACTGAGCAAGAACAAATCTCTCGTATGTACACTAAACGGTGAGCAGGCGGTTTGGGTTGTAGCAGTGTTACCGACTGCGCTATTCAAAAAACAAAACCGTCCGTCTTCTTTGGGCCACTCTATGTATAGCTGTTAAGTATAACATTTTTGTAATCCGACGAGTGATTAAAATTTATATACTGATCGTCTTTAGGATTACTACATTTATTTTTTTTTTAAAAAAAAAAAAGGTGTCCTTAGATTAATCATAAATCGTATTTCAATGGTAATAATAAGTAATATGCAAACCGACATCGTTTATTGAAATTTCATGCTTAACGTAAAACATACAATACATTATGTATGTTAGAACGTATAAATAACAACAACGCGCATTAAAATTGAAGCTAAACTCGAGTAGTGTATAAAACAATTCTTCTAAATTTGTCTCGTACCGAAGATTGCTGATCATATCGCAGCAATGTATCCGTTTATTTCGTTTCATGTGAAGTAATATGAACGTGTCAGACATTTTAAACTAGTTTTAAATTTAATGTTTGTTCAAAGTAGATTGCTTTTTTTTATGCTCACTGACGAAATATATACTTCGAGCAATTCAAATTCTATTTACTATCGCTTAAGTTATTAAAACAGCCGCGTTTTATTTTGCAATAATAAAATATCTCCCGATTTTTTTTTAGGCATGCAGAAGTAATGAAAAAATTGATTAACGTTGTTTGCGAAGGCGGTGGCGAACTAGGGGTTCACATGTACTTGATTATATTTTTGAAATTCGTCCAGTCTGTTATACCTACTATTGATTACGATTTCACACGAAATGCTACTCTGCAATAGAATCACCGAACAATGACGTATATATTTAACCTGTCCGTTAATCAATCTGATATCGTGTCTAGTAGTATTGTGAAGATAATCGTACATTTTGAATATACCGATTACTTACTTAGTTTTATGTAAATAATTTTTTTCTTTTTTTTTTTTTTTGAGTCCAGAAGAATTTAAATCCTCTTGAATTTTAAATATAATAGAGTTTTTAACGGGATATTGAGCAAGTGCTTGCAGTAATTGAATAATCCACCGGTGGCATTTTTCGCTTGTAAGTCGTAATTGAAACGAGGACTATAAATTTAAGTATTTTTAAACGACCTATAATAAATACATTGATAATACAAATAAGAACCAATCAGCTTGTAGGGTAACAAAATAACGTATTTATTAGTTTCTTTTATTAACTATTATACTTTTAGTTAAATACACTAACAAACAAAACGTCAAAATTTTAACCGCAAATTATTCGATTTCTATAGCAAAGATCAAATGTTCATTTTAAATGATTGTTGTAATCCATAATCGTATCGCGCCGGAAAATATTTAAACCTAGTTGACGTAATAGATTCAATCGAAAAGTGTTCTCTCAATTCATTTTTATTTCTTTCTAGACGATGCTATATATTAAACGATGGACTCTTTTCACGTCGGTTAATAAGATAATCAAATTATTTAAACAAAAAATAATAATACTTCGTAACTATTGATGAAAGAAAATACACAATTTAATTTTTAAGTGTTTGATGATGATCCATTTACATTGCTACGAGGCCAGAGACACGGACATGGAAGCTATAGTTGTTGAAACATGCCGGTTTCACGTAGGGACGCTACTGTTGGACCGGCTGCAAAAAAAACACTTAAGATTTTGTTATTCACAATATAAATTCCATAATCTACTTTTCAATAATCAATAAAAGCTCGTAACTACATATACTCGAAATTAAGATATGACTCCTTAACATTTATAGTAAAGTATAATCGTACAAAGTATGATAAGTCTATAACGTTTCCGAAAACAAATTTTGACAGCCAACTCCCTCGCATTCAACCCCTTGTAACCCAAAACTTCTACTCAATGATCTTCTATACAATCCTTCAAACCACAGTCAAATCTCTGCAAAGATTCCTAACTATTGCAATTAACATCAAAAACAAATCTGGACCTTCATTTCCTCGATTTTACAAATTTATTCTCAATCCCACGCTTTTCCTTATATATACCAACTTCCTTCCTCTGCCTTTGCAACCCTTCTGAGCTTAAACCACCTGTCCTAGTCTTCATACCAATCTAGTGTACTTTGTCACCATATCGCTCTTGAAATTTCTAAATATAAGGATGCTGTTTGCTATTTCATCAATGGTTCTATGTCTGGGGTATGTGTGGAATCTGACTTCTACCTCCTGTTATGTCATCTTTTCCGGCTTCTTAAGCCCTGCTCCATATTCTCGATTGAATTCTTTGCGATTTTCGACCGTCTTGAATTCCTGTCCGCGACTCCATCTCGTTCAAAATTCCTTATCATTATTAATTCACTCTGTGTTTTAAAGTCCTTAACTTTTACGCACAGACAATGCAGTTTTACGTATTGCTTCTCTACGACCTCCTTACCAGATCCCAAAGTTTTCATTTGGATTCTCAACCATGTTGGTCTCCTCGCTATTGACCGAACTGCCAGGAAGGCGTCTTTGCTTACACACATTTTCGCTCATCTCTTCTTCTCTAGCGACGTAAAAACATTCCTGCAATTTCTCCTAACCGAATCCTGTAGTCGTGTATGGAAGTCCAGTCAAAAAAAAACATATCTTTCCTTTCCGATCAAGGAAGAAAAATGTTATTCTTACCAAACTTCGAAATATCCAACTCAAATCTTATCCATTCCTATCATCTTCAAGGCACGGATCCTCTTTGTCGCTTTTGTCAAATGGCACAACTGCATATTCCCCATATATTAACATTTTGTCGTATTCTCGTAACATTTAGAACCCAGCACTACCATAACTCTTATCCAGAGTCTTTCGATCATGTCCACAATGTTTTCCCACTCTTACATTCATTTAAATCTGGTCGAGAACCCCCGTAAGCCCCTAGGCGCACATGATTCGTTAGTACTACCAAATAATAATAACAATAATGTGAAACACAATGCAATGAATCAAATGTATTATATGAACTCAAAAATTCAAACGATATTAAACTACATATAAATTATTCAAATAAACAACGCAATTATAGACGTATCAAGATACCCGTTATAAAGTATAAATATTTATGCCTTACACACAATTTATTACCGGTCAGTTTTAACAATTTTTTTGGGGCTAAGTAATATTAAATGTTCTAAGTCGATATATACACGAGTATATACACTTAAGAAATAATATATATATATATATATATATATATATATATATATATATATATATATATATATTTACATATTATATAAAAAATAAATAAATACATTAATAGTCATCGGAAGAAACGGATCTAACGTATGATCGATAAAAAAAAATCGGAAAAATATTTTGTTTATACATTATTTTTCGTGTCAATATATTAACAAAAATAATGAAAAATCGCAATTTTCAAACAATTTTAATAAAAAATTTTATCTTGAAAGTCCATTATTTTTAAATTACTTTGACTCGAAAGTTCAATATTTGAAAATTTATGGATGACAAGAAAATGATACAATAAAACAAAACGACGATTTTTAACTCTTCCTCATTACTTAGAAATGATTAAATAATTTACAACTCGCAGTTATCATAAATCAACTGATTACGACGTTTAAACTTTTTTTGCGCATTTTCATTTGTATCTCCATTGTTGTCTTCATTACCTGTCCAAAAATAAAAAAAAAAACTCATGTTACGAGCAAAATATTTTAACACATATATCTAAACAAATTTACATTTGTTTATAGTTCATCATATAAACGATAGGAACGCTGTCTGTTCGTATAGCAAGTCTAAATAATCCGATTAATAATGTATATTTAATCGAATAAGAAAATTACTTTGATCAATATGCTTGTCTGACATCACACTCGCAGACAATGGTAACGATGAAGCTAATATTGAAACGCTTTTTAACGCACTATCGCCGGACGATGAGAAGCTGGAGTCGTCATCAAACTTTGGAGATGGAAGTAACAGTTGACTACGATTTCTTTTCAATAAATTTGAATTTAACGCATCATCTGCTGGTACGGCATTATTAACAGACGCAGAATTTGAAGAATCGTATTCTGAATTCGCAACGGGACTTTGTTTGCCTGAAACATTTTTCACATTATCCTCACTTAAACCACCGTATCCGTCATCGAGTACTGTATCATCGATAAATGTAGTATTCGAAACGTTTTGATCGTATGATCGCTGCGACGGTGAAAAATTTTCTGTATCCCCATCTAACATTAACAAACCCATCCGATTTTCTATGCCTAATACGTCGCAAAATGTGTGGGTCTGGGGATTTAATTTTGCATCTGGCTGAACAGTTGATTTCGATAAAGGTGGTGTACGACACGGAAAGCTATTACGTCCGTCTAAATACGCCGGGACGGTCTGAGTAAAATTCGTCGGAATCTTTAAATTATGATAAAATTTTTCCAATACAAACTGTTTCTCTTCATCAGTAGGGGTAAATTTCCATCTGAACACGAACACAATTCGTTAGTTAAATCGAAATTTTTATTTATAAAAATAATATCGATAGTATGTATGCTTTATAAACATGTACACGCTTTAAATATTGTCCAAAAATAATCTTAATATTCAGATATGTGACATATTCTATCGTATATTAAGGAATCATCGGAAAGAACTAAAATTACAAAAGCTGTATTAAAATTAAACACAGCACTATTTCGAATATTAATTAATTTTGGCGAAAGCAGAATAAAGCGTTTAAATTTTATTATTAAAATTAAAGAAAGAAAAAATACTAATTTCAAAAGTGTCTATATTCACATTTCGTATTTTCAGACTATGAATTTATCTTCGCAAATAAAATCTATAATTATTGTATATTTCAATTAGATTACTGCTTAAAAAAAGAAACATGATAATTTCTGATATACATATTAAACATAGCGCGTATTAATTTTTTACAAGCGAGCGAAGAAATGTCAACTATATTTCAATATAATCATCGCAAATAGAGAAAATAACAAATTAAGATGGACTATAAGATTACCTTCCTTCACTTTTCGGACCAGGCATGAACTGAATATACTGCTCAGTACTAATCAAATGATTAGTTAACGACAATATAGTTAACCATTCTAAATCGTAACTCAAATTAAGATCGTCATTTCTATGAGGAATATCGATAACCTAAATATAACGGTAAACTAATAATTACCGATCATGAAATAGTTCACAACAATGTTTAATTCGCTTAATTGCGAACACGTTAATAAATACGAAGATTCATTTTTACAAATTTAAGAAACGTCTATTTTATCATAAAATAACTAAAGTTACTAGTTTTATTTATTTAATGAATGTAGAATACCAAAAATATAATTTTTGTAAGATAGTTAACCACATTTTGTTGTAATTTCATTTGAATACACAATTTTATCGTCCATATTACGAACATCTATAAATAATTACAAGTTTTATAATATAGGTGAAATGTAAATACACATACCTGCATAAAATCCTTGCCAGGTAAACATTTATCTAAAGCGAGGAACCTAGTATACTTCACTTTATTATCCTGAAACACATGTGTATACCGTTTTTAAAATTGAATTTTGCAAAATTATGAATCAAATCGTTGAAAAATCACACTATGATAATTCTAATTCAATATAATTATATTTTATGATGAATATTGTGAAAAATAGTAAACAAAATTTTTGATTTATTTTCTAAAACAGTACCTTTTCTCATTTACTTACATTCACAGTAGTATGTGGTATTAATGCAGCAAATTTGGTATGTAAATGCGCTGAAAACCAATACGTCGGTTTCAAATAAAACAGTAATTCCTCGCATGGTATACTGCCTAACTTATTTTCATTTATATCGTTCCTATTAAAATGGAAATCAAATATTTTAGAACAAATATTCTTATAATATTAATTAGAATATAACATTTAAACTCGTTTTTTGGGATACCTTATTCGCAATCCAGACAATTAAATTATAAAACAGTTAAATGAACCTTTGCAAATAAAATTTCTAATTAGATAAAATAATTTCGGAATAACCGCGTACAATTTAGAAAAAAACGATTTATTAATAATAAAATAAAACAATACATTAATATTAATAAACCTGAGTTTACGTTTCAAGCAACATGCGAATAAAATTTCTTTTTTTTTTACAAGAATAAATAAATAAAAATATCGTATTCCATCTACTTTATGTAATATATGGTTCTTATGATAAAATCACTCGAAACAACATAACAAAAATTATTAGACAACTGCTCTTGTTATATTCATAATTCGGCTCAAAACACAAATAACGCGTCAGAATAAAACTAACTCAGTAAAACGAGGCAACATTCTGATGATGAGCAACATGAAAATTACATTTTAATTATCATAAAAGGCCAATAGTTTTTATACTAGTTGATCATTAATACACTAGTACATATATGTTTTTATAAATACCTAAAAAACGGCTTATTCGCCAAAAGATTACTTTCAAATCCATACTTATGAACACCCCTTGGCCAATCATGTGATATCATAACGTCCAATGGTTCTTGAAGCTAAATGAAATAAAAATAATTATAGATTTATCTTGATCTTTAATTTTTACTACAACGACCTTAATAATAAAATCAATTATATTGGAAATACAAAAACTGAAATTACGTACTTGTTTTAGTTGAAAAACTTCATAGCTTCTAATATGATATACACTACGTTTGGTCCTATCATCATAAGGTGATTTTTCAAAACGACCTTTCATATAATCATGACCTTTATATATACCAGATATACCGCCAATCCTTATTCCACCAACATTAATGACACCAGCGTATCCCATATAATATATATTTGGAGCTACCCAACCGCCATATTCCAGTTCCTGTAAATAATTTGACGCCTCGTGATTTCCACCAATGAATACAGTCAACACAGGTGCAGTCTGTTCCTGAGAATAATACCTTTAAAACGAATAAAACTTATAATATAATTCACTATACTCTATTTTTTTTAATGCCTGAAGAATTTTTACCTACTTGTAAAAAGAGCCCATATTATAATATTTTTCAGGTACTGCCATACACCGGAGGTCTGATTCATTTCTTGTTGCTTGAAAGTCACCACAACAAATGAGTAAATTAATCTTTATCTTATGAAGATCCTCTATAGTTTTAATTGTATCATACATTACTTTCAGTTCACCATGCGCACATCCAACCACAGCAATTTTCATTTTGAATCAAACATAAACAACAACTAAAATTAAATGAAAAACGACAAAAATATACAACTATAAATTAACATTACTTTTCAAAACTACCTTCACATTTATGACCAATAATTTAATACATTTAATGTCAACAATGTGTAAACACATTAAACACAACGAAATCAGTATAGCCTTACTTAGAAAAAATTCGCAATTTTTAAAGTTTTTTTAAATAATAAATATTTTAAAAGACAAATTATATTAAATGAATGTACCACCATAAAAATAAATTATTATAAAACACGCATTATAATAATATAGCTGAATAAATGTGTATATTTACCATTATTGTTATTAACGGAAGAAAAAAGTTTTCAACAAAATTAAATGTTTAGAATTGTTTATTGGCAATTCCTCCTATATAACTGATTTGAATAGTTATCAGCCTATTACACAGGATACACATTCAGGACATCGTTGAGCCATTTCCATTTAATAAACAATTTTTTTATCAAAACACGTTTGGTCACAGCGTTGACGTCAAAATAAAATACTTTTAATATGCGTAAATTAATTTTAAAAATATAATATAAAGTGAAAAACCAATAGGGGGAATATTTTAATTCTTGCTCAATCATAAACCAAATAAACTACTTAATTTGCTCCATCTATTAACTATCACCTTAAGCTTAACGGCGCAAATAACCATGATTAGTTAATGGAAATATTAATATCAGTAATCTAGAAAATGTTTATTATTATTAGAACGACCTGTTTTGGTATGAGAAGTCATTCCTGTATATTTTGGAACTTGCGTCTATCATCGGTAATACAGGTACCCAGATACTTAAAAGTAAAAGTACGTTCTAGACTAGTTATGTCAATGCGGTTTTGAACCAAATGCAATTATCTTAGTATTTAGTATTAATATACATTCCGAACTTTTATGCTGATTCATTAAATTGATTTATCCTTTTTGCAACATACATTCAGATAGGCGATTAAGATCACGTCATTTTTCTATGTAATGTACGTTTCGTCCTAGCTCTGATACTAAATTAAATAAATCCAGTGATGGAAAATCTTGTCCTGCACATTTTCTGATTTTGATGATTTTGTTTCATCATCTGTGATTCGTGCTAAATCGCTTTATTAAATGTTTTTCGTAGTCTAAGAAGCATTGCAATCCCGGATCGGGAGCTAAATTACAGTCATCCAAGTATTGGTTGTACATTGATAATAATTGTTTCATAAAGCGCATTAAAATTTTTAATGTATGACACATCTACAATCGTCACAAGTTTTTATCATACATCTTGATCTTTTTAAAATTGGAATTACTGTTATTATGTAGAATTCCTTTGACAAATTTGAAATTTTTACCATTCTATTCACAATTTTTTAAAAGTTCTACTAGTATATTGTCCATCTCTGGTTCTTTTTGAGATGGTAAACTCTCTAGCGCGAATTAAAATTCTTCATCGACTTTGAGTATATTTCCAGTGTATTACGTAGTTGTCCAACAGTGTTTCAATATAGTTTTGCCATACTGTTGCTTTTGCTATAGCAATACTGACGATTTATTATTGTATGCTGACATGTGATTTGATAATTGTATTCTTCTATTCGATAAATTTATGCGCCCTCTTTTCTATGTTTTCAATTTGCTTGCATTGTTCATTCCACCAATTCTCGTTCCAATTTAAAAAATAATACTTTTATTTAAATATGTATCACCAATTTAATACTCTGTTCCTCAGTTAACGATAAATTTCTTGGCCATAATTGTATTTGTATCCCTTATAATATTGTTTCCATCTGATAATTCAATCATATCATCGCTGATCTATTATTTACGTACAGTGTATGTTAAGATTATATCGTGTCTGTCGCGTTCACTATCTTTATTGTTTACGGTTATTTCTATATACATTTATTTGACTCGTTATTTCTATATACATTCATTTTAATTTTATTTTATCGCGTCGTTATCGGATAATCGTTTACGCGCAACCAGATATATCGACGTATAAAACCGCCGCCTGTGAGCGGTAGTATCAGATTAAATGGACCACGAAGAGGGAGGAGGTGGGACTCCTCCCCCGCTCGCAATAAATAAGCATAATTATAACGGTACAGGTAACATTAACGGTAATAAAGGTACGTACAGTTATTCAGATAATAATGGCGTTTATTCTTCCCATCTACACGCAGTACAACGTAATACTGATAAGGATTCGATACGTGATGATTTAAATGGTCATATCTCGACCGGTAAATCATTCCCCGTCTTGCATTACGATAATTGTGACGATTATTCAGATTTTAAAGTTGTAGTACAAGTCTCTGATAATAACGTTTCAATCAGCACGCTTCGTATAGCTAAGATATTAAAAAATTTAGGTTATTGTAACAAAATCACGGAAATTAAGCGAATAGGTAGGGCTTCTGTTTTAATTTTGTGTGAAGATAAACACATAGCTAATTCATTAGTTGATGGCAGGCGGATAAGAGAAGCGGGTTTAAAAGCATATATCCCTCTCTATTACCTTAGAAGATCGGCAGTCATAAAAGGTGTTGACTCCGATATATCCAATGAGGAACTATTTGAAGATATAGATAGTGGTTTTTTCCATATCAAAAAAATTCATCGTTTGAATCGGCGAATTTTAGAGGAAGGAGAAATAAAGTTTGTTCCCTCGAAATCGGTACAGATTTTTTTTTCACCGGTCAAAATATACCGAAACATATTTATATTAATAAGATGAGATTTGAGTGCGAACCCTATATCCAAAATGTGCGGCAATGTTTTTCGTGTTTTCGTTTTTCTCACGGTTCGAAAACATGCAAATCTATTAAAAAACGTTGTAGTCATTACTCTTCTGATTCGCATTTTAAAAGTGATTGTTCGGTGGAACCTTTTTGCATTAATTGTAAAGGTGATCACTCACCATTATCTAAGTCATGTCCAGAAAGACGTAGACTAGAAGAGATAAAAAAACTCATGGCCTAATTTAGGTTATGCGGAAGCAGCTTCAGAAATTCCAACAATTAATCAGACCTTTTCATATGCTCATAGAGCTTTATTCTCCGAACAAGATAGTAGGCAGTACAAGCCTTATACAAATTTTAATAGTCCTAAATTTTCGAATAGATTTCAGATTTTAAATAATAATATTGATTTCCCCGAGCTGATAGAATCTCCCAAATCTACTAAACTTCATATTCCTACGTACAATGACCCACCTATTTCGAAACAAGGATATAGACTTAAAACAACTGGAAAGCAAAATTCATATGCTCTCGAGGCTCTGGCAGGATCTAACTCTAACAAAAGATCATTCACGGAGGTCTCTTTAAGTCCTCCAAGTACCGCTGGAATCCTTCCTAAAGCAAAGAAGGATTACAGCAAAATTAATATACAAGCTTCACGGGAAGAAAAAAATTGTAATTATTTTTGTGATAAAGATGAGCTCGTTCACAGTCAGGATAATATTCCTGTTGTGGAAGTTGTAGATAAATCAATTTTTATAAAAAAAGATTCTGGACCCTTAAATAAAAATATCAGGAATGTTCAGAAAGAAACAGTTCAGAAAACCAATAAATCTAAAAATATGAAATAATAATAATATTTAAAAATAAAATAAATAAATAAATATCTAAAAATATGAAATAATAATATTTTAAAAATAAAATAAATAAATAAATGCAAGATTAGTATATGTATATATTCGTATGTATGTATATATCATAAAATTGTTTATACACGCAGGGAAGTTAAATTTAGGTTACATTACGTTTGTATTACATAGTATATTACTTTAGTTTTCATTATTATTATTAACCCTCATCCAGCTTACAATCTTTCCCAGCAACAATCGATATCCTAAAAGACATAAAAATAGTACAGTGGAACTGTAGGTCTGCGTATGGTTGTCAGGGAGAACTTGTAGAGTTTCTTTCTAGGTCAAGAGCGTCTGTCTGCGTGTTATGTGAGACTTGGCTCAAACCAAATCAGCAGTTTAAGATTCCTAATTATAAAATCCTACGTTGCGATCATACATTTAGAAGGGGCGGAGGGGTGGCTATCATTATCCATAACTCACTGACAACGAAATATTTTACTATTAATATTCCGAATTTTGGGAACGTAGTTCAAGCTTTGGGGTTCACTTTTAAAACACGTAAATTTCAATTTGACTTAATAGCGGTGTATGCCGCTCCAAAACATAAAATTACTTCTGTTGACTGGGAACATTTAATACATAATCCGAAAAAGAGCAAACATCCTTTTCTGGTTCTAGGGGTTTTAAATTGTCTTCATTCGGCTTGGGGTTCATCTGTACATAATTATGAAGGTCATGAGCTTTTGAAATTTATAGATGAACATCACCTTTGTATTGTAAACACAGAACAGCCCACACGAATCGCTAGATTTAATCAGGCTACTAATAATTTAGATCTAATTTTGGTTTCCTCTGGTATCTGTGAAAAGATTGATTGGCTAATAGGAAAAGATCCCATGAGTAGTGATCATCTTCCAGTTTTTATACAAATTAAATTACCCGATATAATTTCAGCAAGTACTTCTTTTTGTCGCAGTAGGGAAGTTTTTTTAGTTAAAGATTACAATCGGATTGACTGGACTAAATACAAACATTTAATAGAGAAAGAAATTAAAAAATTAATATAGCCAATTTCTGTGCCATCCATCAGAACAATAATACTCATTTATCGAGAAGGTTGTTCATTCAGCCGTAAATAAGTCAGCGCCTACAGTTAAAAGATTCACCGACACTGTACATTTAGATCGCCGATATCGGTGGTGGGGTGCCGAGTGTAATTGATATGTTGCGCTAAGGAGAAAAGCATTAGCGACTTACAATGCTTCTCCTTGGAGAATTTTATTAAATATAAAAAACAACAGGCTGAAACGAAAAGATATTTAAAAGTACAAAAAAGAAATGCGTTTCGCAATTTTTGTAATAGTATTAATACGGGTCTAAACATGAGGGTGATATGGCAAAGAATTAAATGGTTTAAATATCCGTTTTGTTCTTCTTGTATAAATCCTACGAGCACAGAATGGATTAATGATTTTATAAAACAGTTTGAAAGTCCAGTTGATCCTCATGTTCCGGAAGGCCATTTTGTTAATCATATTAACCCCCATACCAGAGCTAAAACATACTATCTCAAAAGGGGAATTATTTCGTAGTTTAAATCATAAGAAAGACTCTACTGTCGGAGTGGATAAAATTTCCTACAAAATGCTACAACAGTTACCGGAAGAAGCTAAAATTTTTCTACTTGCTTTTTTTAATAATTCACTAAATTTGAAATACATTCCTCCTATTTGGAAAGAACATATTGTTTGTCCTGTACTGAAACCAGGTCAATTTAGGTTAGAATGGTGGGCTAATAAATTTAAGAAACTTTCACTTTCTCAGTATGGTTTTAGAAAGGGTTTTAGTACAGCAGATGCATTAAGTTCATTCTCTTTACATGTACAGATCAACCTAACCAGAAATCTATATGTTCGTGCTATCTGTATTGATATGAAGTCTGCGTACGATAATGTCAATCTTTCAATATTATATAATAAACTAGTAGGATTTGGTATTAATAAAAATATCTGTTCCTGGATATTTGAGTACTTCAATGGGAGAAAATTAACAGTCAGGTAACAACTCTTTCTATTCGGGTAAAGGATTAGTACAGGGGAGTATTTTGAGTCCTTTTTTATACCTCCTATACACAAACGAAATAGAAGAAGTTCAAAATAAGTCTGTTAGAATGTTTCAGTTTGCCGATGACTTAGCTATTTGTGTCACCGCGGCATCAGTGGAAACTGTGGTTAAAAAAGCTCAGAAAGCGCTTCTTGACCTACAGGAGATTCTACAAGATCTAGATTTGTCTATAAATATAGACAAATCTAATGGAATAATGTTTACCAGGAAATTAAATCGTGTGTCCCCTTTACTTCGTCTGGGAAAAAAAAACATTAAAATTTAATACAACAATTAAATACTTAGGAGTGGTATTTGATAGAAAATTGTTATGGAATGCAGAATTGGAATTTGTGTTGCAGAAGTGTGATAGGGGTCTAAATCTGCTCCGAGCAATCACAGGTATTAAATGGGGAGCACATCCATTAATAAGTCTGCGGATTTACCAATCCCTCATCAGATCCCATGTGGACTATATAACGCCTTTCATAAATCTCAACAAAACACAGGTGAAAAAATTACAAGTTGTTCAAAATAAGGCTCTTAGATGATGTTTGGGAGCGATATCCTCCACGCCCCTACAGACTTTAAACGCGGAGATGGCTGAACCTCCATTAAAACTTAGGCAGGAGTATATAGCGAACAAATTTTATCTCAAAGTGAAAGAGAGAAAAACCCATGTGATTAATAAACAAATTCGATGTTTACTGAGACTGCGGCATAATAGATATTGGTCAAATAAAAGTCTACCTCCTCTTCTCTACAGCCATAATAAATGGGAAAAAATTGAAATCATCCAAAATGTTTCTTATCCCTTCTACCGTTTCTACTTTCAGGATTTATTTTTCTTGCTAGACGTTGATTTAATTACCTTTGATAATAATATTGCTAAAACTATCCCTTCTGGAGTTAACAACGCTGCATTTATGCAAGCAATCAATGAAAAATTCAGCCACTATGAAATTATTTTTACGGATGGGTCGGTCGATAAAATACGGGAAAATTATACCTCTGCTTTATATTCCCCGAAAAAAGGCATATCGAAAGTATACAGATTATCCTTTGCAGGCTCCTCATTTGTTGTAGAATTGTTTGCCATTTACAAAGCCTTGCTCCTAGTCAAAGATATGAGGGAAAAGAATATTCTAGTAATATCCGATTCCTCAAGTGTCTTATTACAATTATCTAAGTTCCCAGAACCTAAAATATCAAAGTTAGAATTTGATGTCAGACATCCGGTTATTCAGCTTTACAATCGTGGATCTAGAGTAAAGTTTAAGTGGGTCCCTTCTCATTGTGGTATTACTGGAAATGAGGTGGTCGATGAATTGACGCGTTATAATCTATCAAGTGTCCCTTACGAGAATATTAAATGGAATTGGACTGATATGTTACCAAAGATTAAACAATCTGTACTAATTGATTTCCAACAGTACTACATCGACGAAAGTCAAAATAAAGGAAAAAAATACTTCGCCTTGATGCATACAGTTCCCAGTAAACCATGGTTTCAATTACATAAAATCATTTCGAAGGATTATATATCAACTTTATTTAGATTGCGTACTGGTCATAATTTCTCCCCATCACACCTAGCTAAATTGTGCATAATTTCTGATGGTACATGTGATGTGTGCCATGTTGACAATTGTATCGAGCATCAAATTTGGATTTGTCCGAAGTTGATGTTGTTTAGTGTTGTACAAAAATGGCACGCATTACCCGTGAGTATTGAATTGATTGTTTCCAACCCACTGTCTTCTGTCTCTGTCAGTTTATATAATTTTATCAAACGTAGTGGCATTGAGATTTAAAATAGATTAACTGGATAAGGGATTAAACTGACCAAATGGCGCAAGCTCGGCCAAAAAAAATAAAAATAAATAAAAAATTATTTACGTGTTCATTTATTTCATTCACCACGTACCTATCTGTGACTTATTTATTACATTTTTCCCTTTTAGTTTTCAAACACATCCACCGTACTGTTTATAATATTATATTATTTTTCAGTTTTATTATACTCATTCTTAGAGGCACGGTTTATCTTTTATATGATGTCGATTTTTTCTTTTACTTCATTATGATACCTTTGTTTTACAGAAATTAAATCCATTTTATACCTATGTCTACATCCATGGTTTTCCGGAAGTGTATCTTTTACAATTATGTGTTTGATATTTATTTTATTCTTATGTAAAATTAATTTGCATTTGTTTGACACTAACTTATTTTCTTTTTTAGTTCAATAAACAAACTTTAAACTAAATTAAACTATCTGAAAAATTATATACGCCTTTACCAATCCTGGTAATACAGGAATTAGTAAAAGAATGTAATGGTAAGAAAAATGTTTACTAACTCAGGAAAAATTAAAGGGAATGCAGTTGTCCAGAAATCAAGTGAAATCCAAATTGTTTTAATCATATTTAATAATTAAAAAATTGTTGGATACTATTTTACATAAAATTAACTCAGTAACTTTTACAACAAACGTTTTTATCCATCGTTCCATGAAACAATCTCTGTGTCAGAAATTTAAAAATATATGTTTTGTCCTTGGAGTTGCGTCTCTCATTGTTCCGTTCGCTAGTCATTTTAATATTTAATGTGTTTTGTCACTTTATTCATTAGTCCTTTGTTTTTGTATAATTGAGTCACTAAATCAAATAATTAAATCTCAATTACTATCTTAATTGTCATTCATATGGACCTATACCAAATATGGATAATATAAAATAACGTTCCTATACTAAAAATTATGTTATATATATATATATATACAGTGGCACACTAAAGGGGGGTTACCGGGCTTAAGCCCCCAAGAGGGCTTAGAAAAGTATAAAATACATATCAGAAAGGCGGGTAACTTGTAAGCTACAAAGAATTTCGCAGCTAAAATTATAGTTGAAACAGAAGAGATATTTGAAAGAGCTCGCATTATCACTAATGAAACTCCATCTTGATGAGCGTGCAAAACAGCCTACATTGCAAAAAGTACTGTTAGACAATATTCTTTACGTTCTGTCTGCTAATGAAATTGAAAATTCAGCTGATTGTGCAACACAAAAAAAAATGGCCGTTGATTGGGCTGTTCGGCATTCGAATCTGACCAGTGACTAGTGCGTTTTTTTTTGTTGCTATTACTTGTTTCATTGTTGTTCGTGATCGTTTATAGTTTGTTTTGTCTGTCGAATTTTGTTACACATTAGGCTGTGTATATTTTATTCATTTTTATTACGGATTTTTTAGTGTATATTTTATTCATTTTTATTACGGATTTTTGACTTTTTTTTTTGGGGGGGGGGAGAGGGGTAATTGAGCCCACCCCAGATACAAATCCTGGATGTGCCACTAAATGAATGCCTACCGAATTATAATTTGAATTAACGTGGCATGTTATGGAAACTTCTTTTTTATTGAATTAATTTAAATAAAATATAAAATAATGTTTATAGAAACAAACGTATTCTGATTTCAGTTTCAGGCAATTTAGAACCTCGAAAGTTGATTCTTGTCAAGAATGAAGAACTATGTTCATCATTATTACGTCCTGTTTTATTAATTTACACAATTACGATAAACTCAAATTTTGCTTTTAAATCTAACCATTAAGAAAAATATTATATCTTATTTATTCTTATCAATATATACCGTATATAGGTAGTAGGTACGTGTTATATGTATTTCTTTCGCTCTAATATCATCGCGGCGGTCACAATATACTGTAGCAGAAATCTGCATACCGGATACAAATATTAAAATGTGCATTTCGGCAAATTACATTTTTATTTTAGACATTTATTTTATTCTGTTGAGCTGTGAAAAAAAAATTAATTAAGAGGATCATTCTAGCTCAGGCTCAATGATATAGTTCCTTGTTGTAATATTAAGAAAATCTGTGTGAAGTTGCTTGGTTTAAATCGGTTTTGCTTATTTTATTTAGACAAAATTAATAAACTCTTTTCACATACGTTTACAGGAAAGTTCGTGGAATATAATAAATCATTACTACCCGGTAAAACTTGACAAATGTTAATAAAATAAAAAAATTATTCGCAGATTTAGTTGCCGATTTTCAAAGTTTGCATTGTTTTTAACACTGTAGAATCATTTATACTTAATTAAAACCAAAGTATAATATACCAAAAAAAAGGTTAGACTTTTTAGAGGAAATTTAAATATAAATTATTATTTATTTCTAAATTACAAATGTACTGAAATCAATTTTTATGAGTATTTAAGCACGAAACAAGTAATATTTCATTCTGTATGAATGATTCTGTCACTTGTTTTCAGTACGGTATTAATTCAATCTACATAAATAGTTTCGCGCGCTTTTTTCTGTTTACTGTGATAAAAAAAGTTCGTGTTTTGTTTATGTCTAATCGTGTTCTTTAAATTTTAAAATCTTTTATTTTCGACATTTGGTACCGGCGTTTCAGACTTTCAATTCAAAAGACATTCTTCAAGTAAATAAAATAATTTTATTTTGTTAATATTTTGATAATTGATATTGATATTATAATTAAATTTTTTTTCCATATTCTATGTAAATTAATAAGTGTGTTGGTTGCTCTTCCTTGGTTGTCTAAGACTTAATAATGCTTATTTATTTTGTCAGTAACGTATAAAATGTTATTGTTTATTAAAAAAAAAATATATATATATAACAATATATTCAATGTTTGACATTTTGTATGCACCAGAATAATTTGTAAAAAGTAGAGATGGGCATTCCCGTTCTTTTAGAAGAATGTGAACGCCCGTTCTATTCCTCAAAAAGAACGGTTCTAATGAACGGTTCTTTAAAGAACGGGTTGTTCAGTGGTTCCGTAATGAACGGAGGGTTCTTTAAAGAACGTAGGTTCTTTAAAAGAACGTAGGTTCTTTAAAGAACGGGTGGTCGAACGGTTCTGTAAAGAACGGAGGGTTCTTTAAAGAACGCTTTAAATATATACGGCCTTGGATTTGTTTTACGTTTAAAACAATGAACGCCAATCTGTTAACATTTGTAGTTCTTTTCTAGGTAAAATGAGATTGAATATACTTAAATAAGTTAGACAAGGAGAAACTGCTGATGTAGTAAAAAATAAAAATAAAAAATTATGTGAAAAAAATGAACAGTTGACCGCCGATCACTGCCATAGTACTTTACTATAGAAGTATTTAAATATTTAGGTTCTAATTCGTCATTGACGTTGTATACATTTCATACACTTATGTATGTGTGTGCGCCTCCGGTATCTAAAGAGCAGTGTTTTATTTCCGGACGTGCGCAACACAACAACGCATCTAAGTAAAATTAAAATGAAGTAGAATATAGTTAAAGGGCAGTAAGACAAGGAGAAAGTTCGAACAAACTCGGGAAATTAGCCGAGAATAGCCGAAAGGTACAGAAAGACGTTCTGTATTTTTACTGAACTGGCAGGCGTTCTTTAAAAAAGGCGTTCTTTAAAAAAAGGCGTTCTTTAAAAAAGGCGTTCTTTAAAAAATGCGTTCTTTAAAAGAACGGTTCTTTTTTGTTCTATAGAACCGTTCAGTTCTTTTTCTCCCAACACTAGTAAAAAGGAATATACGTAATAACGATTTAATATATATTACGTAAAGAAAAATTGGAATGCCTGAACATATTGTGTTTAAAATTTAAATATATTCATAGTTCGATGTGTTAGTGTTAAATTTTCATTTTTCCTATACAAATTTTTTATTGTAACAAATTTATGGATACACGTTTTTATAAATACGCCCAATAAGAATGTAATTATTACCTTTTGTTTGTGATTTCGATTATACGTTACTAAATTATTTTTTCAGTAACTGGCAGTCACTTGCTACAATGCCTGAAACGGAAGATATTACTGATACTACTGCATCTACAACGACAGGTACTAATGCGAATGCTGCTACACCAGTTAAGAAAGGCAAAAAGGCTGCCTCTATTTCTAAAGCTACTAAGGCTAAGAAATCCACACCTAATCATCCGCCAACATCTGTTATGGTAACAAATGCAATTTCGAACTTAAATGAGAAAGGTGGTTCCTCATTTGTTGCCATTAAAAAGTTTATATCTACAACTTACAAAGTCGATTCTGAAAAACTGTCAACTTTTATAAAAAAATATATTAAAAATGCAGTCACCATAGGCGAGTTGGTGCAAACTAAAGGCAAAGGTGCGTCTGGATCGTTTAAATTATCATCTACAAAAGGCAGTTCCAAAAGTAGTGAAACGGAATCCAAATCTAAAGCTAAACCAAAGCCGAAGAAAACTGTTAAGGTAGCTAGTTCTATTGATACGAAGAAGAAAGCCAAAAAGGAGACCAAAAAGAAGGCACCTGTTAAAAAAGCAGTAGCGGCGTCTAAAGAAAAGAAAGCAAAACCTGCTGTTGTAGAAAAAAGAACTGTAGCAGCTAAACCAAAAGCTAAGCCAAAAGCTGTAAAAGCAAAGCCGGCGCCAAAATCAGCAAAGTCAAAGAAATCTAAAACGCCTACTAAATCTGCGGCTAGTTCCAAAAAACCAGCAAAGAAGGCTGGTAAAAAATAAGATTTTTAGAGTATATTAATTTGTATACTGTATATATATATTTTTTTGTACTTTTTGTTTAAAGATATGACTACATTAGGTTAGAAGTTCTGTTGCATTTTAAGTTTTTTTTTTTAAGATAATCAATTTTTTCTTTTTGATGTGATTGTTAGACACTGTACTTTATTAATAAGTATATGTATGGACTTTTACATACGCTTTTTTGAATTTCACGTCCAGTGTCTATAATTTAATATTTGACAAAAGATTGTTTATGAATAAAATCTAGTGATGAGCGTTCGTAATAATTTATATAAAACGATTTATTCGAGCTTATAAATTTTATTTATGCCTTAAATACATTTGTTTTGTCAGTGAATAATAAAGCATATACTTTGCGTAATATGTTTGTATGTAATAGTTTAACATTAATAACGCTAAAAGTTATTCACGTTTTTCTATTTAAAAGTATAAAAAAATAGATGTTATGTGAAAATTAATTTTAATCGAATGATACGATCATAAACAATAGCTATTTACAAAAATATATTTGAATTGAGTAGATAACTGGCAGGATAAAAATTGATGATCTATTCACATATTTCTAATTTTGGAGCATTTTACGCATTGAGCTTATTAATTACAATTGGTATACTTTTATAAATATGAGAATTTAAAACTACTCTTGAGGAATTGTGTGTTAACTCTTTGAATTTCAGTAATTTTTGAAATGATTTATTTCTAATAAAATAAACATTACTGTTTAGGTAAATTTTAGAATACTCCTGTTCAATTTTAATTATAAAATTATGCGACAATTCGCTCGTATTGACATCAAGTATTTAGTTGATGGAGTTCAACTTTTCTTATGAATTTTTAGAAAAAGAATATCTGTTAGATATTATCATCTACTTAGACGAACGTTAAATTTAGATTAACTTGTTGCTGTATTTTTCACTGTTCGTATTTAAACATGCGAGTTAAAAAAAAAAATGATGGAACCATTTAGTTTTTAGGAATTACTGGCGGTGCATATTGTACCCGATGGAGAAAAGTCAGTTTATCTGAAGATAGGAAAAAATCGATAATTTAACTCTAGCATTAAAGAGTTAACAGGAAAATATAAAAACAAATATACAGCAGTGTTTGGTAGTTTGTAAAAAAGTGGAAGCATAAGAAATTTGTAGGACTAAAAGATGTCGACAAAGATTAAACTTAAAAAAATTTTATCTAAAAAACTGTAAATAATACTATTTGTATATAGTCTCGTTTTTATAATAGAAAACAGCGCAAGCTTATAATTTTGTATTTACATACATTATAGAAATAAATTGATCTCAATGTGAAATTCTTCGTGGTTCATCGTATTACAACAGTTTACAGATTATACTTGTAATGTTTTCAAGGTGATATGGATCATATAAATTTTGTTGAAAACTGTGTTAATTTGGCATATCATAAATGTTTGAAAGTATTTTTACTGAATTCGCGAAATGGACAATGTAATATTCAATTTCCAAATTACTACGATTTTATATTTGAAAAAATGTTCCATTACGGAATGTATTATATTATACGCTCCTCGTATAGAGGAATAAATTCATTGATTTTATGAGCGTGATACTTAAATCCCTATTTAACTAATTATCCATTATAAAGTATGTGTTTAATACAAAAATATTGGATTAGTGAATTTTTTTAAACGTACATTTTAAAATGTAATGCCATTAAATTTATTCGCTTTTATATTGTTATGTAGTCATTCTACAAACACCTTTCTATACTCTTCAAAAAACATACAATTTTTCTTCTTAGCTTCTTTTTGCTCACATTTAAATATTTTCAAATAAATTCTCATTTTATAATTTATTTGCATAACATACGTGTATATCTTGGTCTAATGTTTAAAAATAGTCAAACTAAATAATAACGACCAAACTTAGTTCATTCTTCGAATTTATTTATTGCAAATATCTTAGTTTACAGTAAAGATAATACACATAAAAATATGTAAAAATCAATAGTTTTTCAAACGATATTGTTAATTTTACCAATATATATATTTTTTTTAAGGCTTGAAATTAATTCGCATTATAAACAATCCGTTTATGAAATGGAATATTTTCAACAACTTACGTATCAATATATAACTACGTCGTCTCTCATCTACAATTTCTATCTTATACGTGTAGAGAACTGATAATCCTTTTCATCAAGGAAAAAATGAAGTTGCTACAGAACAAATTCAAATAATAAAATAACGTATATTCACCATATTTTACAAAAGTACGTTTGCTTATATATTTTACAATGTCGTTCGATTGTAAAAATACAAAGAAAAAATGAATCTTAAAAAAACCGAAAACAAGTTACGATTATGTTACAAGCAGTTTTTTTTAAATCTACATTAATCCGATATCATACGGCATTTTGAATATCGTTACTTTTTTAATAACACGAAAATCAGTTTATTACGATGTTATGAAATAATAATTTGTATAAATTTACATATCGGCTGTACTCCACTTATAAGCTTCTTCTTCAATGGCTCTATGACGACTTTCTTTCTCGAACCATTTTTTTTCATATCCATTCGATCGATCAACGCCGTCCCATCTATGACCCGGTGGAATATTAAATCTATTCGGTAAATACGATCCGCGATATTGCGGTCTTATTCCTGAATAATGGTAAATGAATCGGTATATTAATTCGCTTTCTTGAACGACGAAAAAATTGTAATATAACACGTAAAGTTTGAATAACTTTTGTTTAGATTTAAATTAAGTAATCTGGAAAGGAATTTTATTTTTAACCAACAGCAACAACCCAACGTAAAATAGATTTATGTTCGGCGTTTGTAACATGATACTGAAACGGAAATATTTTTTTCCCTTTTAACAATATCGAATGTCGTAATCACGGATAATAACATTGGGAATTTAATTTAAAAATTATTATTTTGTTTTAAGAAGAGTTGGTCTGTCCTGCATTTATCATCGCCCACATTCTGATCAATTTATACTTTCCAACGTGTTCAGGTCGACGCACTAATTCTGAAGTTATACTTTTCCTCAATAATACAAAAGTCTTTAATCTAATATAATAACGTTTTGTTCTGTGTGCAGCAGAGTACGGCACGATCGCAAATCAAAAAAGAAGTGTCGAGGGTGTCGTAATCGACATGATACCGGAAATATTACTACAGTTTTCGACTTGTTTTTTTGTAAATGAGAAAGTTACGCAACCAAAATTCTATTTAGCGAAGGTTATGACCGTTATTTTATTATAGCATTTTATCTTTTCCTACAAACACGTATTCGGCTAAAAGTAATTATTGTTTTCGTTAATAAGGATGTTTTTCGAATACTTAATTTTTATTGTCTATTATTCAATTTAGACGTCAAAATAAAATTGAGTTACATGAAGGAACTTAGGGTAGGAAATGTAAGTCGAGCATTATAGAATGATAAACTCATCGTTTATTTTATAAACATTTCGGAAAAAATTACCGTTTTCATAGTGTATTTTTTATTTGATTTTTTTTTTTTTTGGCTTTACCTTATCCAACGTGATACTGTACTTACTAACTCATATTTCTATAAAGTCGGACAACTTCTCTAGAAATATCACTATGTCCGGAAACAGATGTAAATTCTCAAGATGAAGAAGGAACAATATGTTATAAGGAGGACCATTCCGAGACGCGCGCAGTATTTGAAGCGGAGCGTAATTTTATTAAAGAAGGGCATTCGAAGAACACATGATCAGTATTGCAAATTCGTTCAGCAACAAGCAATGCCCGAACCGCAATCTGCTGATAAGTACAATTCCTCTGCGCTTAATATTTAAGAAAAAAGTAGAACCATGGAAATCCAGGAAGTTGCATTTTTAATTAATTTTATAAATATTTCTCGTTCAGAAATGTTCAATTACGGTAAATCGACATTTTTAAAAACGCTCGTACGCAATATTTTTCTAGAAAAGTTTCTAGCGATCTAAAATTTTCGCGGATGGATTTTTTTTAATTCCCCGAAGACAATTATTTTTTTTTCAACACGATTTAAATAATAAAACAATATAAATCGAAAAGTTGCCATCCTTTACGCTGTTCGATTTATTACTTACGAAAACTTACCCTTACACAGTGTGTATACAGACTAATGATGTACTTCTTTCTTTAATTCTTGTAATTTCTACGGCGCACCGTACATTTTCTAATATACATCCGATGTACGCGGCGAGAGATAATAAATACGCGAGCCAGACATACTTTATCGCTTACGAAATTATACTTGCAAGGTAGCGTCGTCTTTTGAACAGTACTACGAAGCGACAGAACAAAATCCTCGAAAATAATGAATCGTACAAAATGCGAAGCTTCATCGAAATTTACTCGATAATGTCGATCATCGAACGGACACGTATTTTCTAGGCGTCCGGTGTGATGAGACATGTTTTTAAGCCAACGTCTGATGATCAACCGTTCGAAGGTGGATATTTGATACTCGAAATCGCGTTGTCATCGGGATAATGAAACATTTCCAAAATGACCGAATATTCCGGAACGAGATGTTCCGACTGGTTTTTCGAAACGAACAAAAATACGAATACTTTCACGAATCGAAGTATACGCGCTGGTAGTTGAAATCCGACCCACATAGCTGGCTGATGACAGAAAATAAAACATTTCATTCGCTGAAATATCTCGCCGGTCGGTTGATATGATATATATCGCAACATGGACAAGACGACGCAAAATAAGTAACCGGCGATCGTGGTGTTGTATTATTTTCGAATCGTGGTGCGGTCAATAATGACGACCACTTTAATAATCGTTTATACATATCGTCTGAGAAATGACGGAGCGTTTTACATTTTATCTTCTCTTATTGCATCGATGACGTAAAAAGACGGTCAGATCCTTTTTTCGACCGATTCCGCTGTAACGAAATTATTCGTAGCTAACCGTATAATTTTAGTGCGAAAATAAAGGATAACGACCGTCCGACATACATATTTACATATTCTTTTTCGGTCGTACGTAGAAATATCTTGATCGAGACAACAGCTACCAAATTTTTTGCCCCTAACCCTGACGATCTTCGGCATGATGGAAAAATGGTAATCAGTCGTTCGGATGTAAATGAAATCGGACGTCGGAGATGATATTCCGATGAAATCGATCGCCGAAGAATATTCTTCCAAGTTAGTTCTTATGTCCACCGATATTAGTCGTTGATTCGATCAAGAAGATGTGTAGCCGGCTTATAAAAAACCTCGTCGACGTCTAAACGCAAATGATGCAGATTCGTACAAGTTTTTCTGAGTTGTCAAACGTGTCGAAATATAAAAATAAATTTTGTGCAGGCGGTTTTTGAAAAACGGATTAAATTATAAACGAATTTATTATACGGAGAACGAAGTTCCGCACGATGCTGACCAAACAATTTTCGCCAATAATACGCGAATATGCGAAAATCGAGAAGTTTATAAAACTGGACGTTAATAATGGTCACTAAAGGAAAAATATTATTCATTAGTGTAGTTCGCATCTCGAGCAGCGCCATTTGAACTAGAATAATAATTAACTTATGGTCGCATTACGAGCTATGATTATATGATTTAAATGAAAACATATAATATTAAATATAAATAATCATTTTTATACAACTATACGCTGTTAAAAATCACTTCAGAAATATGATATCCGATTTCTTAAATATTTATTATCGAAGTTAAACAAGACGTGAAGAGAATAATTTTATAAATAAAAAAAAAATCTTTTACACTCGTCTTTCGCCTTATTTTAATATTACAACAATTTTTGTATAAGTCGTTTTATAGACACAGTTTATATTACAACAAAAATAAGTTAAAATCATTAAAAAATTTTCTTCATGAAAGTTCGCAAAGCTTTTCGGTTGTTAGGCCATTATCGAGTGAATATTTAAAAAATAAAAATTTTAAAATAAAAAAATATTAATTTTAGGCTGTAATTCTAAAAAATCAGCAAAGTGAAAAACAGTATTAATAAAAACAACCTGAGTGTTTTTTTTTTTAAAAAAAATATATATATTTCTATTTTCTATTTTGTTGTTATTAATTGATTTTAATAATGTGTTATTATTCCTTATCGCTAAACCTATAACATTTGTTTAATATTTTCATTATTTTATACGTATGAGTTCCTACATATAATATTGAATATAAATAATTATTTTTATATTTTTATGTATTTTTATTGTTAGGTTTATTCCACATTTTATCAGCTATAATATAATTATATTTATTACTGATTGCTAATAGTTTTTTTTTTTTTATTTACTTGATCACTGTCAAAATATTTTTAACCCTATTGATAAGATTCCTTGAACTGGCTAATTTATACATATTTGGGTGAAATGTGAATCTTCAATGTCTGTTTGTGTAGTGTATATATATATATATATATATATATATATATATATATACATATATCAATTTTTTTGTTAATAATGTTAATTTTTAAACCTAGAAAACTTATTGTTTTTCCTTCTATTTCTAATGAAAATTGAATGTTTTTATTATAGTTATTTAGATTAGATACATATTATGATTTTAATTATTATACCATATTATTAAGATATCACAAGCATATTTTTTCCATAATTTAACATTATTTTTAATATTATACTCTAATTTGTTCATATAAATATCAGCTAGAATGGGTTATAATTGAGATCCAATAATTAGACTACTATTTTGTTTATAATATTTTGAAACTGAAAATTATTTTCATTTAATATTGTCTCTAATATTTTTATAAAATGTTATTATTCTTAACACATTCTATACTTTGTTAGTGGAAATGTATTATACGTACTAGCTACATCCAGTATCATAATTTTGAAGTTATCTTGGAATTCATAATTTTCTTTTAGAAATTTTGCTATATTTTTTGACATAAGCTGGTACATTCTCACTATAATATTGTTTTTCATTTTTCAGACTTTTATGAATTGTAATCTAAAATTAATATTTTTCATTTTAATTTTTATAAATATTCACTCGATAATGAACCAACAGCCGAAAAGCTTTGTGATTTTTAATAAAGAAAAATTTTAGTGATTTTAACTACTTTTTTGTTTCTTTTTTCTAAAAAATTACTACATTCCACATTCTTCAAAGTTTATATTCCAGTTCATTTATTATTATAGTTCAATGGCTACAGCAAAAGTGTTGAAATAAAAAAAATACATGTACATATAAGAAATAACGATACACAGGCTCGATAATTCGCGCGTTAAAGATAATTCTAAAATGTAAAAATTTAATAATAAAATATAATCATAAATTAAATAATAACAGAACACTTCGAGTGAGATCTAGTTTATTATTGATATAGAAATAAATCGAAATTATAACAATAAAGTGCGTATTACGTTTTACTTTATAACGTTGTGCAATTCAACTGATATTTTTCAAATTCACTGAGTTATTTTTAATCGTAATGTGTTTATTTTTCGCATGTTATAATTTGTTTTTAGGTCATATAAATTATAGAGTTGACACACATTCAACGTAATCAAACTCTAAACGTAACTTTATATATAAAACTTAGAAATACATTCGCTAGAGTGACAAGGACATTTCAAAAAACTGATAAAATATAAACATAAAAGCTATAGTAGGCGATATATTAAAAAAAAGCATCGTTTCTTTGTATTTAAACACCACGTCATTATGAAATTGTATAAATACATTATTATTGATAATAAATTGTATCAGAGCGTTTTACACACAAACACATAGATAGAAATATATATATATATATATGTGTGTGTGTGTATGAACTTACCCCTTCCGGAACTGGTACCTTCATATTTATTAGATTGTTTGCTTCTTACATAATTCAACATAGGATCGCCTTCACGTTCTTTCGCTTTTAAATGTCGCTCCAAATCCTCATCATTGGCATATCTTGCCAACGGTTTTGACATTTCATGTAAATCGGAATTATATTTCTCTCGAGCATCCTCAATTTGTTTTAATCTATGTACGAAATTTTTAGATTACGTTATTCAACTTACGTTAGTAGTACTTATAATTGTAGTGTCGATGGGGTATATTTGAAGTGAATATTAACATTCAAACATTTAATTTCAATACGGGTTCCTAAAAGATTACATCGTATTCGGAAAAATAGAGTAATAGATTAAATTTAGCCGTAAACTAATAACTTTGTGCAACAAAAACAGGTTTTTTGTTTTTTTAAATTGGAATATACATGAGTAGTTAAAATGAGATAGTATTAATGTTTTATACAGTATAAGATTTGTTTTGATATGGCTTCCCCACCGTGTTCCTGATATTGCACGTATTAGATTGGTACCATTACTATATTTCCTTAATATATTCTGTGTTTCAGAATTCCAATTTAATTTATCATCTAACATTATGCCGAAGTATTTTATTTCTTAAACAAATTGAATTGAGGTATTATTTACTGTAATACGGGGATAATGATTAATTCTGTGTCGTGTAATCAAAATTCCCTTGGTCTTATCATTGTTTATTTTTAGTTGCAGTCTATTTATTATTTCTGTTTAAACTCCAGCAATACCAAAAAAATCCAGACAGCATATAATAAAGCACTACGCCTTTGCATAGGAGCAATGAATTCAAGCCCAGTTAATAATATTAGAGCAGAAACCAAGTATTTTAATACAACAACAATATATTACAAATAAATATATGTTAAAAATTAAAATAGACAACATATAATAAATAAACAAAACAATTAAAACCTTTGATTAGAAAACCTTACTGGAAATGTGAAACTTTACCACCTCTAGTGGTGAGTGCTAGAAAGTTATACAATATACAACCAATTCAAAACTATAAATTACCAATATATACAATTAAATATGAAGATTATATACAACCACTCCAATATTACAATACAATAAATCTACTCTCTAAACAAACTAATATCAATAAGCAAAATAAAATATTACAACGTATATTATTCAATTAACTTTCATAACCACGAACGGATATATACTGACGGATCTATAGACATTAATAGAAACCGATATCAAGCAGCAATATATCATGAAAATATAGATCTGATACGAACCTACAGAATGAAATACGCTGGCTCATCTACAAGCACTGAAATATATGCTATATACAAAGCACTTGAGTATCTCAAAAATAAAAAACAAAGAAAATTTATAGTAATGACAGACTCCATAGCTGCAACACAATCATTGACTGCTGTTAAAACAAGACAATATTATCGCTAAAATAAAAACCATACATGGAAAGATACAGAAAAACGATTCAACAATTATATTGATGTGGATACACTGCGGTATATATGGGAATGAAATAGTAGATAACGCAGCAAAATCGGAAACGAATGTTAAAAACGATAATACTAATAGACACTATACAGAATATATCCCACAAATAAAAATAATGAAATATCAACAAATGCAAGAATATAATAAACAAAAAGAAATAGGGAAACAATATCATAACATTCAGATAAAAATACCCAAAACCCCACGGTTTTGGAATAACTCATTACAATATAGTAAACACTTTTTAACAATAATTATCCGATTAAGAATAGGACATAATAAAACACCGGCATATCTAACCCGAATACACATAATCCAAAATAGTTTGTGCGATAAATGTCAATAGGATATCAACCATATCATATGGAAATGCGAGAAATACAAACAAAATCGAAATAATATGATACGGGAATTATTAAAATACAAACACACACTTCCTCTAAATGTAGAATCAATAGTAAGCGATACGTTTCTTCAATCAGACATCGTTTTCTTATATCTAATTCTGAACTGCCGGTTAGTCAGACGGATATGGAAACTGTTCACGAAATTGGCATGTCCAAAAATGTATAAAAAAAAGGCTTGGGCTACGTCGTCAATATTTATCTCATTTGAGACGCGATGCACCGAATTGATAGCCTGGAATTAGCTGTTTTGTTTCAAACATAGGTTAATACAAGTTTTTCGAATAGTTTGGATATTGTGGGAAGCCGAGATATAGGTCGATACAACGAAGGTTAACTTGACGATTTACCTGGCTTCAACAGTATTATTACTTGTGCTCTTTTTCATTGCCTAGGACACTTCCTACGCGAAACGTGACATTAATATAAACTTAAGATGAATAATCACATATGTTGATAGTTCCTTAATTATTTGATGTGTAATCTTTGCGCATTCAGGTTTTTATCCATTTCATTAGCTTCTTCCACAACAGAAACGAGCGAAAGTTGTACAATTTGCTTAATAAAATTTAAATTTCTAATTGCACGTTATTTGGCACCTTTAAATATATCATCGGTTGTTAATCATTGGAATAAATTAAAAAAAAAAATTACGAACGGTTTAAATCGTTAAATTACCCCAAATAATAAGGACAGTTTTAAAGCGAAATATTGAACATACGAGAAAATCAACGTATCAAGGCGATTAAAGCGATTTAATTTGTGTTTCAAAAAATATCATGAAAAAGAATGAAAAGTGCAAAACGACTGCTACGATAATTTAGACGGTCTCGTATAAGAGGAAAAATCAAGCAATTAAGAAAAAAAAACAAACAAACAAGCAAACGGTTAAAAATTATTAAGCATGTTAGTTTCAATGTTAGAAGATTACAGATAAGAATAAAAATTTCATTATTATCGTAATTTATAAATTAACGATAAATTGTATTAGTATGAAAAGCGTTTATATCTTTTTTTCTGTTACAATATATATAAACCATTTACACACACACACGCATGTCATCATCATTATAAACCATACCCTCTTCCCCATTTATAGTAAGTTTCATTTCGTTGATCTTGACGTCTTCTTTCTTCTAAATTCAATTCCATTTCTTCTTCCATATCGCGATGCCTTCCGGTTTTTCGATCTCGTACTATCGGAGCAGCATCTCTTCCACTGATATCAGCATTTAACTATTTTGCATGTCGGGAAAGAAATATATATGCACATATTTCAAATATAAATACGTTATAATTTATTCAAAAAAGTGATAGGGTTTTTGTTTTTTGTTTTTTTTTTATTCGTTAAATGAGCGTTCGGCATACAACTACAAAATGTTGACAGAATTTAAAAATCGAGAACACACGCTAACAAATTTACAATAAAATTACCCGTTCCAAAAACCGGGTTTCCCTTTTTAACAACTCTTCCGCCTCCATCCTAACATGTCTGGCATCTTGTAATCCAGCTTTCTTTGCATGAAAAACGCTATCTATGTTCCTATTATACAATAAATGCACGATTAATAAAGAAAAATAAAGGAAAGAAAAATTTAGAAAAATTCACACCCAGCACACTTATACATACGTACGTATATATATATATATATATATATATATATATATATATATATATATATATATATATTCAGTTTCAGTTCCACTTTGTAGTAATTATTTTGTTGGACTATCGAAGCGATAACATTAATAATAATTAAGAAAGTGTATTTTTGATCGTAAAACAGCGCTGGAATATCCAGCTTACCATACTAATTTTGTCATAAAGAGTACAATATAACTGGAATTGTTTTACTATATACAAAAGATGCGACTATATACGTACACAAAATAAAGTTATAAAGTATTATAATATATATTGCCCATTTTATGCAAATGTACGATTTCATTATAATCGCCTTAAACATCATTGTAAATTTTAAAGACCATAAAAGATAATTTTGAACTGTAGTGGAATGTAGTTATTATTATTATTTTTTTAATACAAATGTTGTGATTTTAACTTTTTTTTTTTTTTTAAAGATTACATACAATAACATTCATTTAATTTGGACTTGTTTAGCATTTGCATTAGTATGTACAAAACTAAAAGATTATTCGTAGAGTTTAAATATTTGAAACCAAAATAGATTCATTTAATTATTCAAAAATATTTTTTTGATATATATATATATATATATATATAATATTTAAATTAATCAAATAAAAGTTTATACAAAAACTTAAAAGTACTTTAGCACGAATACGTTAAATATTTCCTGAAATATTCTGTTCTCTTGATGAGGGTTGTAACATACACGTGTATTGTCTTTTGCCTGACATTTAGACTAAGAACACTTAACATCCTATTGCATTAAATTAGTTAAGTTACAAATTGTATTTTAAAAATTAAAACTAATATTTTTTCTCTATAATTCGATTTATAATGAAATGCATGAAAATAGGAATTTTGAAAGTACAAATTTTTATGTCGAGTGAAATTTTTTAACGTAATGTGATATTGATATTTACATAGATATAAACGTAATTCAGATATTTATATATACGTTTTGACACTTTATTTTCGTACTATTTTTAATTTAGTCGTTATCTCAAAAATATATAAATGCACATATTTAATTGCACATATTTGTATATGTGCGTGTGTAATTGACACACATTGTTTTACTTCGTTTGCGAAAGCAGCCTCATATTTTAATATAACGGCATTTCATGTTGTTTTTCGAAATCGGATTTTTTCAGTCTAAAAACTATTAACATTATAAATCTAACATTTACGATATTTAGCGTTAAAAGGTTTTTATTTTATCTATTATTAAAATGTTTCACACTATTAAAAATTACATTCTATATTACATTATTTTGATTACATTTTTTTTTTAAAAATCTTTTCATTAATAAAGTCAAAAATTAAAAATAGTTTCGATATAAAGATCATTCAGCATCATTTTTTGAACCTGATCTTTTGTAAAGAACGATTCTTACGTTATTACAATATTTAAAAGTAATTATTAAATGTTTTATATATCCTTTTATCATTACTGATTATTATTATTTAATAACCTGAAGACGGTGTAGTTATTCTATAACTTAGTACTCATGATTTTATTATATATATACACACACACACACACACATATATATAAATAATGATATACCTGTTTAACGTTTCGATCGAATCTTGATTATTAAAATGTCGATCAGTTAAAATAGGCTGACGAGGAACTTCTCTCATCATAGAAAACGGCACCGTTTCAGATAAACGTCGTTCGGCCATCATCTTGAATATCGTATCTGTTTATAAATAATTTTGTATAATTAGGATTAATATATTGTCCATCGCCAATAAACGTATTATTTAATTTTATTCATATATATGCATGTATAAATGGACTTAATGAATGTTTTATTTAGTTTTTTTTTTTTTTTTTTTTTTTTAAATCATGCGTATGAGTGTAATGGGTTCAAGGCATCGAACACAACGAATCGATGTATTCTAAATTTTGCAGTCTCAATGGACGAAAAAAAAATACAACTTTAGATGAAGGAAGAGTTCATTTTACCAGTATGAATCGTCTAATAATAGAAAATTTTATTTTTTAACATTGTATTAGATTCAGTACATTGAAATCTGCTGGTCACTTATACAGGAATCATATAAATTAACTTATTGGTTCAGTTATAAAAATGTAACGTTATTCTCGAGGAACAGAATGTGGATTCGATTACGGTCTGCTAGTAATGGATTTGTAAATTAGGTTAACAGTATCGGCAAAACCGAAATTTAAATAACGTGATTACTAGTTGTTAGAAAATAGAGAGGATCAACAATAAATGAAAAATAAGTCAACTAGAGAGAAAAAAATGTGACAAAGAACAAAACAATGTATGTAATCAATAAGAGGATACGATAAAACGATTATCACTATTAAAGTTAGATGATTAAATTAAACAAAGAAATAAAGAAAAAACTGCAGAAAGGATATTATAATGTTTTAATGAACAAAGTTTATCAACATATAAAGATATAAAAATGATAATGAACGACATGATTTATATGAAACCTATTCCCAAAGACTTCAGGACTAAGAATTTGGCAGTGGGAGATATGCATATCAATTTATTAAATACAATTACGGAAATAATAAGGGATACTGCTACATTTGCCAGTTTTAATGATACAGTCTTTTGTAAATCACGTAAATTGATAAAATCATCGCCTAATTAAATTTTAATCATGGTAGAGTACCCAGAGCAACAATTGCACATGATAGTGATGTATACAAATAAGCTAAACTATTATTTTTATGTAGTAGTTTAGGGCGTTCTCATTCTAAATTTTTAATAGGTTATAAACATTTAAGAAAACTTTAAGCCTTCAGAAATATGATATTCCCTCTATTATCATTATTTTTCACAAATACTCTTTTTGTTTTTCACTCTTTTGCGAGTAAATTATATATAAAAAATATTAAGCATTACATAATTCTTTGTATAATTTAACATAATTTATAACGGGTATTTTTGGAAATATCACATACATTTACCAATATTACCGATAAATAATCATATTTTTTCGATTACAACAGATTATTTTATCAGACGAACAATTCGTATTTTAAAAATTAATATATACAGCGGTTATCAGGTCCAGATTAACGTACACGTTTGGTGTTCGATGTATGATAGCGTGTACAAACAATTGTAACTGATACAAAATCATTGCTGCAGATAAGCGCATTGCACTCCCAATTAGGCTTCGTCGATATTATTTTATTTGTTAACAATGTATCGAAAATTTTTATAAGAATTGTAAGAAGCACTCGAACAACTTAATTAAAATTGTTAGTAATTAGGATTTGAGATTCTGCGTACATGTGAGACCAGGTATAAACACGTCGCATATATATTACTCTAATTAGTTTTTAAATTATTAGTTATAAATATTTTTTTTGCCTAGGTCAAGCTAAACCGTTATAGTAGCTTCCAATTTAAGTATTAGATACTAAATTATAATTTTAAATAGTAATATTTCATCTTAAAATTAAAATAAGAAATAATACTTTATAGTCACAGTTTAATACATAATGTAGGGAATATTGAGGAAAAACAGCAATAGATATCAGTTTATTAAAAAATATTATAAATATATATTACAAAATATAGTTGATTAGGTTGTGAATGCGTAGGTATATTTATACAATTACGCGTATAAGAACGTAATATAGACTTAATCTGGTTCAGATTTTGCGATAAACAATTGCCCTACTGTGTACACATCCGTTTATTGATGTTTTTGTCATTCTTATTCAGTAGGAGACTGGTGTTGATTACTAAACCAGCAGCTGTTGTTATTATCTTAACTGTAACCAAGTTGAAATTCATCCTTTTTTTTGAAATTTAAATGTTTAAAAATTTAAATTAATTCGTGAACAATTCTGAAGCTATATTTATCCATTTTTGACAAGATTTCAAAAACCATTAAATTGTATTTCGTGATTCCTTAGACCTGTAGATGTATCTTTTCTCTAACGTAAATAATCTGCTTTCTATTCTTTTAATCACTGATTAACGCTTCTACCAGTCTGTCCAATGCGACTGAGCCCGCACGAACAAGACATTTTATATACACCCGCAAAATGCCATTTGGAAATTTGATCCTCGATGCTTTGTAAATACTGTTTTATTTTTTTACTTCAACTAATCAGCGGTCTAACTTCTTTTCCGTAAATTATAATATGTAGTTTATTTCGTTTGTATGATCAAACGGTATCTTGTAAAAAATTTAATTCCAGGGTTATCCTATAACGTACATATAGCATTTTAAAAATCTCTAATAATTAAAAATTTTTCGATATTAAATAAATGTTTTTCGATTCTTTTCTCTACTATGATCGATGTTACAACGTCCTTGTTAAGTGAGAAATAATGGCGTTACTTTTTGAAGTGAAACTTCTATTGACGCATTGTATATGGGGAGTTAACCTGTAAAATGAGCGAGTGAACGAGCAAAAGGATTATATAGTAGGGATCCACCTCTCTTTCCCATATGCTGTACTCATACGTGTATATTCAGTTTATACATGTAAACACATACAGAAATTATGACAGACATGCGTATATATATATATATATATATATATATTACGCGTTCATATTGCTTCTCTTGCACATGCGTGTACAGCTGTTCGTTATTTCGTTTAAATCTTCACTGAACAAAGGATGTGACATAGACTTGAGAACTAAAACATTTAAGTCATTGCCACGTCAAGTTAACCATAGCAGAGAGTGTGTTGATTTTCTTAATGAATTTGTACAAAATCGCGAGTTTATTAAATAAATGTCTTTTTGGGAAAACGTCTTTAAGTTTCACATCTCCCTTGCGCCCTGGGGTACAGAGTTTTTTTTAATAGTGTTTCCATAGCAATACGTTACTTTTTGAACGTTAAAAAGTCGAAAACTATTATTTTCACCTATTAAGTTAAATATCGTTCATTTCTAATAATGTACAAATAAAAATAATTACCATCGTCGTTTTCTTCGGAGTATCTATCATCTCGACCACGATATATATCGCGATCAAATCTACCGTCGCCACTACGTTTTTCTCGAAATCGTTTCTCAATGGAGGGTAACTGCAACTCTAAAAAAAAAATTATATACACTTATATAAATCATTATTTATAGTACAATTATAAATGTTATACACAGTCAAATCGCATTGTTAACTCAGTCGCGATAAGCGAATGAACTATACGCAAAAGTCATAAACAGAACTACCCGAAGATGAAGTATGCGAAGAGATTAAATTTATTAAAATATAACACCCACAAAATAATACAAATAAGTTTTATACTCTTCAATAAGCCGATGACAAATCACGTGCACAAATATAAATAACAAACGAATTAAGTATATTATGTCACAAATATAAATAACAAACGAATTAAGTATATTATGTCATCACGAGTGAATTATTCAATTTGAAAATGAGCTGCGGAACAAATAAACATCAAATACACTTATTTTTCAATAATTAGACTCTTATATATATATATATATATATATATATATATATATATATATATATATATATATATATATATATATCTGCAGTGTCTAATTTTGATTTACGGATATTTTCATTATACTCACTGCATTGGGCTATTTTTATCACACATAAACAGAAAATCGTGTTTTTTTTTAAAACTTTTTTCCTGTATGTTCCGACTTAACTCAAAAACTAATAGAGCAATAATGATGAAACCGCACAGCTTATAGCCTATATGATCGGATTCATTCTAAGTTTTGTTTCACATTGATATCACAAATTAGACAGAAATTTCAATAATTTAAAGTTTTTAAAAGAAGAAGACAGCGATGTTTGTCAAATCGTTTAAAATTTAACAGACGTTTGGATGTACCTCTACCATCAACACCCGTCTTTCAAACCACATTTTGTTTCGTTAGGGGCGTGGACGAAATAATGGACGGATATATTTATATATATATATATATATTGTTATTAAAAGAAAGGGACAGCGATATTGTATGAAAAAAAAATAATTACACAGGCGTAGCCGTAGTAACGGAGGAACGTGTGTTTTTTGAGAACACGACGGTTGTTTGAGCATATTTAAGAACTAAATAAGAAAGTTAATTTTATTTTGTGAGTGAATACACTTTAATTAGAGTTATTTTTTCAAAGAAGGGAATAAAAAATTAATTAGACGCACATACACACATATATATATAAATTTAAAAAAATACAACAACGACGAATAATAAGAATATAATTTGTGTTACCTTCTTGATGGGTATTACGTGGTAGATTTCTGCGTTGATCTTTCCAAGACTTATTAGTAAATGAAGCTTTAAAAAAAATACAAATAACATATTAATTTTATCAGAAAAATTGTGATAATATTAAAAACCACGTTCAAATCAGCCGAAAGATGTTTGTTAATAAATATTACAAGCACTTACTTCTTTCTAACGATCTCCTTCTTTTTCCATATCGTTCAGAACTCATCGTTCTAGTTCGCTTAGAAGAGAAATCTATATATAAAAAAAAAGAAATTTCAAAATAAATTTTACCACATATCAAAGGATATAAATTTACATTTTTGATCGTTTTGAACTTGACACGTAGATTAAATTGAAATTTAGTCGTGGCAGAGTATTCAGATTGTGTTAACAAAAGTACTAACGTGAAAATGATCCGACGAGACCATAGTTAATTACATACGTTATTGATGTTAAAGCTAAATTCACTGAATATTCAGAACAAAAATTGAAACACGAAATACGTATATGATTGAACAGTGTTGGTTTACGTATTTATGAACATATACGCGTGTGGAGTTTTTTTCCATTAAGATTATTGTGACGACTATGTAGTGTTTGATATTGTATTAATGGAAATTACACATTTTGAAAATTTAGACCCAATCCCTGTATACTCTTTAAAATTTCGGATTTTTTTTTATACTTATCCAAATGTAAGTGAAATTTAAGCTAACCGTTCGAACGGTATAAGCTTAGAAATTTGATGTGTTGGTAAGAGGAACCCTACTGTGGTAATTTTTGTTTCGTGAAAATCATCATGAGTAACAGATATAACAACAGTTTTATGCCATATGACTCGACTGGAACTCGACGTACGACCCCAGGATCGCACATGTTAAATGGGCGACCGGCTACAGAGGAGTGGACAACTAGGTTCTCTGTAGAAAATATGCGTCTGGGAATAATAAGAACAACAAAAATAAATTATTATTGAAAATACCCACATGGAATATTCGAGGTATGAATAATATCGGAAAATTAGCAGTTATTGAATCAAAAATAAAAAGAATTCCAATACTTGGTATGTCTGAAACCCATTATAGATCAAGCGGACATTTTACAACTTCGAATTGAAACCTAGCCGTCCACTCAGGAAATGAAAAAAATCACAAAATGGAATAGGTTTTATTATCAACAAAGAGATTAAAAACAGTTTTGTTGGATATTCAACTATCACTGACATAATTATACAGTGAATTTATTTCACTTTAAAAAGCCCTCCACCTTCCACGAGCCGGCGCGTATCTCAACGGGACGAGTCACTTTGTTTATACCGCCGACCCGTTCCTTTCAAAGACCTACACAGCTTTCCAGACAAGTGATCTGGTGTCGCAATTGAGGAGTTGCGAAGCTGTCAACTGTCCAAACTAATCACCTACCATTATCTCTGATCCGAAAACCTAGTTGATAATTAACGAAAAGTATCATTCAGTGAAACTCTCGCTAACAGCCAATACCCCAACAAGAAGCGCAAGTGCGACTTGTCGGGTACTGGATGATATCATCTCGGGTGATGCCGTACAGTGCAAACTTCATCTCCACTTTCGAGTGCAATTCTATAAAGGAAGCACAGGAGATCCCGGCCGTTTGACCAGGTAGATTTCTGATGGAAGAAATCTGTCCAGCTCACCGCTAAGCACACCAGTAATTTGGCGATACCTGCCGAAGGCAATTTACAGAATTATAACAGTAAAACTAAGAACGCCAACATCAACTGACGGAAACGGACCACAATCGGTATGAATGGTGAAAAATAGTTAAAAATTCTTATGATAGTCACGACGTCTGAAAACAAACAACGACGAAGAAGACACATACAACTACAAAAACGAATCCCACGTATAGGTAAATGTTAAAATAAACGCAGTGTGACCGAATTTAATGACCGTATACATTTATGATTGAAATAAATAATAGTTATTGTCTACCTGATCGTCTAGTTTTGTAATCATCTCCTCTTTCTCGATCATTTAAGTCATCTCTGCGTGTATCGTTGTGAAACACATCTCTATATCGTTTAGGCGAAGTATCTGAAATGAACGATTCAAATTAATTAATGTATGTTCGTTAAGTCTTCTGTAAATCGCGTTTACGGGCTAAATAATAAAGTTCTACAAAATTTCAAAATATTCATCACACGATTATCCCGATATATTAAAAATGAATAGTGCAGATCGGTACTAACTTGTCAATTATTATGTGAAAATATTATAAGACATTTTATTAAAAATTGCTTATCTATACGGTGTTGTTCCTTCAATTACATAAACGAAATAAATTCCGATTTTTAAATTTGCTGAATACATACATATATATATATATATATATATATATATATATATATATATATATATACACATATATAATTAACCCATACAAAATATAAATAATTTTTTTTTTGTCAATATATTCTAATTTTATAAATTCGTTTCGTATAAATTTTTTAAATTAACATATATTTTTGAAAGAGTATCTTTTTCCGATTTCTGTTTCAGGAAATATTTTTCTAAATTTATTACCTTTGTCGTTTTTATATCTCCATTGATCATTTCTATCTCGTCCACGAACATTTGTTCGGAATGAATTTTGTGTTCTGACTGGTGAATATCCTGTAAATCATTTACTAGTATACGATATTTGCAGAGAAATCATCACATGTATTTTGCAAACATCGGGTTCTTTGTTCAATTGGGAATATATTTGTATGAATTTTAAAAAATAACTTAAATTCTATCATATAATTTTTTAAACTAAATGTTTAAGTAATAACCACAGAAACATATTGAACGGTCTCAAGCTCAAGTTGGTTGTCATATGACTAATTGTAGATTTAATCAAATATATAATTAAGTTGGAGATTAATTTTTGTAAGCATTCAATAATATTGAAATTAGGTCAATTTTGTTTATCAACTGTAATTCTGTAAAAGCGTACTGATTATAATAGATTTGTCCTAACAGGTAACTTGATAAATTTACGTCATTTATAAATAATCCAATACCCAATATCAATCAAATTTAACACTGTTTTCTATTATTTTTAGTCAATAAATGATTGAAAACAGTTATCTCTAATTCATATAACTGTGAGTAGAAATATTAAATTAGGTTAAATTCAATTATATTTAATAAAGTAAAATAATTACCTAAAGTAATTTAAAGAATCAACAGTAATTTTTAAGGATATTAAATATTTTTTTAACTTGCAAAAATGTTGATGTAACACGATATTCCATCAGCTACAGCACCTGCGTCTGTTATCAAAATGATAATAATATCAGTCGTTGTACTCCATGACAAACATTTGAACTCTAAGAAAAGATCCAGGAATTGAGATATTACCTCGAGTATTGAAGGAACTGCCGCATAAAACTATTGTACTGATTACATACGTTTACAACGCCAATCTAAAGTTGAATATGTTCTTACAGCCTTTAAAGTGGGCGAAGTTATTATGCTAAAAAAGGGTAAATGTGGCATCTTATCGTCCAATATCGCTGTTAATATCAATGACTAAATTACATGACAAGCTCTTATTAAAACGATTGATACCACTTGTCGATTTACCTGATCACCAATCTAGTTTCCAAAATCAACATTTCACTATTGACCAGGTTCATAGAGTAGTTAAATTAATTGAGACGTATTTTGAGAAAAAGAAATACTGCTCTGCGGCATCCCTCGATGTAGCGCAAGTGTTCAACAAAGTGTGGCACGCAGGTCTCTCCTCAAAAATGAATAACCTATTGTTAGGTAACTTGTGTCGCTTGCTTATTGCATACCTGGCGGGAAGACAGCAGGGAGCACACGGATATGCTAAATGGTCATTTTGCAACACAGGCAAAAGTTACACAAGGAAGTGTTCTTTGACCTTTCTTGTACCTACTGTATACGAAAGTACCATCCGATGACCAGACTACAACAACGTTTGCTAATAAGGTAAATCTTAACTTGCAACGTGCTCTAAACAGAGTTACTACATGGGCTTTACACTGACGCATTAAACTAAATCTGAAAATGTACTTTTAACATTAAGACAGACTCGCTGCATTCGTCTATCTTGGTACTTTACCAATTCCGCGATACGATTCGGCTAAATATCTTGGCGTGCATCACGACTTTCGTGGAAGGCGCATGTAAAGATGAAGTGTAGACAAATTAAGAAAAAAAAATCTGAATTATATTGGCTCCTAGGATGGAACTTCACACTTGATGTATACTACAAACGTCTTCTCCATTAGCAGATAATAAAACCTATTTGGACATACAAAATTGCACTGTGGGAGATGCATTAAAAAGTACAATCGTAACAAGATACAAGCATAATAAACCATCATACTCTGAACTATTGTTGATGCATCTCGTTATTCTTGTAATGATGATATTCATTGAGACCTGGGAGTAAAAGTGATTAATCAGACTATTCAATTGCCCTTCAGACGAGACTTCATCAAAATATCAACGTTAAGCTCTTACATTTCTGAACACTGGAGAAGATATACATCGTTTAAAACGTTCTACACCGTAGGACATTGCATTGTAGCTGATTTTGTTTATAGATGTTTTGATTCACACTTTATTAAAATTAGCAATTATTCAACTTTCAATTAAGTTTGTGCAAAAAAAAATTAATATTATGTTAAACATTACATATGATATTTCAATTATTGCTCACGTTCCATTAAAAATTATTTCTGTCAACTTTACTCATTGTGTCAAAGGTACTTACAAAATGTTAAAATAAAGTTTTAAAGATATTTAGTAACAAAATTTCCTTAAGTTATTTTTTCTACTGATCACCGGTAATTTTATATTCGACAACTGAGGCTTGTTATGTATATTACTTATTTACACTTTGTGTATAAGGATATAAACTTCAAACACAGAATTGTTTGAAACGTTTAATAGTCGTTCAGAACAGATATTAATTCTACAATACTCAGATTTCTTCGTAAATTTGTTTAGGTCATATTGATGATATTTGTAGCACGTACTTTTTTATGGAAACTAACTTCGATTTCTTTTATGTTAAAACGTACCTTTATAACCTTCTGGTCTCCTTCGATCCCTATTAAAACTATCAGCTACATTTCCATGAGAAAAATCTTGTCTCTTCCTATGAGGTAAACGATCTAAAATAAATATTTTTGCAACATATATATTATTGAGAAATCAAGAATTTAGAAAACAAATTGTAATTACTGTTTCATATTTTATCGAAGAAAAATATTTAATTAATTCTACAATTGTTAATTTTAAATTATTGGTTCAAATACAGTACTTACCACAATTTCACCGATATTAACAATAAAATTAAATAAATAAAAATGTGCAATGACGTGCCGATATTAATTTCAACAATTACAATATAAAAAAATGACAAAAATAAAATCCATTTATCATATAATATTATCTATCTATCCGTGAATCGTAAATCTCTCGTGGAAATATCGAGATTATGAAAAATCCATCTGCTGTACACGATGTCGCCATGAATCCCTGTTGCGAGCCATCTGGACATATTCTGCAAAACTTCCTCCTACCATGTCTGATCATCTTGCAGGAACGCGACCATGTATTCTTGTTCCTTCTACACTTCCCTTAAGAATTCTAGCCTGAAATCCATCTGGTCTTATTATATGGCCGAAGTATGTTAATATTCTTCTAATTAACACCGAGGATAATCTTCTGTTTGTTGCGCCAACTTCTTGTAATATCGCGTAATTCGTTTTCTTGTCTGTCCTCGGGATTCTTAACATCCGCCTACATCAATACATTTCCAGCGTATTTATCTTTTATTTCTGTAATGTCCACGTTTCTGCGCCGTAGATAAACACCGAGAAGACCAAACTATTGATCAATTCACTTTTTTTCGATACAGCGGGATCAACCCATTTCCATTTTTGTTATGTTTACTCTGTTTAATTTATTCTTCAGAGCCCCCTATATTTTCTACTTCGAACCTAGATATCCAAATTGTTTCACAATTTCCACGCCGTTAACAGCGTGTAATAGACAATTATTGTTCTGTCTATCAATAATCATGATTTTCATCTTATTTTTATTAATTATTAATCCATATTCTGCGCTGTATTTTTCCAGACGACTTAGAGTTTGCGTCATACTGCTTAAGCTATTAGTTATCAGCGTAGTGTCATCTGCATACAGATTTGATATCTTAACTCCTCCAATGGAGAACCCGCCATCATGAGTCTATAAAAACTTACGCAAGATGTACTCTTCATAGAGGTTGTACGTGGGGAAAGAATACAGTCTTGCTACGCCGTGTGATGGGTAAAAATCTTCCGAGTGTATATATTTTGCTATTCGGACTTTAGCCGTACTTTGTTTATATAAATTTATAATTGAACTTCTAAATGTCTTGGTATTCCCATTTCAACTAAAATTGGCCAAAGTTTGCTCCATTGAACACAGTCGAAAGCTTTTTTGTAGTCCACAAAACAGAGTACCATTTTGACACTGTACTCTCGTGCTTTTTCTATTTGCAGCTGAATATTCAAAATATGCTCCCTTGTTCCTCTACCTTTTATAAAGCCCGCGGGTTCCCATGGAATTTCATTACGCATTACACTATATAACCGTTCATATGATCTTTAACATCACCTTGCTAGCGTGTGGAATTAAAGATTGTCCTGTTTTTTTGTAGGAACCTTTCTTATGTAAGGGAATATATGTAGATCGACACCAATCATTTGGCCAAAAATCCAAATGTTATTGCAAATCGCATGTATAGCATGTCCCGTCTTTTCACCCGATATTTTGAAAATTTCTGCAGGAATGTAATTTTGAACCTCTGAGAACAGAATAGAAGGCTCCATCTCATCCATTTGAATGCTATCATCAGCTTCTTGAAGATCTCCTTCCGCGCTCGCATCCATCTTTAGTGAACCATTCTCATATTCAACATATTCAATTACTTGTGTTTTCATTTTGAATTCTCTTGCCAAAAGTCGGACTTTTTGATATAATGATCTTGTGTCCATTCTATCCGTACTTTTTTGGATCTCATCACATACAGAGGAGATGTAGTCATTTTTATCTTTTCGTCACAACTTTTTGATATGTTTGTTTAACAACTTCTTTTTTCCTATATAATTTTGGACGATGTGACTTAGATTTCTCCGTTCTTTTATAACCGCAATTGTTTCATTTGAAAAACAATGTTTCCATTCCTTTATTTTATCGGTCGGTTGTGAATCTTTATATGCGTTTTTAATGTGTTCTTTCAACTGGTTCTAGTTTTGTTCCGATGATATGTTCACGTTCTCCTGTGTGTAGTTACCAAGTCCCGTCATGGCTGCTTTAAACTCTTTTTAAAATTTTTATGTCTGTTAATGGCGACTTTTTATTTTGAACTTTTAGTTTTAACCTGATTTCCATAATTAATATTCCCCCTTCGGGATGTGTAACCGAGGGTCCTCGAACTCAGGGGAAGGGGCGTGTTCGCAGGTGATAGATAGCAGAACGGCCTTTAGATATGGAGGTTAGTTGCGAATAACCAATTGCGAACTATGAGCGGCGAAGTATCAGGGTGCAGTGGGAAAGTTTTACTTAAAAAATACTGCATAAACCCGTTAAAGGCATCGTATCAAAGCGAGTATGGCCGCTATAAACCTAATTCCATTCAAAATCCAACAGCGTCTGTATTCCAGATTAGGAACGGCTTGTTGGTCAGCATCTGTTCTCCAGCTGTTTTATAGGAGACGACATGAAATCCTACAGTAAGCAAGGGGAAACTACTGTAGTATATTCCCGCGTATATTATGAAATGTCCAAGCAAATAGTTGATGTGCCATGTGATCCAGTTGGCAACCGGCGTTTCGTTTCTCGGGTTCGAAATGTGAAATATGTGGCAGGTTGGCAACCGGCGTTCTGATATTCGGGGTCAGAATGTAAAATATGCGACAAAATGTAAAACAGGATTCAAGGCTTTTGAAACAAATAGAATAGCTTTATGGAATGTGCGCGGGCTTAGCGAAACTGGGAACTCCACATCGTAGAACAAAAATTAATCCGTCCCAGAATAAAAATTTGTGGATTATCACAAACACACTGTAACGAATCCCAACATTTTGATGCAAATTACCACAGAATATATAGATCAGGTAACAGCGCATCGAGCATGGCGGGTGTAGCATTTATGATACACAAAGAAATTCACAATATAGCCCGACTATCGTGCCATCAATGAACATGAACGCATCATCTTGATAAGACTAGGAACCGGACCAGCTGGAATTAATCTAATTCAAGTATATGCATCGACGTCGGATGTACCAGATGAAAAGGCACAGCTATTTTATGTAGCAATCATATTGATTTCTCACTAACTAATAGACGTTGGTTTTCAGTGTGCAAAAACGCGAAAACACTACAAGGGGCGGAATGCGGCTCAGACCATAGATTATTAATGATGGAAATCATATAACATTAAAGACATCCAAATACTTTATTAATACTGATATACGTATCAATTTAATTACCGTCATATTTGCTTCGATCTTCTTTTTCATTTTTTTTTCGTCCTTCTTTCTCATCATCATATAAATCTCTACTATGTCTTCTCCGGTACGGGGAAAATTCTGGAATAAAGTAGGATATTAACGAAAACAAACAAATATTTTATTATCGTAAAAATAAGGTTTTATTGTTAAACGACATATGCGCAAAAATATGGCGAAGTACAAGATTTCGACAAATTAAAATTATAAATTAAATATAACCGAATATTTCAATTTATAAATCACGAAAAGTAGTTAATCTAATGATAATTTTAAATTAAACTGTGTACATAAGTTCAATTATCGATGAATAATTCAACGAATTCAGTCTCACGACAATAGTTAGCTTTATTTAATAATATAGAAATATTTATCAGGCGTGTATTTATTAACTTTTTTAAATAGCAGTTTTAAAATTATAATAATGAAAACTGTATATAAATTATTTACAAGCTGTACGTATGAATTCATATACAGAAAATACATGTGTTCAACAATTTAATCAGATACATTGCAAACGCTTATAATTTTACTAAGTGAGCATATGCTACATGATATGCACAAGATGTTAATTTAAAATTAAGTATTTATCAATCGATATCGAGCATAGCATTTGGTTAAATACTTAAATCTATCGATAATTCTTATAAAAAACCTGGTAACGACAGTGACGATTATGAAACTCACAATTTCTTGTATCATGTATGGATTTTCAAGTGAATTAATTAACATAAAATTTAAATTAAAAACTCAGAAATATAAATGCTTAATAATGTATTATTCTTATTATTAACCAGACACGATATGCAACAAACTTCGATTTAAGGTATTAGATCTTCCAACATTACGATAAGATTACTCAGAATCGCAGTGAATGTGCAAGGTTGAAGGAAGCTTTTAGTTTTAGTTATTGTTAATTTTCTTATATTAAAGATTTGATAAAGGCTTTCATTTTTATGTAATAAGAACTTGATACAGAACAAGAAATTATTACATATTAGTCGCCAACATCAGGAGACATGTTTCAGATGAATAACATTTTCAAACCACTAATTTTTAAAAATAACGATATTCATAATCGAAATTACAATGCATAATTCTGACTTAACAGAATGCAACTGTTGGTCATTATATTAATTACCTTTATTAAATTCGTTATTTCGATCTTCTTTATAGTTATTACGGAGATCTTTACGGGACGAATCAGTTTTTTTCCTAGGTGGCGATAGATCTGAAATAATATTCAAATATTATCAGCGAAATATTCGAAGCGGGTTTAACTTATAAGAATAATTCATTTTCGAATCATAAATTACATTATTAATTTTGTAATTATTAGCTGTAATATCTTGGCTTAATTACCTTTATCATTTTCATTTTGTCTCCGATCCTTATCGTTTTCAAAAACCTCTTTTCGAGGAAAATTTTGTTTTCGTCTTGGAGGTGAAAGATCTATTAAAAAAATTTAATCATTATTTACAGAAAAATATGGTTTATAAGAATTTCCTACATTTATAATCTACATGTTCAATGTTTACCTTCATTATTAATACTTTTAACAGATCCCATGTTCCATTCTATCTTTTTTGATTTAGCTGGAAGTTTGTCAGTTAAAATTTTTGGAGACGTAGAAATAGAAGGTCCTGAAATATAAAAGTTTAAATATCATTGTTGAAAATAACCAGTCAACCATCGTAAAATAAATATCAAAAATATATGAATACACAAGTTAATCCTCCGTATAAAGTGAATACAAAGTACACGGCGTACATATTTATTCTAAATTAATTTCTAACGTTATGTAATAGTTCTCTAAATATTGCATAAAATATATACGGAACATTAAAGTAGTTGTTATTATATGTTTAAATACAACATATTCTCAATATGTCATCAAAATATGGTATAATTTTAAAATAAATGTTGGATGACAACATTAGTAACTATGTCTAATATATAAATTTACATAAAATATAATTCAATATACCCCAACACGGTCTGCTTGATCACCCCACCATTGAGAAAATACATTATTTTTTGAGTACTGAAAAATAACAATGGGTAAGTATACTCACTGAGATGCACGGATTACATTTTGTAAATAACAATTTTAAAATAAATTACACCTTTTTAAAACCTTACTTAGATAAAGTTTTTCCGTTTAGCAATAGTGTCGATTATGTATATAGGTAGTTTTTAAAAATTATGTTGTAAAATAAGCAAAATCGTGTTTTTAAAATTATTTTTTGATAAGTTTTTTATAATAAATAATCAGGTTATTTTATTAAAAAATTATTTGAAATTGTTTTGGTGTTGTGTAGTTTGGTTCCTTGATGGAGCAGACCGTTAAAATCATAATTTGTGAATTAAAAAATAGTTTTTGGTGAAAGAGAAACATAATCGCATCATATCTGATATCAACTTAATACAGATAAATTATCAATACCTTCATCATATTTATCTATTGCTTTCCAGCGATGATTATTTTTGTACTTTTCCAATGTTTTAATTTCTGATCCACGTTCATCTATTATACCCGCAATTTGAGGCGCGTCCTCATCCGAATTATATAAATCAACATCTCCTTTTACTTGTATTGTATCGTCATCAATAATTTTCACACTGTTATATAATTTAAAAATTAAAATATTACCGTTTATTAACTTTACACTCAACGTCAACTACAATAAGTACACAGTGTAATATAATTACTTACTTTTTAGATTTTTTGTGAGACTTTATTTTTTTTTTATTTTTTGTAGGTTTATTAAGGTATTTTTTCAAATATTCTTTTTGAGATATATTAGTAGTCATTTCACAGTTTTATTTATTAACCATGAAACTAATTTTTTTCTTATAAATTTTTACACTTACTAATCGTAATCAACAGTACTAACAATAATTATTAGAAAGTTGAATATAAATATGAATTTCAAAGCAGAAAGCATAACTGATCTACAGATATTTCCACATGTAGCAATTTCGTTAACAAAATGTAATTTTTTAAAAATAAACAACTAATTATAATTGTAGAATTAACTAATGTACAATAATATTGAGTTTTATTGTAAAAATTTTAAAATAGAATCAGATGATTATTTAGTTAAAAATTTTATGAAAGCATCGTTGTGTTTGAAAAAAAAATATTTTTATTTTAAGAATCACATAATTTAAAATAATTTCAAAAAATGAATTATAGTTTTATATTTCAACTTATTTTCTAGAACAGAAATTTAAAGAACTTGACTTGAATGTCACATAACAACTTTTTTCCAAACAGAAGAATTTGAAAATATGTATAGTGTTCATACTTCATAGCGTGTGCATTTCTCAATGTATCAAAAAATTTTATAAAGGATGATTATATGTTATGAAATTTTCGTTAGATACGAAATAGTGCTTAATGATCTTAACTCGTGACTGTTTTACTGATTTATGACGCTGAGATTGTACATACAAATATTACGAATAATATAATTACTGGTATAACAGACTTTGATTTTTCGGCATTTCATGTGATATAATAATTAATAATTTGCAAATAAAATGGAAGTTTTAGTTGCTCGAGTAGATGATATGAAGTTTGATATTGAAGTAGCTTTAGAGGAGCAACATGGCACTTTACCATTGCCGTTTAATGGAATGGATAGTTAGTATATGTTTATAAAAGTTATCTTTAAATTAACTTCAGTTTATTACTCTTTCTTACTTAATATGATGTGCTATATATTTTATAAACGATAAATATTTGATTTAGTATTCGTTTATATGTATGCAGGATATCTATAGATGTTTTTAAGAAGAAACATCACAAAAGTAATATTAAAATGCGATCTGTTCAGGAACATTAAGTATTACTCTGGTATTTTGTTTGTAATAAAATCATCTTCCGTACAGAAGTTGATTTTCAATATTTACAGGCTAATTCATGCGGTTTTGTTCGTTTTAATCTCCGAATATCGAGTTTATGATCCTTCAGCTTATTTATTTCTATATTTACATGTGTTTGCACTTTTTGTTGATGTTCTCTAACCATTATTTTGATCACTTTCGGTATCGCTAGAACTCCGAGATCGCAATGGATAACTGAATTCGTTTCGTACTATCTAAAGTCTGCTGTTTTTCTCAGAATATTATTCTGCATTCGTTGCATACTTTGTATGTTGCTCGGTTTAGCATAACTCACTCCACAGTTGACTTCCCCGTAGCTCCATATAGGTTTGATTACTTGATTATGAAGTAAAAGTTTATTACTTAATGAAAGCGCGCTTCTTTGGTTTAATAACCAATACGTTTAATCTATTTTTATTTTTATAGTCTCCTTTTTCTTGGCGATGTGAATTCTTCACGTCAGCTTTATTTGCCAGTGGTTACCGTTTCTCCATTTATCATTATCGGTTGATAACTTATTTTTCTGTTTGTAAAATTGATATGGAATGATTTACTTTTATTTAGCTTAATTAGTCAATCCCTAGTCCATTTTAAGACTTCATCTAGATGTTGTACTATTTGGGTTGATTTTTCAACCGATTCTTTCGCTGCCAGTATTGCTGTGTCATCCGCGAATACTGCTGTTGTAATGTTTTTACCGATCAGAATATCCATAGTGTATAATAAATACAATATTCGCCCCAGCACGCTTTCAGGAGGGAATCCAGTATTTGTGAATAGCTACTGTTGTGTTTTATTCGAAAAAAACCAGATCTGTTAAATATGACTGTAAAGGTTTACAATATTCTTCTGAAAAATATTTTAAAATTTGTAATGCAGTTTATCAAAAGCCTGTGGAACATCTAAAACGATTGTGGTACATATTTCATACTCTTCCAGTGCCTTTTCTATTATATCAGTAACTGTATAGTCGATCAATCGTCGAATGCTTTTGTCTGAACCCAAATTGATGATCAGGCAACAACTTTTCAATCATATTTTTCATCCGTTTAAGAAGTAATTTTTGGAATAATTTTGAGACTATCGGTAAGAAGCTGATGGGTCTGTATAATTTGATTTCTGTTAGTTGCTTCCTTAGCCTAGGTATTATAACAATTTGAACAATTTTCCACAATTGATGGTAGTAACCAATTCACACAATTGAATGAAATATTTGTATTAAAGCCATAATGTCTTTATTTGAAAGTTCTCTTAGAATACTAGCTGTAATCATATTGAATCCTGGTGCAGTATTCGTATAATTTTCAATTTCTTTGACAATTTCATTATTTAAAAAAAAAAATATTTCCTACTTTTATATTCTCTACCTTAATATTATCGTTACGTTCGTTGAGATTGGACGTAAACGTACCCCCTAAGAAATTCTGCCAAAGCCATTGCCTTATCTTGATCACTTTTTAGTTATTGATTATTTACAATTTTAATTTGAAAATTTTGTTGCTGCGGTTATTTGATCCCTTTAGTAGCTTTCCACGTCGAATAATTTTACTCTCTTCTCCAGTCGATAAGTTTTTAAAATATATTTTAAAATTCTCTTCTTTTAATATATTGATAATTTATTCTATTTCTTAACTTATTTTAACTTCGTTTTGTCACACTTATCAAGCCAGTTTTGCCACCTCTTCCTCATTTTTCTTCTTTCTTTAATTTTATTTAATACTTTAGCAGGGACATTTTAATTACACACACAATTTTTTTTCTTGAGGTGTATAAATCATTGCTGCTTAATATATTACATTATTAAATTTTTCTATAGTCAAATTTGTTTGATTCTAGTTCTTCAATGCTATCTTCAAATTCAATTGTTTATCTAATTCTCTGAAACTTTCCAAATCAGTTGTTTTACTAGTTAGACCTGGACGTTGTTTATTTCAAATTAAAATCCGATTAACTATTAAAACAGGAGAATGATCCGTTACAAAATCATAATTGTTCTCAACCTGTTTATTGCCTTGAGGTATTCCTTTGGTTATAAGAAAGTCCAGTAGATCTGGTCTTTTATTTATATCTAACGGCCAATATGTAGGTTCACCACTAGAGCAATACTCGCAATTATGTTTATTAATCACCGATAGTAGTTGCTTGCTCCTGGTTAGAATTTCCTAGATCTCCAATATGTATGTTTTGCATTATAATCGTCACCAAGAATTAATTCTTTCCCTACTGTGCTGAAATAGAAAAGATTCAGTTTTTTTTTTGTATATTAGGAGTGCAATATATCGCCGAAACGATTAATTGGCTTTCTTTGTTATTTAATTGTACTTTGCTGCTTGTATTTGTTTCGTGCTTAGTTTCTGTAATTCACAGTGTTCTATACTGTTTTTGATTAATATTGCAGTTTCTGTGTGTCCATCTCCGTCAGGATACATAGTGTAATACAGACAATATCCTTTAAATTTAATCGTATGTTTTTCAGTAATATGCGATTATGTAATAAATGATACATCTATTTGATGTTGGATTATTAATAATTCTACTTCTTGTGGTCTATGTGCTAGTCCATTCACGTTATATGTTGCAATTTTTATTCTATCCGTCGTTCTTGTTATTACAGGATTTATTTTCTATCTTAAGTTACTCGAAAATTGTATCAAATCCTTTTTTCCTGCTTGTCAATTAAGTTTCTATTTTTTGTATAATTTTATTGATAGTCTCATTTTTCTCAGCCGCGTCAATTGTACTACTAGAAATGTGATGCATGTCAGGGATACATTTAATAGGTTTCATAAAGCAATTTATATATAACATTTTTTCATTACATCGGTCATTTTGCAACAAACTCAACATGATTTTGAAAAATATGACATTGCAAAAGAGTACCATATGATAAAATTTATTCAACGTTAATTTTAAATTTCGATATTTTCCTGTACACTTTTTTTTTACACATATTTTATGGCTACATGTTTTATGTCATTATGCAATTAATGATAATCGCTCTTAACCAAATAACATGATGTATTTGTCTACTAGCTTTATAATAAAGCTATGTTCAATATCTTATAAGTCGTCGAACTTTTAGAGAATTATCTAGTAACGCAATGGCGCTGTTATTCGGGTGTCTTTAAAGTATGTGGTAATAACTTTTAGCGTCGTTTGATTTTACTTGTTTAATGAATTTTATATTCAGATTATCATGTAACGTCACGTTTTTGTTCAGAATTTTAAAAGTATTACCGTTCATTTTATATGTTAAAGAAAAGTATCTCCAGTGACAACAACTAGTATAATGCGTAATTTCATCGAAATAAGTCATAGCGATTACTTTCAGACTACAGAAATCACGCATGAAAACTTATGTCATTAATCTTTGTAGACTGTCCGGGTTTCTTTTGTGAAAAAATTGTTACACTATAGACTCGTTCTGTTTAGTTTAAGATGAGTTGTATTTTCAACGACGTATAATTTATTTGTATTTTAAAATATTATGGTTTAAATGCTTTATTACAGAGTCCATAGCTGGGGTTTGCAACTTTTATACCAGAGGTACTTGCAGCAGGGGTTCTCTTTGTCCTTTGCGTCATATACGCGGTGAACGTAATATAGTATGCAAACACTGGCTGCGTGGTTTATGTAAAAAAGGTGATCAGTGTGAATTTTTACATGAGTACGATATGACAAAAATGCCGGAATGTTACTTTTATGCCAGATTTAGTAAGTATTTTCGTTAATGTATTACTTGTAAAATGTTAAAAATATCATTGTTTTAACTTAAGATATGTATAATTGTTTATTTTTGTTATAACATAAACTATCATTTCCTCATTCGCGTTAACCATTTCATCCTATTAAAAATACGACACAATTAATCTTTTTATTACTAAATTAAATCATTATATATTTTAAGTCGAATATACTTGTTTGAAATCTTTACACTTTGTTTACATGTCTGTTTTCGGCACAATCCCATAATGTCAATCTGTAGGTCAAAACAGGCTTTAGAATTATTTTATAAATGAACAATTTGTTGAGCGCGCCTTCCAAGGAACAATGTTTCATTGTAATATTGTTTATAAGTGGGTGTTTTTTAATTTTATTGGTTGATGTGTGTTTATTGTTGATCACATTTATTTGTAGAATATAAATGAGTTAACATTTAGTTAATAGATTTAGTTTTCCGGTAATATCTGTATCATTGAGACATTAGTTTTATGATTGATAATTGTGTAATTGTTGAAAAGTTTCGTGTTTAATATATAGTGATTTAATTTTGATTTTGTAATCACAACACTTTGTGTAACATTCATATATATATATATCTATATATATAAAAATCAATGCCACTTTTCGTTGTAATTTTATAACTCAAGAACGGGCTCACCTATCCAAACCAAATGTTTATGCTTTGTTCGGACTATTTAGTAGATGGTTTATGTGAAGTTTGCACAAAATCGGTCGAGCGGTTCTTCATTTATCACATTTTTTGTAACAAATTATATAGCGAATTTGTTTTCGACTATAAATCGCTTACGTTTAGAGATACGAAAAAATTGTTATTACCTAAGTCGATTGTCGTAAAAAAACCTATTAAACCAAGTCATCGTCGAAATTCAAAAAAAAAATTCAGAGTGGTTATGAGGGGTGACTCATTAAAATTTCGATTTTGGAAAAATTTCGATTGAATCGATATGGATATGATAGATATTAAAATGACGAATTCAAAACAGAAAACCGTTTTTCGTTACGATTGATAGGTCTCGAGATACGAATTTTCGAAAATCGATGACCTGCCACCTTTGACAAGGCATAGCGAGCGACGTAAATATTTTTAAACGATTCCGTTTCTCGAAATAGTCGTTACTATATAAGATCTATAGGATAAAGCGAAAAAACCACGAAAAAAAATTTCAAGCCGAACCTAAAAATTTTAGTTTCGATTTTTTCGTAATAATTCGCGAACGATTCGAAATTTGAAAAAATTGTTTAAACGAAAGTTATTTATCATTAAAATACGCGTCTGACGATGGTATTGCAGTATTTTTATATCGAATACTCGTCGAGAAAATTGGGCTTGAATGATTTTCGGGGTTTGGGCCCTTTTGGATGCCTCTCTGATAGATCGGGGGTTCGGGTTGGGCTTAAAAGAAATTAGACGTCGAAATCTATAATTTATGTTATGAGGTAAATGTTTTAAAAATTAACCGCTAACGAGAAATCGCGAGTTGAATATTTCATTTTCGATTTTTAAAAATTCTGCCGGCGATTTTTGGTCGGCCGATTCTACAATTCATTTAAGTTCAATAAATCTACAAAAATTAAAAAGTATCGACATATCATTTAAATTTCGTTATAAATTTGTTTTTTAATTTTTTGTATAGTTCCTAATTCTCCATCGGTACTTGTGCTTTATTTAATTCAGCTAATAAATTTATACATTTATTGATTGTGGGGCTATACGAAGTTCGCCGGGTCAGCTAGTATATATATATATATACTACATTGCTTAATTAACTGAGTTATATATGCGGAAACATTACTTTACTGTAATTATACATGTAAATTTTTTTGTAATTCAAAACATAAAGTGATATACAAAAAATGATCTTTTTTTAGACGCATGCCACAATAAAGAATGCCCCTTTTTACATATTGATCCTGATAGTAAAATAAAAGATTGTCCTTGGTACGATCGTGGATTCTGTAGGCATGGTCCGAAGTGTCGACATCATCATGTTAGAAGAGTTTTATGCACAAATTATGTTGCCGGCTTTTGCCTAGATGGACCGAGCTGTAAATTTATGCAGTAAGTTTGTTTTTGTTCTTCTTTTAAACATTAACTTAATTTTATTCATTTATGCGTGATAACGTATAAATTAAAATATAATGATTTGATTGCGGATAATTTGTTTCCGTCAATAAATTATTCAATTGGAAGCTTTTTTTTTGAGGGGGTGGATATTAAGATATTGAATATTATTTCTTAGAATTGTTACTTCGTTCACTTTTTATTCTACATATAATTAAATTACTCCGAATGGAACCGGACTTAACCCTGGTTATAGATTTTGATTGATTTCATTTTTAATAGGGATTAACTTGAGGATATTAAAATGAACAACTGTTTTTATAGTATTTATATTAATTATCATAAATGATCCCCTTTTTATGATGCGATTTATTTGATTTTTAGTCTTTTCAATTTGATTCGTCATTCACGTTTGAATAATAGTGAAACAACCAAAACCTAGATTACACATTAAACAAAACCAATTGAGACGAATTCAGACAAAAAATTGATGAAAATGTTAACTTAACAGAATAGAGAGAACTGTTATACAATTTTATTGTTTTATTACAATGAACTGCGTAGTTGAGCCACACTTATCAGGTAATGAAATACCCCTGTGCACTACCATAAAGAAATTATAAATGAGGTGTCCTTAAAATGAATTAAGAAAACAATGGCAGATGTGCAGGCATTCTTCAATTACAAAAAAAATAAACTAAGAATGTAAAAACTTGTTAAATAATTTTAAAAATTATATATTTAATCAACATATACATTCGTTATCTTCTCAAACACGAAATTACACATTGTGGAAAGTAGCACTCAATTTTAAAGGGTCCAAATAACCAACATATAATAAGGAAGATAAACAATGGGGTATATAATAATACGGGTAAAGCGAATGAATTTGGAAAATATTACTCATACGTATTCACACTCTGATGACAGAAACTTACCATCTAGCGTATATAATACGAACGTGCATACTGCAATTAAATTAATTCCTTCGCAAGAAATTAAAACTACTATTAAAAACATGAAGTCGAAGTCTCATAACAACCACGTTATTAAATGAACCGTCGCGTAAATAATTAGTTATACTAACTTATATTTTCAATGCAATAATAAGAGTTGGATATTATCCAGTGCGCAACTAAGTGTCTTCGTATAGAGTAATCGTTTTATTATCCGGCACTTCAAAACTTTATGAGAGATTAATATTAAATCGACTGTAATCCATAACAGAGAATAAAGAAATAATACCAGATCACCAATATAGTTTCAGAAACGGTCATTCTACGGTACAACAGATACATCGAGTTGTTGAAAAAATCGAAACTATCCTTGAAAATAAGAAAATCTACGATGTGTCATTATTCTAATAGCCACTCTTTCGATAAAGTCTGACCGCTATGGAAAAAACCGTATACCAGGTCTTACATATAGATAAGCGACTACTGACGTGGTGAACACAGATCTAGTCTAAAAGAAACGAGCTCGACATAATAACACAACAACTAATAAACCGTACTTCGAAATTGTCTCTGAATAACAAAATACTTATATTACCATCGTCTAGAAATTGTCATTTTCACAGACCTTCTGTATTCGATCAAACAGCTGAAAGAAAATTCCGGATGCGTGCATCCATCGGCTGAGAAAATTCATTTTAATAATCAATAAGCAGTTTCCAGACCTAGATACGTTGGATTCCTGGACATGGGGATATAGAAGGAATGAAGAAGCAGATCGAATTGCGAAAGAAGTCGCCTTCATGTCTTCTACAGAATTACTTCTAGCAACAGGTTTTGATATGCGTCGATGTATACTCCATAAATTCAAAGAACGAGCAAGATTTTCCAGTTTACCTCAAAAAGTGATATCACCGTATAGGTGAAGTGATGTTATTCCGTGTCATTTGACTCATTCTTATATCGTACCCCAAACCTATCCTACTTGTTCAACCTGTAATGTTTAAATCGATATAGCTCATATCTTACTCCACTGTTCTCTTATAACTCTATTTGCTCTTCAATTTCCGAACACAATGAAATATTTTTACCTAAAAATGAAAATACCCTTATAACTTTTCTTAATGCTTTGATATGATACTATCTGTTGATAGCCAAAGCAGCTAGACGTGGATGAAATAGGAGAAAAAACATTTGTAATGAATGTAGATTGTACTTTTATCATATCTTACATGAAACAGAGTTAAGTATATTAAATCTCAAGAAATATGCCGGATTACAATTATTTATTAAAACTAGCCTCTGTAGATAATATTAACTTTATCTGTGTGGCCTGAAAAATTAGGGTCAGATATTTTATGATTACATTGGCTAGTAATTGAAAAGTAAAACCTCACTTTAACAGATTTTCCCCGTTTATAATTTTTTGATAAAATTTATGACTTTTTCCAACAATTGTATTATCCAGAAGTGTTTATACCAACTAAGTTATTTAAGAAGAATTGCATTTCAATTAGAATTAATTAAAGTGAAATGGTAATACTAGTAGAATAAAAGTATCTCCATGGAAATTAAAATTATCCAAATTGTTTTGTAGAGTGCTTAATAATATGACGGTAATGAATTAAATAAGAATTATGATAATTTATCTCCTTCATTATTATTTTGTGTTTGATGTAGTGTCATGTTTAAATATTAAGATTTGGTTACTTATTCGGTGTTATTTTATAGAAGTTACTAAGTAGTCGTGGAACATATATAATTTATTTACAAAATTATGTTATTTACAAATAACACTATATTTTGTATCCAGTCCTAGGTTTGAGTTGCCACCAGCTAGTGAAATGATGCAGAAAGATCTGTCCAAGTTAGTAGTGATATGTCATTTTTGCGGCGATTCTGGTCATAAAGCTATGTACTGTGATAAAGTATCGAATGATTTAAAGGATCAATTAAGCATTGAAGAACAGGTTTTTTATTTATGTATATGTATATATTACTGTAAATGTAATCATGTTGTCTGTGCTATCAAAAACTATTTTGTGTATTATGAAACTAAAATTTCGAATCACGCAGACATAATTAAAGAAATAACATTACTAATAAATATGATCAAAATAATTTGATATCCGATGATTATATGTTCTACTATTCATTAAATCTTGCTATGTTGTTTTCTTAGGATTTTGCATTTAATTTGGTTCGAATTAATTCATCTTAGTCTTGATCTTATCATAAAATTTTACCTTAATTTGTCGTTTAATATTTAATCTCCATTAAATTCATATTGCGTTAATTTTTATTTGTTTTCTTTTTTATTTCTAGCTTAAAAGTATAATTAAAACATTTATGATTTTATACACTATCAACGTTAAGTAAAAAACGTTCTCAACACACGTTTGTATAAATACGTATTAAATAAAATATTGGAGCAAACAGACAAAATACAGAATTTCTATATGAACTGAATTATGAGATATGTATAATCTTCTTTTATAACATTTTAATATTTAAAGTTAATTTATTCAAATTTTCCTCAACATGGTCGTTTTTTATGTTATAAAAAATGTTTGTAATTTATTATTCAATTGTACAGGCAACTGCTTTACAAAATGATGTATTCCAAAAAACGGGTGGTTTTAAGAATTTGGAATCCATAACATGTTTTAAGGTACGTGATTTTCTACTTTTGCACTTAAAATTGTATCAATTCCACGATAATGATTAATACGTTAAACATTTAACGATGAATCATTATTTACAAATTTGACATTTAAACTATTTGTGTAGTGTAATGTTTTTGTTTTTCAAAAATTAATTATTATACGGAGAACGCGAATTTAAACTTAATTTAGAATAAATTGTTTCATATCTTCGTTGTCAAAACATGATATTAAAAATAACAAATTTATGGGTTTCTAATTTTCTACCTTGAGCTGAGACTTCACGAAAGATGTCGAAAATTCATGTAAAAGCTGCAGACAATGTATTATGTCCGATACTGTCATAACTTATCTTTGCACCGTCCGTTTGTAAAGTGTATTTTATTTAATCTCATATAATTATTTCATAAAATTATCATAAGAAAAATTTTTACTAAATTATGACTGTGTAAATTTAGGCCTAACGACTTAAGATAAATCAATCGAGATGTGAAACCTATGTAGAATAAAAAAAAAACACACGGCCCTGATAGAAAAGAAAACGAATGAAAAAATTCTAGAATAGATACGAGAGTAAAGAAATTTAAAAAGTCACATTGAAAACTGGAAATTTGAACTTTAAGAACATATATTGAGACATATAGGGTGACTTTTTGTTGTTTTTGAATAACTTAAAAACTACTCGACCAAAATTTTTGAATGAAATTTTATCTAAAAATAGGAAAACAATAGAATAGCTTACAATCATTTGCGGAACAATATCGTTCTAGTCTTTTTACAACATTTTCGAACATAGGTCGCTGAATTTCTTCCAGATCTCGTGGACGTGTTTCGTAAACACGACTCTTAAGATATCCCCACAAAAAATCGCGAACTTTGAATTCTTTTGGAAACTCTCTGCACTGTCGTGATCGATTCACGCCGAAAATAACGTTCACGCAAAATGCGCACTCCTCGTTATTAGGATGTCATGATAACTGAAACTGAACAAAAACGAATCTCTTGTGTGTACACTAAATGTGGAGTATTTGCGTTGTAGCAGTCTTACCAACTGCGCTATTCAAAAAGTAAAACAGTCCGGCTTCTCAGGACCACCCTACATAATAGAACGAAAAGTTACAGGGAACTGTCAAAAGGTATGATAAATTAAACATGAATGAATATGTAGAACTGCAGATAATGATTATGACGACGAAGTATTGCCTTTAGTTAAGATTCTTTCAGGCTAAGTCGAAATTATTTGCCTCGCGTGTTGGATTATTGATTTTCGGAATATTTCCCATTTCCTTCATTAAACCTTACAGATTTATTTATCTAACTTCATACTTTAACAACCCACATTTTTTTACGATGTTAGATGGGATGATAATTGTTTTTATTTAACTATCCCTGTAATTAGTCATTTAACGGTATTAAGTTACGCTTTCATCATCGTAATATGGCAGATGTTTAGGCATGCTAATATCAGCGGTGTATATTAATAATAAGCTGTCCTTAGTGCGATAGTAGTTTGTTTTTCGAATTGTTTTTAAATTTATTTCAATGCATTGCTAGACCGAGATATTTGGCGTTGGATCATATTATCTTTTTAACGGGTTTTTTCGTGAAAGTAGAACACAACATTTTTTAGCTGCCAGTACTTAAAATATCTGACTAAATCGTGATTATTTGTTTGCAGCTAGTAAATATTTTGTATTGTACATGGTTAGGGTGATCTTATCGAAATTTTTTACTTTGGTTTATGGGCGTTATGCATATATAGGTTAAAGAAAAAAATTCCATGTGATAGTCGAGTGTAATACATTTTTAAGCTTTCGTATCATATAAGCTAATGATAAATCAGTTGTTGTTTTTTTTTAATCCATTTTTAATAAACACGTGTGATTCGCTTGCTTAGTGTAGTTTAGGATTTAAGTTAGCGAGAGATATCGAACCTTTTTTTTTTTCAAGAAAAACACCTTATAAGAAACTAACTTATATATAAAAGTTTTAGATTATAATTTAACACGTAAAATTATTATAAATTGATTTAGTAATTGGCAGTCGCTTTCAGATTATTTTCTAAATTCGTGAAAATATAAATACTAACCGAAATGGGGGTGAATTTTAAAAATATTTTAACCTAGGTTTTCTGTTTTTTTAATTAGTATTTTTTTCCCCTAAAACGGTACCAACGTACAAATATAACAAGTTGGTGATTTGAGCATACAGAAGCATAAAACTATGTGCATATGGCAACGAGTTTGTTCTAGAAATGTTTATTAATGTATTCGTTTAAAAATTGAAAAAGGACATGCCCATCAGAATTTATCACGTTTTAACTGTTTATTTTAATATATTACACCGAAGTGCATTGGAACGTTATTTTTTGTTTCTACAAAAAAGTTACACAGGTGGTACAAAAAATGGATTTCATCGTATTCGGAAAACAATAAATACATTTTTATATATTTAAGTAAATTCATATTTCTTTAATAAATAGCGGTTAAACCGCCAAATTTAAATATAACACAAGTAAATACGCAAACTGAACAAGCTGAACCGACTAGTTGTGTGTATGCTGTTGATAGTTGAAACAACCTAACAAGCCGTCGATTATATTACGTTCAATAATCATAGTTTATATTTTTATTCCATATTATTCTTTGCTGTTTGTAATTTTTAATCATGATGGTACTGTACACAGTTCTGTCAGCCAGTTCGTTATTAAATTAATTTTATTATAATTTATTTCATATATAATTTTTGTTTTGAATGACCAATTTTCTCCTTTCATCGAATGTTTCACGTCGTTTTGCTCGATTTAACATTAAGTTAGCTTAAAATATTAAGTATCGAGTACTAGTGGCATAAACTTGTGTTTGAATATGTTTCAGTGCGGATCGAAAGGACACTACGCAAATAAATGTCCTAAAGGTCATTTAGCATTTTTAGCATTAAGTCAACAGAAAGCTTTAGAAGCAGAAGAACAACTAAATTCTGGAACAGAAAATCTGATTGAAACCAATATGGATAACAATGATTAATATGAGGTACTCTTCTGAAATCCTGATAATACAGCATTTGTGTCGAACAGAATGTATTGAATCGTCATTGAAGTGATATATTATTTGATTGTAATTACCGTTATGAAAATAATTGTCGAAATGTGAGATTATAGAGCTATATACGATTTTTTGCAAGAATATTTGAATTGAGTAAATTATTAAATATACACATTTTAAAGATAAGCTACGAGGAATTTCGTTATTATATTAGAATGTGTTTAATACTATTTTATTTAAATATTAAATGTTTGAACTGTTATATACATATATTTGTATTAAGTATTGCCTTAAAAATATATACAAAAAGAACTAATAGGAAAAGTAGCTCGTGTCGTTGTGGTAATATTTTAATTTTCTGTTCGCACAGATTATATTTGAATTTCCGGGGAGGTCGAGAAATTTTCATGGTTAAAAGTCTATAGCCGACTTAGGTATCCATCCAGTTAGTCGGTAAATAAGTATCAGGAAAGCAGAGAAGACAATGAAAAATTACTTTTTGCCGGTGTCGTTTAGCTAATCAGTTTTTGGATTAGTGAGGATCGCTTAACAGCCGGCGTCAAATATAAATTTTCGAAGTTGGGAGGTTTTACTTTTATGCAAAGTATTAGCAAATTTTCGCTTTCTTCTGTGTTATAAAATTTCATATTTATAATACTTTTATTCGGAAGTTACATATTTTTTGTTTCCAAATATGATGTTCACTATTTTGTATTTAATTAAATTGATTGGATTATGATTGAAATAAAACACGATAAAAAACTTCAATCTTTTCTCTTTCATGTTAGTTCATTATATTAATTTATAATTGCTATTATTATTGTTTAACTAATAGTTTAATGCTTAGCCTTATGGTAGATTCCTAGAATACTTGTACACTCCCGATTTTCGTTTTTTTTTTTTTTTTTTTTTAAAATATCAAAAATTACTATTTTTAGCAAGTTACGAAGTTAAAAATCCGCGAAACCATTTTTGAAAGTTCTATAAGAAGAAAATGATGAGGTATAGATATGACTAGAATAAAGGGAGGACAATATCCAAATTAGGTAAAAATTGAGACGGAAAATGTAGAAAAAGAAGTAAATAATAATAATCGACAGTTAATAAAACCAGATCCTACGGTAAATTTCGATTTAGCAGTCATCCGAGTAATTGTCATTTTCGTTATAAACCTGACCGATTCTAACCTAACCTAGGTATTTTGTTATTCTGGTTTTAATTCTCGTTTTTTCCTTAAATCATACCCAGCCTACACGATTTTGTTTATTATCATTTTAAAATAAAACAATAACTATAATAATACAATCGATACTACCGCTATAACGAAGAAACTTCGACCTATTTCATGTTTATAAACATACTTATAAGTAAAATTTAAAAGGTTGTAATTTACAATTAAAATTTTTTTCCGCGTTTTTTTTTTTATTTTTTTATTTTTTATCCCGCTTAGGGAAGCAAAACACATAAATTTATCCAAGTCCCAATCGATTCTGAGTTGTACAAGTATGCTAGGAATGAGCCTTCGGTATTTATTTAATCATGAAGGTATTTTTTAAATCATATATTTGGCGAGGATCTAAATTTTTAATTTCTGCTATAACTTTTATTTTACTTACATTTATAACGATATTCAATTTTAATTTATGGGTTTAGTTTGTAAATGAGTATTTGTTGATCTTCTAAGCATACATACATCCTCTAACTCATACATTCGCACATTATATACGTATGTATACATTTATTTGCGCTTGCTAACCTTGACATATTGGAGGAAAAGGCATAAGTGTTGTACAGTCAAATGGATGTAATGTAATAAAAGGTGTTCGACAGGGATGCATAGTTATTATGTAATGCATATATTAAACATGCCATGAGAAAGGTACACGCTAAATCCTTGTGTTCATAATATATATCGCCAAGGAAGTTCCTTGAGAAACCAACCACAATCGGCGAATGTGGTCGACAGATTTAACGGGTACTCATGTACATACGAGTAATACATGTGCTTTGAACAATACACGTCAAACGAGTCAATTATAAAAGAACTGCGAGTAACCGAATGCTTTAAATAAAAAATGTTGCGACATTTCGGTCACATGATAAGACATCTCTGGAGAAAAAATATTTCAGAACCAGGCTCGAAACCAGGATTACTATAAATGTGTGGGTAAATATGCCACCAAACCTATAAGAGGATAGAAAAATAAGAATATATTTAATAAATTAATAGGAACGTTATTTAATTAATGAAAAAAAAAAAAGATAAATGGCACACGATACACAAAAGTTGAAAACTATATGTAGGTGAAGATACGATTTGTACAGAAATTGAAGGAAAACACTTGCAATTTATAAGCCTAACTAGAAGTTATCCACAGCTTCGCCTGTGTAATTATTTTTTTAAATACCATATCGCTGTCTCTTTTAACAGATTTATATATATTAGTATAACATACGTGTATATATATATATTTATATATATCCGTCCTTTAAATTATTGTAATTTTTGTCCTCTTCGTGACATTAATGTGAAACAAAGCTAAGAACAAATCTAATAATATATGCTATAAGTTATGCGAATTTCATCATTGTTTTTAATAGTTTTTGAGTTAAATCGGAACAAACAGACAGACAGTTAAAAATTTTAAAAAATCGATTTTCTGTTTATGCGACAATAATAGCCCAATGCAGTGATTTTAATGAAAATATTTGCAAATCACAGACAGACACTACAGTTTTATATATCAGTATAGATATAGATAATATAAATTAGTATAGATATAGATAATATAAATTAGTATAGATATATATAATATAAATTAGTATAGATATAGATAATATAAATTAGTATAGATATATATAATATAAATTAGTATAGATATAGATAAAAACTACACAGCGGAAAAATAATAGCGAATTTAGAAGAGTGAAAGGACACGACCAGTTGACGTAGTTCATTAGCGGCTAATTCGACATAATGATAATAATAATGTGTGTGTGCGTTTGACATTACTGATGAATCAAGAAATCTATTCTAGATTTTCTATAGCAAGAATGATTAATGTGAACTGGTGTAGGGTACAATGATTTTTTAAACTATAAACAATAAGAAAGTAATTCAAATCATTAAATTTAATATTATAATTAGATAAAATAATTTCGGAATAACCGCGTAAAATTGAAAAAAAAAACGATTTATTAATAATAAAATAAAACAATATATTAATATATATTTATTAAAACTTTCGTGGTTGTTTTCCATTCGTCTAGAATTATTTTCGGTGAAAACCACGTCCTGATTATTAAAAAAATTTAACGTTTCGAATGGACTTACACCACAAATCATCAGAAACGAACTCTGAATTGACCAATCACCGTCCTCCATGCCGGATCAAGTCGGAAGCCCTCGTCTTTGTTGAAGTTCTTTATTTTTTCAATCTCTAAGGCATCCCTAACAATTCTTTCACCCAACCTATCTACTCTGGAAAGAACTGTTGTTTCCTCAAACCTTATTACACGACCTGTAGCCGTTTAATGTTCAGCCACAGCCGACTTTTCTATACGCTCATACTTGCAGTCCGCTACATGTTCCTTAATCCTTACAGCAACAGCTCTGCCGATTTCTCCCACATAGCTAAGATCACAAGAGTATGGTATTCTGTACACACCCGCTACTTCCCTCTCTGGTATAACATCCTTTACATTTTTCAGCATATTACACAGTTTTATGCACGTGCCAAACACCGGTCTCTAATATTATTCCTGTACAGTATTCTGCCCAAACGATCTGTAATGCCCTCAATAAATCGTTTTTTTCTAAACTGTACGCGGTTATTCCGAATTTATTTTATCTAATAATATCGACCGCGAAAATAGTTTTAAAAATTTTATAAATTTAATATGTTAAAAGACCACAAAAAGAAGGCTCTTTTAATATATTAAATTTATCGGTTCGGATTTTTTTTTTTTTATTGTTTATAAGAATAATTGCAATGGACGTATAAAAAATTATAATTTGATGTGAGCAGGTTCTGTTAGACGCCAACATTTAAAATCATCTGTAAGTAATTTATATGTCTATCTTTTTTGATTTCAATAATAACAATAAGAAGAAAAAACCAATATACATTATTATACTTTAGAGCAGCATGAAGTTAGAGAATTTGTTGTATAAATTTTTATACTAAACGTGGATGCAATTGTCAAAATTATTAAATATTTACCTTGATAAATGATTACTTTTAACGTAAATAATTTATATTCTACTTTTTAAGGATATATTTGCTGCTGCTTTCAATAATTTATAGATACATCGTAAAAATTCTCGGCGCCTTATTTGAGTCGCAAACGTTTTGTGGACTAAAAGATAACGATAGAAAAAAAATTGGTTAAGCCTAATTATTTTTAGATGAATCATCAGGACGAGGATTAGGCTGCGTTTGAGAGAAATTTGGCAGCTGTTTCAAGGCTGATAATACCGAGGAAGCTGAATAACGAGCAACTCCAGCCTTTTTCTGATTATGACGCCAATTTAACCATTCGACAACCTAAAATCAACATAATTATACTATTATTATTATAAAGATAATTTTGATGATACTTTAAACACAAGATATTTTATAGTCTGTATTCAAGCGTCCAGGTAAGTTCATAACTTTCCGGTCATTTTCTTCTATCTCTAGTGACTTCCGTTAGTTGCATTGATAACCTCAACGAAAAAAACTCATTGTTGTAGGCGAACTTTTCCATGAATGCTCCTGGTGTGTGACCTACATATTAGCCAAAGAGGTGATAAGAGATCGTTTTTCTTTCCATTATCCCCCACCCGTATGATTATTTCTATTTTATGTTATAAATGGTCAAGAAGAGATCGTTTTTGTTTTACAATTTCGACGTTTCAACTATGTTTGTTCTAAACTTTGAATAATCTTATACACAATGCTTTACTCAAAAGAAAGAGAAATTCCGAACCAAATGTAGTTTTATTAAATAGTATTACGAATAATTTTACCTGTGGATCAGATCGATTTCCCTTTTCTTCCAAAAATAAATAGTAAGCTTCTCGGATCGTTTTGAATACATTAAGGTTGTAATACGGTACCTCGGTTACCGGATCTACGTATCGAGCCGGTAAACTGTAAACAGAAATATACGAAAAATAATCATTTTTCGTTAATCATAAATTTGACGTCGCAGTGCTATATTATATACAAGTACGTAAGTGCTAATGTGTCTTTCAAAATATGCACCACAGAAATAGCGTAAAAAACTTACGAAAATAAATTCGTTCGAAGCTCTACTTGGGCAACCTGAACTATATTATGTTCAACGATTTGGTCTACCTATAAGTTTCTTCAAAAGCTGCACTTAACACGAACTGCTCAACGGTTCGGCGCGTGTAAACGTTATTTTAATTTACCCTTCGGCAAATCGTTATATCTTAGGCTAACTAAAAACCGTGATCAAGGTAACACTGGAAGTTAACACCGATAAGGGCAGGAAACGTATTCGCTGTAATTGCGGCTGATACAAGTGTCGGCGATCGGTATTTTAAAATTGTTTTCGGTTTCCTTCAAATTATCGTAATGCCACTAAGAGCACAGTGAACCAGCGAGTATGCACTGACTAAATTGTTTCGGCGATTATATAAACTGTAAGTGTATAACCGTTGTTTCCAGTGTGAGGTAAACCGCACGAGGGGCTACGTCGCAGAAACTGAATTTACCATCTAAGCATTGATACACAAGTTCCGCAAGATACATTTGTTAGTTTCGTTAAGATTTTAATTGATTTTACTTTTACATCGGCATTTTCTATGTTATTTTTTTTCTATTGCAGCCAATGTTGGACTTAGTTATGACTTCAGTTGTAAGATGGAAACGTAAATTAACATTTTTAAATAATCGATTTTTTTTTGCTGTTGTAAAGATATTGCACATTGCCACAAATTTGTATAATTTGTTCGGAGTACAGTAAAAAAAAACCACCTATTTTCTTCACAAATCGAGATCATACAGCGTATTCCCGAGGCCGAACTAAATAATTAAAATCGTTACCCGGTTAATGCGCAGATTTTTTGCGGCTTTGGAGAACGACGTACCCAATTTGGAAATTCTTTCCTATAAGCGTTGTTATCGCTGAATTCCAAGTAATTGACAGCGCTTTTTCTGCAATCAATACGCCGTTTTATAATTTTTCGAGTAAATATTTTCCTCGTATAAAAATAAAATTACATGGTTCTAGAATTTTTCGAAAATTTCATACATCGGTATTATTAAATATGATCGATAATTATAAATTTATGATATAACGTTCTTAATTTATGAAAATGCTAAATAGCGGCTAAAACGCAGTTTATAAAAATTTTAATAGTGCGTAAATGAATAAATATAAACGCAAATATTAATTAAAATAAAAATTTAAAATGGAAAGTTTAGACGTCGTTATTCCAAATTCTTTCATACATACATTTATACGGTTTTTATATTATTCAGTTACCCTAGCGACAGAATGACTACCAAATCATGACGACACAGTACAACACGTATAACATTATATATAATTATAAGATTTATTTACTGTTTTACCTTTTTTTTTTTTTATACCCCTACACGTAGAAATAATAATAACCATAAATAGTAATCAACGTCGGATGATATCTATCGATAATTTTAAAGAAAATATTAAAACTAAAAAAAAAAAAGACGAATTAAGGTGGTTCCCTTTTAAATGCAATGTATAACGTCAAAACGTAAAATAGCAAACTGGAAAGAGTCACTAAAGGGACGGTAAAGGTTAACTAAGTAAAAGTATTAGTAAATATAATGTTTAACACCATTAAACATTTTAAATAAATAAGAAACAGTATTTTTAAACGCAAAATCGTATACATTTTTATACTTGGAACATTTTTAGAACTGAACGATTGGGTCAATTTTAAAAAAAAACTAAAAAATACTGCAAATCCATATTATATGAAAACATCTAGCTACTTTTCGCGTAATATGAACAACTATACTAAATAATCAAAACGAATTTTATTGGTTTCATGAACAATATGTTTTAGTAATGTTGGTGGAAATATATATATATATATATATTTAAGGCGATTTAATATTTTGAATGGTAATTAAATATGCGGAAAACATAATTTAATTAAAATGACACGAAAATAGAAAATAAAAAATCTGCTTAGATATATATTTATATCTGATGTAAATAGTAATTTACGCCGGCGAAGAAAAATTATAATTTTCAAAAATATGTATCATCATATAAATCGTAGAAAAATGTAAGAATATAATAGATCTACATTGTAGAGGAAGAGATATGTGAATTATAAAATAAAATTCAATAATTTATTTAACGCGTATTAATTTTACATAGAAAAAAGTCGAAATTAAAAATATCCTTCTCGATACGACGAGGGAAACATAGTAAATACACATCTAGATTACTCCTCGCTAGAAAATTATCATTAAAACAGTGATCGCAGTTCAACGGAAAACGTTATGTAATTTTATGTTCTTCAACAGTGGCTGGTTGTTAGCGATTATACGTGTAACATTGAAAGAATTCTGATGTAGGAGAAAATTTTCTCGAGGAAATATTTTTTACTGAATCAAAAGCACTAACACCAGTATAGAAGAAATATCTCTTGAAGTGATAACCGCCTATAAAACGCCGCAAAAATATTTAAATATTTACGAGTTTAATAATTACCGCCTTAATTACAAATAATATATCATTGTGAAAATTTACGCGTTTACAATATTATAGACGCATGAAAACTTGTAAAATATTCAATAACGTTTAAATTAAAACGACTCGTATTCATTTATAAAAGTTCCAAATTCCTAATAATCTTTGTAGAATCCTTTATGAATGAAAAATTGAGCTGATTGAGTGGTGAGAATAATTAATACCTCCCAAAAACGTATCACACTACTAAACACCATCGTCAATATTAGATACATATTTAACGTAGCGTAAAGGATGAATTAAAAAAGGACTACTTGAGAAAAAAAATATTCAATCGAGTTATTTCAATTTAATCATAGTCAAATTGATCAATATATTCAAAACTAAGAATAAAATCCATTTTGTCTAGGTCTATTATGTAAAGTTGGTATTGTTTTCCGACAATTAATGCAGAAATGTAAATATATAAGTGAGCGAAGATTACGAAAGAAATTTAGAAACGCCGCAAGTGTTTTTACCACACACACACACATACACACACACATATATATATATACGTATATAAAAACCTATTAATATTGGATATATCCAAATCTTGATAATCTTTAGGATTTGGTTGAACGGTAGTTGATACAAATTTCATAGTTGATCCTTTATACGTTTTTTTCACATTACGTAATAGCTTCTTCTCCAATTCAAGTCGTTGAAATTGTTCTGTCAAACAATTCAAAAATTACTTATTTATACGTGTTTCCCATGTTATGTAATTTTAATTTTCTTCAAATTAACATTAGAATGTTTTAAAAATTCACAAGAAAAAGGTAGTAGCAAATGGATAAAAGTAGAAACAGACGGTTTAGTTTAATAGAATAAAAATTTAATTATAATCTGCATCAGAATACGTATCAGAAACAAGTATCTACATCTCAACCGTTTCTGAATGAGCGAAATTTACTTTTTGTGTAATTCAATTATTAATGATTAATACAATTACTACATTATATTAATTTTGTTTATTAGGCTATTGTTATACAAACTAGTATATCGTAAAATTTGTTTATTTAATACTACTATTCCGAAATACATACCGAGAGATTTTAAATTTTCTATTTCAGTGATTTTAGCTTCTTCCAAACGTTGCTGTTGCGTCATATTGTGGTTTTTATCTCTATTTCTTCTTAAATGTCTCTTTCTAGAAGAACGCTCCTTCATTCGTTTCATGGTTTCAGCAGATTTCAAAGCGGTCGAATGACGAATAGATTTTCTTCCTGCAACAATACACGTTCAACCGTTTAAACATTATAACATTAACTTCTTTATTTTACAAAAATCACTTTCGCAAATCACTTCTTTTTTTACGCCATCTCTAAGTGAAGTTTGACGACCAACATAGCTGTTCCCGTCTTTGTCCTTGGACACCTCTGTCACTCTGCAGATGCCTTATTGTACCACCGGAGATATCAGCTGTTCATGGCTTTTTTTTCTTCTGTGGCTTCCGATGTCCCTCGATGGTACCATTCAGGACGAGCATCGTACCGTATCGTGTGATGTTGATTTATAGCTCGAGCTCTAAATGGGAAAGTCAATCTTAGCAATCGTCGCGCGGTTGATTCAATCGTAATCACATTTTCCGAGTATACTGTACAATTTTCGACGATGCGCTTTATTGTTTGTCTGGGATGTCTGCAACAGCAGCTAATCGAATCATAAATACCTCACTTCTGCGGGAGATGACCACATTTATCACGACCAGTTCGGATTCTATTCAAGTCTCCACTCCTTTCGTCGAAGCTCCATTCCTAGAGGTTGCTCCGTAGGGTTTTCGACGAGGGATTCAGTTGAATTACATACCCATTTTCATTCCTTGGTCCATTGTTCTTTTCAATCGAGTGCAAATCATGCTTGATCCAAGGTTGTCCTTTATATGACAGAAATATTTCAATTTTCTGAAACGTATAGTGTACGGAAATTCTGTTTGTTTTGACATTTTTCGCAGCACATCTGTATTGATAATATGGTCTCGGTATGAAATCTTTAACGAAATTCGTTATTTAGGTGATATCCTGGATTGTCGGTTATCCTTTAATGATAAATGGATAACACACATAAAGAAATCCGTATACTTTTAACAAGCTTTAATCGGCGATGGTATTTATCTGCGATTCATATGAAATTATTATATGCATTTGTTATTCGGCCCAGATTGACTTATGCACGTCCTGTTTGGCGATCAGTTTCAAACAGTACACTTAAAAAACTGGGCCAAAATCGCTGTTGCAGAATTATACTAAATCGTCGCAGGTATACAAAAGTTACTGCTATGCACTCAGGATTAAACATTTTATACCTACTTTCTTATATTATCGAAAAAGTCTTACGATAGGTGTAGAATACATCGAAATAGATAATTAATTTCATAGGCGCTACGATAGGCTGAGCCTAGAGACAAACGTCGTACAATTAAGCATAGGTTATTTAATTCAGCGTCTGTGTCATTTATTTTGTATAATTAACAATAGGTACAGGCACCATGTGTGTCTAAGGAGAAACCACTCTGGTAATAGAAATCCATAATTCGTGCAATTTGTCTACTTGCATTTTAAAAAATTAATAGCGACACTAATAAGAAACAAATTTTTAAGCACCTGATAAGTAACATCCTGAAACACAAAATGGTTTTGGAATATTAAAATTTTTTAAAAAAATTATAGCGTGACATTAATGTAATTGCTCGACGGTTGACGACAAACAGGTTCATTGTAAATATAAAGAAAACAAACCAAAAATCATTTACAGTTATATTTCGTTTTATATCAGTCTACTCTCAGTTATGAAATTTTGCACATAAGGGAAGAACAGGTATGCAGCATACTAAGTAATTTCAAATGTAGTGAAATCATTTGTTTAAATTTCTACTCAAGCAGAAAAATTCTTCTGAGCATGGTATATCGTTAAATATCCAAGAGTTAAACCAAATACAATTATTAAACAATATTTTTAAGCACAATCCCCATAATGTGTAGAATATTTTATGAGATCAAATCAACAAGTGTTAGTACAAGCATCAAATATCACTCCAGAATTCAAGATGTCTATAAAGGTGCTATAATTTATAACGCATCGCCCATCATGATAAACACACTGACCTGCAAAATTTAAAGAAACGCCGTGATAAGTAAATAATTAACAAATAAAATACGCACGAACGGAGAACTTAAAATGTTTTTGCGAAATCCGAACATATTGATTTTGTACTCGTATGTGCATTTCTATATATATGTATACATACATGTGTAACTAAATGTCCACGTTAGCTTAATTAAATCTATGTCGCAAGTTACTAGTTTTCAAATTATGTTTATCCATAGTTATAATCTTTATTTTTATTTTTAAATTAATCAGTGATCATATAATTATTTTAGAAGTTTGTTAAATCCATTTTTTTGCTATAAACGTCGTGTGGTTAAGAAACTAAATTTATTGCTATTGTTAATTGAAGTGATTTGATAAAGTTATGTCGACAAGCAGTTTCCTAGATAGGGTATGTTTTCTTTTCCTACGATTTTTGAAATGCAAGATACGCCGTGTTTAAAGGATGTCTTCTAAATTAGATTTATAACATGCCATTTTTGTTATGAATATATTTAAATAAATACATGTATTATTTAAAAAATTAAAAATAAATCATAGAAATATATCCAGGTACCTAAAATATTCACCACAGTTTGATTATCGGATTCATTACTTAACATATCTGTTGCCCCTGTTAAATATTTCTTCCTTTTATAAACACGTTTAGGTCTTTGAAATACGTTTGTACGTTTGTGTAATTTTGGATCCTAGAAAGTAAAATGAATAAAAAGTTATTTAAAAAACGCTAAATATATTCAAATAACTTTTACTAATACATAATTATTTTAATTTTATATGATACAACGATCGTCGTATGTTCATGTCGTGATAACCTTTGGGAAATGAGGACTAATATTTAATATAATCACTATAATGAAAAAATATATAATTATTTATTTATTTAGTTAAAATAAAAGATTTAATTCGACCCTCGCTAGTGTACTAATCATAAATGTACATACATGATCAAGCTACTCACAATACGAATAACCCTCATAAATAAACTGGTCATGCTACATAGAGCGAAAAAGGCCAGTCGCCTTTAGAAAATAATATTTGGAAAAGAGCTTTGTTTCCTTTTTATTGAAACTGATTTTTATAAAAATTCAAAGAAATGTCTGAAAAGCATTCAGAGTAATGTCCAACCAATTGTATGTACATATATACAAAACATTTAAAAAATAAAGTATATGTTACTTAAGTATAGTTAACTATTTATTATTAATTTAGGGATTATTAATAATTTTACTTAAGTATAGTTAACTATTTATTATTAATTTAGGGATTATTAATAATTTTACTTAAGTATAGTTAACTATATATTATTAATTTAGGGATTATTAATAATTTTACTAAAGTACAGTTAACTATTTATTATTAATTTAGGGATAATAAATAAGCCGGATACTTTCTGTTCCGCAGTAAATAACAATATCGAACAAGATAATAGAAATTGCGAATCGCCTAATGATATTTGGCTGAAACTGACCTCAGCGATTGGACGGACAAAAAAAGATGGATCAAATCCGATGAGCATACGGAAAAGGAAAACCTGGATAACTGATGACACAATAAAATTAATTGAAAGACGTAAGAACACAAAAATCAATGGTAATGATGTGCAGTATAGGTAATTATGCAGAGATATCCAACGTGCATGCGGAAAGGATAAGAATAGATACTATGGAGATCTATGTAAACAAGTACAAGCTCACAAGGAAACGAATGAAACTAAAGATATGTTTAAAAAAATACGCATAGTTACTAGAGAATTTAAAGCCAAACCATGTGGTATTGTAAACAACACCGGCTCGTTAATAATCGACATACGTGAAATAACGGAATATTGGCGTGATTATAGAAATACAAATAGCAATTCAACGCAAATAAAGGACAATAAATTTGAACAAGAACCTATGCCTTTACTCGAAGAAGTAAAACAAGCGATCCTGCCGAAATAATTAAAGTATTATTATCCGGAGTCACTTTTGAGTTCCTATATAAATTATGCTGTAAAATATGGAATACATGTGAATGGCCGCGTCAGTGGACCACGTCAATTTTAATACCGATACATAAAAAAATCGCCCTCATTCCACACGCTTCTAAGATACTATTACACGTAATAAATGAGCGTTTAAAGTCTTATCTTAATTGGCAAATTCCTGACGAACAAGCCGGTTTTGTCGCAGGAAAAAGCACGCGGAATCAGATTTTGAAAATGAAACAAATTATAGAAAAAGCCAGATAATACTATGTGCCTGTATATATAGCATTTATAGACTATAAAAAGGCTTTTGACAGCGTGATATGGGACAAGCTATGGATAATTTTGTCCGAAATGGGTGTTCCTAATCATCTTATAATGCTAGTGAAATCACTTTATGAAAACAATTATAATACAGTACGAGCAGATAATTATTTCTCTAAACCTTTCAAAATATCAAAAGGTGTTAGACAAGGATGTTTTTATATAACATATACTCTGAATATATAATGCGCTTGCCGCAGAGGAAGGAGGTATTTCAATTGGTGGAGCAAAAATTAATAATTTGAGATATGCCGATGACACGGCAATTTTTGCATCATCTATGGAAGAATTAAGTACAACTTTAAATAAACTGACGACAGTAAGCCATGAATTCGGAATGCGAATAAACAAAAATAAAACAAAAATTATGATAGTGGATCATAATAATGAAAACATATCTAATACTTCACAACAATTTACACGGATATGAAGTCGTCAACGAATTTGAATATCTAGGTGTCTGGATCAACAATAAAGGAGGTTCAAGCAAAGAAATAAGGAGACGATCTGCGATGAGTCTAAATGCTATGAATAAGTTGCAACGTATCTGGCGGGATGGAAATATCAATTATTCTACAAAAATACAACTTGTTCGTTCCCTGGTGCTCTCCATCTTTACCTATGGTTTCGAAACATGGGTAATAAACTCCACGGATCAGCAATATATTGATGCATTTGAAATGAAATGTTGGCGCATAATGTTGGGTATAAAATGGCACGATAAACAAACGAACGTGTCGATCATTAAGCGTCTTAATATAGATAAACGATTGTCACAAAACATACGCGATAAAATGCACAAATTTTTCGGTCATATAATGCGTGCACGAGACTTAGACAGGACAGTCACACTAGGAAGAATGAACGGACATAGAAGAAAAGGTCGGCCAATGACCCGATGGACGAAACAAATATGTCGACGTGTTAAACTGTCAATACTAGATTTGGTACACTCGGAAGATGATCGACAACTGTGGAGGAATTTGATTGCTACATAATGGTCACGACGGTCAATTATGATCAATATACGACTGTAGAGATGTATATAACTATAATCATAATAATCGTGTACCCTACATGTGTATCTTTGACAGTGACAGATACAATATGTAAGTGTTAAAATGTGTATATGTTTATTAGCTAAAAAAGACCTGCCCGATGAGAATATTATCTTCACGAAAAAATCTTTTTGTTCCTTAGGTAGTAATCACAAAAGTAATCGTTGAATGAAATAATTCGAATCGCTAACTGAGTCGTTACAAACCGTCTGTGAACGTCATCGATGTTCTAAAATTGTCAATGAGCACATTTCAGAATTATTTAAAAAAAAACAAAAAACTAAGAAGTCAAAGAGTGGATCACATTTTATATAAAACGTGGTTCAACTATCAATAATATCACATGGAGACGTAGAGAATAAGTAAACTTCAAATAAATTTGGAGTTTACTTATTAGTTGGGGTGGGGTTATATGACAATCGTTGTATGTTCATGTCGTGGTAACTTAATTTATTCATTTGGGAAATGAGGAGTAATATTTAATATAATCGATATAATGAAAAAACTAATCATGAATGTACATGAATGTAGTTATGATAATTATTATTATAGTAAAAAACTGTGTTTTAGATGAGTGAGCTATTGTCATACAATAGTAGTAGTTGAGGTGAAACGCCTCTACGACCACAAGGTTAATGAAAACAAAAATTAGAATGTTTGGCAGTATTTCTTTCCTTATCTTTTTTAATTGATAGAAGCTTCCAGGTAATTATCTCATTATCACCGACTAACAAAGCATTTTGAAGGTTATTGAAAACAAAGGGAAGGCGTCAGATTCGCTAATTTTATTCATCATGTTGAAACTTTATCATCTGGAAAACTTGAGTATATTTGAGTCTTTCTTGTGGGTACCGGGACATCGAGGAATTCCTGACAATGAAATTGTAGATTCATTTGCTAAAGGTGGGACTTCTAGTGGTGTGGTATTCTCTTCAGTTTCATCACTTGATATCATACATTTTATACAGTCGGAACATAAGAAATTCGGGGAACAGACGTACGTGGAGTGTATACAGCAGTCACCTCTTACTAGGTACTGTCAATTGCAACCGTCTCTTCCTAAATTCCCATGTTCTACTTTTTAAAAACTAAGCGGAGAGGAATTTTACTTATCAGCAGATTGCGGTTTGGGCATTGCTTGTTGCCGGACCGCCCGTTCCTTATGCAGCTTAGAGAAACTCCATACTGCCTTCCACATTACGCTCTGAACTGTACTTTAAATTACTGCGCGCATCTTGTAGGAAAGCTCACGAGCCTTGCACCCACCCATCTACTAGAAATAGTAGCAATAGATATAAAACAACCGCTAGCAATAAAATAGTAATTATCATAAACCCATTCTAAAATATGTTCGTCTCTACTCCATTCAAAGTACGAATACCCAAGCTATCACGAGAAAGTTTGATGACTTTATAAAACAGGTAGTTAAATCAAAACGTGTTATCACAGATAATGGTACAAGATTCATTAGTTGCCAATGATATAATTATTTAAAGGAAAGGGGGGACATAAAATGTACACATATATCAGCCTATAATGCACGGGCAAATCCGGCGGAGAGTATTAAAGGAAGTAGGTATATTACTACGATTATATTCTCACAAAAAACATATAACTTGGGTGAAGCACCTACAAAAGATAGAAAATATTTTAAATAATCTTCCAAACAGTGTGTCACCGGATTCAAATCCATATATCTCATGCGTAAAGAAAAGGAAATAGATATATTCAAAAAATAAAAATAGCAGCAGACAAAATACAAATAAACATCGCGCAGAAAACATCAGAAGATTATAAAAGTAAACATGTAGTATTTTACGTCGGTGACAGAGTTATGCTCAGAAATAATGCGTTGTCAAATCGAGGAAAGAAGAAAAGTAGAAAACTTGATATTTTATACACGGAGCCATATGAGATAAGATGGAGTGGAAATAACGGCGCTTACATTCTGGAGAATTTGGAAACTAAAAAGGAAACTGGATGGGTAAATCAAAGAAATTTAAAAAGATTTGAATAATATAATAATAAAAAACATACATACATACATACATATATATATAAAAATAGAATAAATAAGATTATTAGATAATTAGGAAAATATTTAAAATAGATAAATCACTTTACATATACATAGATTAATTTACAGAAAGGTAAGAATCTTTTCTCACGCCAATCAAACCTGAAGGAAAAACGAAGATATGAACTTCTCAGGATCGCGAGAAGAAGGATAAACAGATCACCAGAATCAAGAAACGCTCTAAGGAATATTCCTAAAGTGTTGATTGTATCTGCTTTTATATATATTTTATTTTTTATAAAATAATAATCATGTAATTTTAGAAAATTTACAAACGAATCGAAATTTTGAAAATGTTGATAGTTGTAAGGCATAAAGGAAGTTGAAATAAGCTTGTTGTGATATAAAAATATTAATCCTTTCAGTTTGTGTTAGAAATGAAAAGAGAGGAATCAGGATAGCTTAGATATTTTATGTTCGAAAACTTATTTTGCTCTCTAATTTTCAAACAATATATATACATTTTGTTAAAAATTTTCTGAAAAGATGATTACTTGTTTAAACAACCATATTTTAATTTAAATAAAATAAAAATGAATGATGCACAACTTATAGGTCGATGTGTATGTGTGTGTGTGTGTATAATAGATTATTTTAGGTATGTACAAAAGAATTAAAGTAAGTGGTATACTAAACCAGTAGTTCACTGTAGAATAATAGAAATATAACCGACAGACCACACCAAAGTCGGCGCGCCATGTCGGCCTGGACAATAAACATAGATAAAATTATTTAAAAAAAAAAATCATAGACATTCATTTCTAATTTTCTCTGAAAATGTTAAATTCTGCAATAAGTGCCCTGCTGAGCGTCCCAAATATCCGAAAAAAATCAATTGAGAATAAAAACAAAATTCATTACTGCAAAATGCCGAAACATATATGTCCTTTTATTAACAATACAAATACCCTCATGAATGCAAGTTAATTGAACAGGTAAACTGGTCGTGCCACACAGGGCGAAAAAGGCCAGTCGCCTTTAGAAAATAATATTTGTAAGTTTTTTTTTTTAATGAAACTGATTTTTATAGAAATTCAAAGAAATGTCTGAAAAGAATTCAGAGTAATGTCCAATCAATTGTATCTGTACATATACACAAAATATTAAAAAAAAAGTATATATATATATATATATGTATATATATGTATATATACATATGTATGTATGTATATATACATATGTCTAAAAAAAGTATATGTATATATGCATATATATATATATATATATATATATATATATATATATATGTCTAAAAAAAGTATATTATATATATATACACATATGTATGTATGTATACATATGTATATATATATATATATATATATATATATATATATATATATATATATGCATGTACTGTAATGATAATAATCGTGTATCCTACCTATAGTCAGAGTATGTTCATGCGTCTATATGTTTGACAGGGATAGATAGAATATGGAGTAAGTGTTAAAATGTGTATTTGTATATATATATAAAGAACATATAAACACACATATAAGTACTAAATGAAATTAATCTATCTGTTAACCAATATACTATCCCGATATCAGACTCCTAAAATTAAAATATTAAGATGAAGCTTGCGGAAAGACTGAAGTATCTGTAAATGAAAAACATTGCGCAACCATTATAGAATCGATAAAGTGTGACAAATGCAAGGGCAACTCAGCCAGATAACCTAGTCCTGAAAATGGATTGGCTGAAAAAGATCTGCCTGATGAGAAGATTATCTTCGCGAAAAAATCTTTTCGTTCCTTAGGTAGTAATCACAGCAGTCATCGTTGAATGAAATAATTCGAACCGCTAAACGAGTCGTTACAAACCGTCTCTGAACGTTATCGATGTTCTGAAATGGTCAATGAGCACATCTCAGAATTATTATTAAAAAAAATAATAATAAAAAAATAAAAAAAAACAACAACTAAGAAGTCAAAGAGTGGAACGCATTTGATACAAAACGTGGTTCAACTGTCAATAATATATGATCATCTGGTTTAATATCGCCGAATGCAATTACTATATCGGAAGCACCTACGTCATTGAAGCATGAAATAAAATGTGTTCGTAAAATATCTCTATTTTTCTGTGTATTCGTTCATATATTATCTTGGTTAGAATATTTTGGGTATGAGATAAAAGGCTAAGAGTCCGATATTGCTCACATATTTGGGCATTATTATTTTTTGGTATGGCAACCAGCTGATTCATTTGAAAATCCTCAGGGATTCATAAATATCCTTTATCAGCTGATACAGTGTTTTTTGCTCTATCTCCTAGTATTTTAATGAACTGACTAGGAATGCCATCCTCCTCTGTAGCTTTTCGTAAATTATCTTTTCAAAATTCCTGGTCCAATTGCGTCTTCTGACACGGGTGTCTCATCTTCGACTACTCCTGCCAAGTCTGTTTCTTTATCTTCATATTGTGTTCATTCCATCGAGTTTGTATTTTTCTTTTTATATTATTATGTATCCACTGTTATTTTTAAGAGTGCATAAATTTTTAAGTCTCGGCTTGAATTGCAATTTTATTTCCTTGTATGCTTTTTCCATGTTTCCGGTTTTTATATGATGATCAATATCCTTGCATTTCTCCATTATCCATTCTTCTTTAGCTTTGATTTCTTTTCTATTTATTAGATTTCTTAGTTTTCTATATTCTATTATTTTCCCGTCTATTTTAACTTTCCTTCTCTATTCCATTAGTTGTATTATTTCATCCGAAATCCATGGTTTGTAAATTATTCTTTTCTGTATTCCGAAAGTGTTTTAATCCCGTTTCTTTTAATTCTTTTTTAAAATATTCCCATTTTTCATTGTTATCCTTCTCCATCATGTACTGTGGGTGAAGACTTTCCTCTGTTTCTTGTTCAAAAGCTGATTTATGTTCTTTTATCTGAGATAAATTCCATTTACTGTTCCAGATATTTTCCTGCAGCGTTTTAGTTTAAGTCTATTGGTCATTATAACTGGAATATGGTCCGAGTCAATATCTGCTCCCGGGGAGCTTTTGCACACCTTCACCTGGTTCCTATATCTTTTACGAACTAAGATATAGTCTAATTGATATCTTGCTTTATCCCCCGGGAAGCTCCATGTATATCTTCTTCTCTTTGGCTGTTCAAATATTGTATTTGTGATGATCAAGTCATGACTACTGCAGAATTGAATTAGTATTTCACCTCTGTCATTTCTTTTATCCAGGCCAAATCTTCCTGTTATATTATCCACCTGTTGTTCCCCAACTACAGCATTCCACTCCCTTAAAATTATCAGGTTTTCCCTGTCTTTTACCTGAAGTAGAACTTCTTCTATTTGTTCATACCGTTCTTCTATTTCACTGTCATCATTATTAGTTGTTGGCATATAAACTTGAATAAGTACCAGATCTTTCGGTTCACTTCTTATTCGAATCATGATTATCCTATCACTGTATGCCCAGATACTGTCTACTTTGTCTCCCATTTCTTTGGACAGAAGAAATACAACTCCTGCTAATCCTTTTTTCGCGCCAGTGTGTGTGTATAAACTTAAGTCTCCGCTCCAAAAGTCTTCGATTTCTTCACATCTGACTTCACTGATTCCAAAAATATTGACTTTCATTCTCTTCATTTTCAGGTTTTCTAATTTTCCACATTCCAGGTTCCTATTTTATACAATTGGTTTTTTAAACTCCTTTGTTTCTTATTTCTGTATTTTATAGCACATGTGTTCCCTCCTGCACAGTTCCGCAACGTTAATGGCACTGGGGAGAAGACTGAAGTTATTCTGCATTACTGCAGATAACTGTCTATTACCTAATCCTTCCGTTAGGGAGCATTCCATAGATGGAGCATTTTTATAAAATTCTTCACGTGCCATGTCTAACTAGGGAATATAATGCAGTGGTTTCCGGTGTCCTTCTGCATGATTTTCAGTTAGGGTTTACTCTTTTAGCATTTGGACAAAATCCTAACCATAAAGCAGCGGGATTTATGCTGCTGGGAGAGCAAGTGAGACATATTTAGACAGGCGGCCTCAACTCGGCAAGGTTAGCTGACTCTCCATCTCCTCCAGTCGATAAACCTGAATTATGATTAACTTATTTTAAAATAAAATGTTATATTTTTTTGAAAAATTCAAAATTTTTCACAAAAGTAATTTTTTAATCAACATAGTTGTTTAAAAATTCAATACCAACGAACCTGGACTAGATATAGTTTATGGAAAGAACAAATGGAAATAATGTATTCACCATATAAATGACTAAACCACAAATTGGTTGAAATTGCAACAATTAAAATCAAATATGATAATCAAATCCATTTCAGAATTATAATGAAACATTTGCATCATACTAGTGATAAAAAGTACATTGCCGTGAGGAATATTTTCAATTTTAGAATAAGCTGACAGCCTTTTCAGATATTCGTTGTGTATATAAAACCAGGTAAAAACGATCTTGATGTACGGAAGATACAAACCCAACTGTACACGGTGATATGAATCGTAAAAAAAAGACACATGGCTAAAGTAAAAGTTATTGCAATAAGGTGTTTTGTTTATATTAAACGAAGCGAAACAGTGATGACTATTAAACATTTCATTCATTATAATATTACACAAAACCCGAAGAAAAACATTTCGATAACAGACCATCTCTATTACTGTAAAATTAATAATAAGAAAAACAAACTTTCGTGACGTCCTCAATTAATTATTTCCCGAGTAAACTAAAAAAAAAATTGATTATGTCATCGACCGAGAAGATTTAGATGAAAAACTCTATTTATAAATTCCGTTTTAAAATTACAATATATTATTTTCGTCGGATCATTCGTTTGTTATTTTAACGACTGAAATAACCTAACAAATTTGAAGAACAAGTATTATGTAATTTTGAAAAATAAAAAACGTCGATCGTCGTATGTTCACGCCGTGATATATGAATTTATTAATTTGGGAAATGAGGACTAATATTGAATATTATAATCGATATAATAATGAAAAAATATATAATTTATTTATTTAGTTAAAATAAAAGATTTAATTCCACGCTAGCTAGCGTATTAATCATGAATGTACATGTAGTTATGATAATTATTATTATAGTAAAAAACCGGATTTGAGATGAGTGAGCTATTGTCATACAATAGTAGTAGTTAAGCTGAAATGCCCCTACGATCGAAAGGTGAGTGAAAAAGAAAATTGCGCATGCCCAAGTTACTCGGGCGCCGTACAACCCGTCGAGTGAAACGTAAGCGAAGAGTAAGGGGGGCCAGATGTTGGAGAGGTTGGTAGTTAAAGGTTTTCTAATAAAAAAAAAAAAGATAGAAGAGTTAGTTAATCGCGAAGAGTCAGTTAGTCAAGAGACAAGAAGTCAGTGATGAGTTAGAGTTTAATCATGTCGGTAATCAGAGCAAACCGAAAAGAGTCGGCGAGTTACAAACGTCATGAATCTGGTTAGTTTGATCTCTATATATATATTATTCTTTTATTTTATTTATCCAATCGATAAAGAACAAAAATATATCGATTTTTATTGCATGGTAATTTGTCATTAACGTAAAAAGAACGCGCATGTAATTTATAATCGATTTATAAATTGAAGTAAAATTATTATTATATTTTATTTTTATTGCTTTATTCATGTTTTGAATTATATTTCATATAATAAATTATTCTTTCGTAAACAGAAAAAAATACTAAAATAAAGTGAGAGAAAGTATAGAGTAGTATAGAATAAATATACACAGGATTCTAAGCGTGGAATAATGAAATACGTAGAAGAGGGTCCTCGTAATATATATGTTTTGTTAAGAAAAAAAATCAAATATTAATAGCGCTGTAATAATCAAGTTATAAATGTAGTATATTTAAGCACATCGAGTTGACATGAAAATTTGTTGGGTCTAAACGAGTAGTTAGATTATTCACAACAATGTTAATAAAAAAGTTAAAATCGATTCGTTCATTGATTACTCCACTAGTTTATCAAAATTCTAACAATAGTATTTCTCCAAAGCACATAGTATATAAAGTTGAAAATTATTCAATAAAAATGCAGATTAGAAGTGGTCTATCGAAAATATTTTTTATTCATGTAAAAATTGTCTTATAAAAAGTGTTTATTAAGTCTTCTTTCTCAATGACATTCAGCCGTAATAGAGAACTAGAGCGTTAGAATACGATTTAATCACTGAAAAATGAAAACTTTTTTAGGAAACTATTACTATGTACAATACAAATAGAATGTTCATGTACTAAACAAGTTGCTCACGTTCATATACTTTTAGAGTTAGTGCAACCTCCTGAAAATGTAGCATCGTATTAGCCATTTATGCTCCTTTCAATATTTACTGAAATTATCGAAATGTCATTACAATGATTCAGAAATTTATTAATGAAAATAATGTCATTCAAAATCATCAGTTTGGATTTCTTACTATATACTCAACATTTCAATAATTCTATAAATAAAATTTTTCGACAGTTTAGCGTCAAAAAGATATGTTTTGTTATATTTCTCGATATAAAAAAGACATTTGATAGTTTGATATTTAAAACGTTTTCTATAAATCAAACAAATCTGGAATCCAAGTGCCATTTGTTGAGCCAACTCTTACTAAAATATGTTACAATTCCATTTGGTTAATAAAGAGATCCTCGTGTAGATAATAGGGATTTTCTTTTTTAAATTTATGTGCTTTAAATCCTATCTTGGTATTCCCATAAATTTCATCTTATAATTACTCTTTCACATTTAAAGTTAGTGTATTTTAAGGTTAATATTCCATGTTAATGAATCGACTAGATAGAAACTATATATGAATCGTTAAGTGAGAATAATAAGTTAATAATCATGGAAAAATTATTTTTATATGTACTTTATGTATTATTTAAATTTGATAATTTCATTCGAGTACAATACACAATGATTGGTGTACACTGGGTTCATCTTTATTTATAAATGTATACATTCCATTATAATTTAAGCTATTTTTATTCATTAATATAATCGACGTTGTATATATTGAATATTTCGGCAATTATGTATGTTTAATTGTTAATTTCTGCTAATAAATTATGTGTTAAAAAAAAGTTGGTGTTTTAAAAGGTTACTCTATAGTGTATTTAAACTTTAAAAAGTAACGAGTGTATCAGGGAAACTGAAAACAGCTACCTGAAGAATAAAAACTACCATCATTGAGAAGGCGTATTAAAAAAAAACGAACGTAATAAGCCTGATATTTTTTAAACATAACACATTTTAGGTAAACATATAAATAGCTACCTTATACGCTTGAAATACGACTTTTCGTTGAGATCTTTCTTCCAAATTAGCGGTTTTTTCTTCCAAGTCTGATATAACCTCATCATTTTCATCAATGCTAAAGTCAGAATCGACTTCATCCTCAACCTCAACTTCAGATCTAAAAACAACAAATACTATAAAGTTTTATAAATTGTACATTAGTTATGTGAAGAAATTTATGGTTTAAATAGGTTTTAAGCGGATATGAGGAATCATGCGAATTACTTTGAAAAACAAGTATACGTGTTATATTTATTAATAAAATTCACAGTAGCACATTTCAACATGCCCAACGTTTAAAAACTGACTATACAGGGTAATCGCATTACAGCTTATTTTATAGTAAAGGAGATCATGAAAAAAAAAATTAAGACATATTTATCTAAATAAATTTATAATTAGTAATTAAATAAATTATTTCACTAATTTATGTCCGAATTCAAAAGTTCTATATTCACATGGCCTATATATTATATTATATTATATATAATATTTTTGTTTCTAAACAATTTCAAAACTGTTCTAATAATCTCCCTTCATACTCATACAGTCCGCATATTTCCTGCCGGTGATGTTTATAATGCCCAAAAGTTATATACTTATTTTATCTGTTACGAATTCTGTCATAACATAATAAACTTTTTTTGTACTTTTTTTTTTTTTTTATCATGATGATTTCAAAATGTTTAGTACATTTATACTTATTACACGTTTTATTCCTTCCTGATTTAAATTTTAAACCCTATCATAGGCATTTATATTATACATACCTGCTTTCATGATTTCTTATATTTACGTAAAAATGTATAACGAATATTCTTTATCTATACTCATGTATTGAAGTGCACTGTTCATTCGATCATATTTTTGATATTATTTTAAATTATGACGAACTCATGTTATCTAAACAAAGCTGATAATTAAAATTTAGGCAATTTAATTGTAGGTTATAATTAAAGTAGGCTATCATAATGTAATATTGCGTTTGTAACATTTGAGTGAAGAAAATACAATGGATTAAAATAAAGATATATATTTTTTCTATTAACAGAAAATAACTTATCTAAGTTAATTTGGAGACAAAGTTACACAGAAAATGCATTAAGCAAATTATTTCACGAATTCAAAATCATATAACTATCTAGGTTGAAAAATACGAGTGTTATTGAGAACCTTAAAAAAAACGAACGAGTTTCAAATAATATATATTTAATTAATTTCGGCATGTTTTTTATTCTGGTCATTAATGTAGCGAGAACCTGGAGTACACATATCAACTATCAGAGATTAAAGTTATTTTAAGTAAAATATTTTTCATTAATAGATAGAAAATGAGTTTAATTATATAAAACGTACAGGTTAACTTACGTGTTAATCCATAATTATAAAATACAAATTTTAAACGCTAAATTAGAATAACAATATTATTAATTGTACAATACCTCGATGTTGATCGTTTTTGAAAATGGATTGCAATTTTTTAGGTTGAAATTGAATCATCAGAAAACGACAAATATTAAGTTTAATAAAAAATTAAACTATAAGGAAGACCCTAAAAGTCCAAGAACTAAAAATAAAACACTTCCCTAATGGAAACCCGTTAAAATATAGTCCTCGGAAAACATTGACCAAATCAGACTGTAATAAATGTATCTGCGGAAATGTACATCATTCATGGTATATTCAACTGTTTCCTTGGTGATAAAAGTGAACATGAAAGTTTACATGACATAGTAGATGAATATTAAACACAGATTACTTTATGCTAATTGATAATTTCTAATTTATGTTCAACTGGGCATACGAAGAAACATAGTTTGAGGAAAAACAAGTTCACCGTATTTTGAGTAAATATATTTACATATATTATTAAAATTATAATTCTATATACTGTGACCGCAAAGCATGCTAGAAACATTAAGATATAGCTTCCAATAAAGTAGAATATTCATATCTTCAAAGTACACAAAAATAGTGCATATAATATACACATTTCAGAATCAAATCTTATAAAGATTTTTGTACAAATAATTAGTTCAGGTAAAAAATAAGTAAACATACTGATAATCTATATCCTCTTCTAAATCTTCAAATCCACCGTAAGTAGTTTTATAAAATTCATCTTCCTCTTCCTCATTTAGCAGCCGTGATAATCTGTTACCAGCATTAATTCGTTTTTCGCGGCTACAAGCCATGGATATTTTATAAAATTATACTTATCGGCGTAAATATAACTTACGACTATTAATTAAATTACCAAAACAAACTTTTAAATATTACTCTTGCGCTACGCATAAAACAGAATTATTTTCCCAACTGGAACCAATGTACCAACTTCAAACTACTAATCTAATAAAACGTCATAAATTTAATGACATAATTTCATTTCCTTTACGTTTTTATGGAAATAAAAAACCGAAAATACGACATTAAATATTTTATAAAACCATGAACTTATTTAATTATTTGAGTAACTAATAATTATCTCATTTCAATTACATTTTAAAGAATTGTGATATTCATATATTTTTAGACAAAAGTCTCAAGTTTATCGGAAGAAATTACTTCACACTTAGTGACGGTATTTACTTTTAATATAGTCAATTGAACGCAATAAAAATATGATCTACAAAATAATTGAATTAGAATATTTACATATCACTGTGACGAATTAAATAAGTCCTATGTATTTAAATTATAATTCTACCGAAATTAACAAAAAACGGGTTTCATTACAGCCATAAAAAAACAACTTGGTGTGTTGCCACCCTTAAATAAATTGAAAGTTTGGGGATGTATACATATCCAACATAATCAACAATGAGGATTTGTGCTGGCGAAAAATACAACAAGAAACAAAACTTCGGATAAAATTGGGAAATCGTGAATTGTTTGTGTTGTTAGCTTAGTTTATTTGTTTTGATTAATTGAATGTTAGTTTTTCAAATCATTATAAAGTAGTTGAAAAATTGTAGTCCTTTTGTGTAAGATGTAGTAAAAGTATTATGTAAATGCCCTTTTCTGATCTTCAGTTTTAAAAAGGGCAGTCAATAATTACTTAAAAGGTAAGTTGTTAGCTATTACTTAAACTGTTGTAAAAATCTTATTTACCGGGTACAGTTATTTGGTTCAATGTTTTCAGTTAATGTCATTGGTTAATGCAAATTATATTAACTTATTTTTATGTGCTTTATTCTGCTTTTACAAGCTGTAAATTAAACTTTTCTTGTTTAAGTAAATTTGCAATAGAAACAGTTTATAAAATTAAACCTGTGCATAATTTATTGTCATAAATATTTTTGAATTATTGGATAATTATAGAAAATAGTGACAAGTGCGAATAAACTGGAAAATGTAGATACATTCATAATAGTGATTAAATAATTTATGGAACATAGTATTCCTACCTGAAAAATTGTTATTCAATCGTTTTTATTATCTATATATTAATCAAATCTTTACAAAAACTATACTTATGTTTGATGTATAATTTTATTTGTTAATTTTTTTCCGTACTCTACCAAGATAATGCTAATGTTGTTTTTGGATACAATATTTTGTCAAGTAGTTAATTTGTTTGTGAATATTTCATTAATATTATAAATTATAAATAAAAGTTAAAATATATAATGAAACAATTTTTTTTTTTAAATTTTGTTCGTATAATGTTTTCATAAATTCAGGCATTTATTTAACTGTTAATGTTGAAGTCTGTATTATTAATTGGTTTTCTTAAGTTAAATTTTATCGGTTTTATCATTATAATTTGTATTGTAATTCATTAAGTTAAGTCATTGTTACTAACCTATATTTATTTAAAGTATCGCTGTTATTGGATAGAATAGTCACAATTATTAGAAGATTGTAGTGTATTAACATGTGGTTGTTTTTAAATTGAATTATAATTTCTTTTAAAGATGCTTAGTGTGCTAACTTTTTAAAGTTTAAACTATATTACGGTTTATTCAGTTTACAGTTTACAAAATTACATTTTTAACATGCATATTTGTATTTTTCAGTTGTAAATATGGGACCAAGTACAGAAAATAGTGAGAAAGATACACCTGTATTTGGTATGACATCAGCCATAAGTACAGCCTATCCAAAACCAGTAGACAATGAACGAACGGCAAGTCTTATCGAGGTTTTATCGAAATTCGGAGTAACTGAGAACCCAGAGGAGCTTAATCATAGGTATTATTTTGTTGCAAAATATTTTATATTAGGGTTTATTCTATTTTAAAATCAAACTAAACGTTTCAGCTTATTTTTTATAATATTGTTTACTTCGTAGAATGGATGTCCTTAGTAGATTGAATATGATGGTAAGGGATTGGATAATCGAGATGAGCTTAGCTAAACATATGCCGCAAAATTTGGCAGAACAAGTCGGTGGAAAAATTTACACATTTGGATCATATAGATTGGGAGTTCATCAGAAAGGAGCTGATATAGATGCGCTATGTGTTGCACCACGTCACATAGATCGACAAGATTATTTCTCGTATTTTTTCGAAAAGTTGAAAAAGTCGACTGAAGTAGAGGAGCTAAGGGTATTTCCACTTAATTATTTTTTTTTAAAATATTTGTACTATATCACAATATATATTTGATCAAAACAGCTTACTGGTTTCTCTGGTTACAGCATTATCAGGACTTGATGATGCTGTAACCCGTGAAACTAGTACGGTATAAAAGTACTTTTATTTAATTTTTAAATTAAATTAAAAACGTGTATCACCACGGAAGCAACTTTCTGATATTATTTTTATCTATTCAAATTAAGATTTTTTATTGTTTTTAAAATTGATGTGTATTCATAATATAATTCCGATTCGTACACTTCTTTTCATTTATGGTAGATGTTTAGAATCAACAACTTGTTCAAAATATATCGAATTATTAAATACAAGTTTTACAAGCTTGTAGCTAATACTTAAATGTTTGTACGAATAGTTTAATTATTTTGTTTAATCTAGAAACGTGTTTTAATGTACATAAATAAATTCAAGAAATGTTTCTGTCTGCCCAAACATTAAATTGGAACAGACGACAAAAAATCAGTATTATATGTTTAAAACGATTTTCTGATATTATATGCTGTGTGTTTATATTAATGCAAATTATTTAACGATTCATAAATTCTAAACTAATAGTTATTTGCGATACTTGTTCTACGATACATAGCAATTTTTCTTGTAATATCAGCGGATAATTATAAATAGATAAACTGATATTAAAAGATGTCATATTTGTTGTTTGCACTTTATAGGCAGTTGAGGAAGCCTTCGTTCCTGTATTGAAAATGAATTTTGATGGAATTGAAATTGATTTACTTTTCGCTAGACTAGCGTTGAAGGAAATCCCGGAATCCATGGTATTTATTTGTGTATTACAAATTAAATTAGAAATACAACTGACAGTTTGCAAATGTGAAAAACAATATTTGAAGTATTTTGAGTAGAAATCGTTATAAATAAATATAATTTCGATGAAAATATTACTAGTTAGATCTAACAAAATATATTTATAAAACTTTTATTTTTATGAACAAAACTGACGTATGTCACATGATTTGCACGTTGAATTTTTCGCAATTCAAATTTGAACCTCTGCCGGGTACAAATTTTACTTCTAAATTATGTATGTACTATCTGAAGTATTTTTAATATATTTTGATGACATATCAATAGCTAATGAGATTTGAATAAACATTGTAAACATTTCTTTATTCGATTCGATGCACGCAAAATTGCCAAATAATGTCATTTCAACGTTAGAACTCGTATTCTTTTTTAAAAACTTTCTATTTAAAAAATAAGGTCCCATATTGTTTATTTACTTTTTAAAACACAATATATATGTTTGTGTTTGTGTGTTTACTTTATTTTAATCTTTTAATTTTATGCAGGATCTAAAGGATGATTCGTTGTTGAAAAATTTGGATCCGAAGTGTGTACGTAGTTTAAATGGTTGTCGTGTAACTGACGAAATTTTACGTCTTGTTCCAAATGTAGAAACTTTTAGATTAGCGTTGCGCGCTATCAAATTATGGGCTAAACGTAAATATATGTTCATTTGTTTTATAACATTAAAAACTACAACCATTACATTATTTAATAAGTCCTAAACGTACATTAACATTATGTGTTCATATAAATGCACTTCATTGAGAAAGTTTTTTTAAAACTAATCTGAGACCCTATTATTATAAAATCATTCTCCTCGTACTGACGATGTAATATTTTTAATTATTATATTCATAATTTTATAATATATTTTAAAAAAAGTTTTTCTTGATCAGGCAAACACCATAACATACTAAAGATGAAATTGTTTCAGTTTTGAAATAGAGCCATTTACAAAAATATAATTACACTATTATGTACGAAAAGTATATAATGATTAATTCCATAATTTTTATTTTCAGAGCATGGTATATATTCGAATGTATTAGGATATTTAGGCGGAGTTTCGTGGGCGATGTTAGTAGCCAGAACATGTCAGCTATATCCAAACGCTGTTGCTGCCACAATTGTTCATAAATTTTTCTTGGTTTTTTCACAGTGGAAATGGCCACAACCAGTTCTATTGAAACAACCATCTACTGCAAATTTAAATTTTCCTGTGTGGGATCCTAGGGTATTTTAATAACTTCATTTTGTGTTAGTTGTAATTTTCGTATTAAATTCAAAATATGATAAAATTACAGTTTATTTTGCTACAACCCATAAGAGAATACTAATTTCTAAAATATATAATCATAAATTTAATTTATTATGTCTGGTTTTATAAAATGAACAGGATACGTTATCATTACATCGCGAATAATAACAAATTATAAATAACACATGTGTATCATCCACATATTTAATTTATGTCCCATTTTGTTTAAAAAATAATTATTCCTAAAATAATAAAACATATTTGTTCAAATTTGTAATAAATATTATAAACGTAAAATGATTAATGCAAAAGGATAAATATTTATGGAAATCGAACTATTTGAATTTTCTGCTGAAAAACATTTACTCAAGGTTGTAAATATCATACTATTAAATCGTACAGTTTCTTAAAAAATTATTATTATATTGCAAATTAAGAGTAGAGTCGATTTTTTTGTAATTTTTGACGCATACGTAAATTTCTATATTAATTTTTCGTTTGATGCGGATCAGTAACATTGAAATAATAATAAATCTTGAATTATTTCAGTTTCGATACGTGTATCTATAATACGATAATTTTATTTATTTATTAGTAATTTTTCTATATTTTGTTTATTTTCTGAAAATTTATGTTTACAGTCTAATATAAGCGATAGAGCTCATTTGATGCCGATAATTACTCCTGCCTATCCCCAACAGAATTCCACGTTTAATGTTTCGTATTCAACAAGGATGATATTGGAACAAGAATTTCAGTTAGGGTTTCAGTTAACAGAAGACATTATGATCGGCAGATCAGATTGGGATATATTATTTGAGAAACCGAATTTTTTTATGAAATACAAGTTAGTATATTATTTGTATATGGTGTATATATAACGCGTATGTAATGCGCATAGCTTATTGTGCTATTGTGATTTAAAACAGTTATTGTAATGTAGGGCTCAATGGTTTCCGACAATAGTAATATTCGGATATAATCAAGCGATTAATTAAAAATTAAATTACGAAATGAGTTGGAGCAAATGTTTTTTACTTTGATATATTAAAGTAAAATTTAATATACACTGCTTATTTCTCTTTGATGACCTCTTTTTATGTCATCAAGCTAGCCGTATTGCAGTGCAATGTAATATTGCATCTGTAAATGCCGTTGCGGATACTGCTACAACTGACAAGCCACCCAAAATGATCCTGATCCTGAACCTTTATTAAACAGCTCTTATTCTGAAAACTTATCTGGCTCCATAATTAAGAATCTTGCTTCTTCCCAAACACATTTTAATAACTTTCAATCCAATACAGTTACAAAACGTGTTCTTCGCATATCTGATTCATCAACTTTATCCTTACATAGACAAAGACTATAAAGCATTTCCAAAATAAATCAAAAGTGAACATCACTAACCAACCATATAGGTATGGTATGTACACAACAGCTGATACATATAACAAACAGCATTTTATCAAAGGAGCATTGAAATTGATAAAAGAATCCATTACATTAAAAATTTTCTCTAACCAATATCCTATTAATTTTTCTGACTTTCGTATTTTAATGGATATTTTGAAAGACAGTAAAGAAATTTATCTAAAATACAAAAAGCATTATTCTGTTGAGAATTATTAGTCCCTACAACGCGGTTCAATGAAAATTCGCTTCACTAAATTAAAAAAGATCCAATGGTTACACTGAAAGTTGTGAAGACATCTGCCTTTACATCTGAAGATTCTGTGTATTAACCTCAGCAGATATTTATACTTATACATTTCTGCAATATCTGTTTGGCGTTTAATACAAGTAGTGATATACTCATAAATTTGAATTGTAATGGTCTTCACAAGCATTACAAAAATTTATCCTACTTCTGTCTCGATATAATCTTTTAATAATATGCCCACAGGAAACATAAATAAAATTAAAATATAAATCTATTTACATACTTAAAGCATACTATTCTACAAAACACCGATCAGCGACTGCGGTTGTGCTATTATACACAACAATTCTTCTTTTCGGGTTTTCAGTTTTATCATGCGAACGCCTAACAATTATTGCAAGCTTTTCTCAGGTTTCATGTGAAACTGGCGTGAAAGTAGCTGTATTTATAGATTCGTTATGTTCCACTCTACAGCTGTACAGTACTCGAAAAGGATTCACTTTTTAGTTGGAGAGATTATTTCATTATCTCAGGAAAGAAAAATATACGTCTACATAATGATTGCTGGAACACAGCTATTTTGGCCAAAACGAGAAAATAAAACAGCCCACCAGAAATGCTTCATGTACGACTCCAATGCACTTTCTTCCGGTACGATCCAATGTCATACTTAAGTTTCTAAAGAATTGTGTTATCAAACAATCCAAGACTAGATTTTTAAAATTATAGCAACTCAGCGAAGATTGGCTGATTCAGCTAAACGTGTCATCGCACAGACAAAAAGTACCACTGGCACGAGTTCACACCTGGTCGCTCTACATTAACTCACTGTTACATATTAAAGAAGGCTAATCCTTCTGTACGTTTAACATATAATACTCAATTTTCCATATTCCATCTTTTCTTCATTATCCCACCTACAACTTTGTTTGTCTTATTCTTAATATTTGTTGTTTCACATCGAAACAAACTTACTTTTCTCAGCCACTCTACACTCGTCCAACTATTGTAATAATTTAATTTAATTATTTTTATCTTACACTTATCTAGTAGTTAAATTTATAATTAAATCGTGTTACTGGCATCTGTAGCAGTACGTATCATGGTATATAGATGATAATAAAATAATAATAATAATTTGTCATTTGAAAAATTCTAACTTCTCAAAATTTTAATCTAAGATAATAATTTTATTTTATTTTCAGGCATTTCATCGTTTTAATCGCGACTTCGGCTACTAAAGATGAGCATTTGGAATGGTACGGCCTTGTAGAATCGAAAATTCGTCATTTAGTTTTAATTTTGGAGAAAAATAAACATATTACTGTTGTACACGCTAATCCAGAGGTTTTTAAACTAAAAGAAGGCTCTATATTATGCTATAGAGATCCGGAAGAACCCGAGTCTGAGCTTATTGATCCGTCCGAATCACCAAATTCGTTATGGTTTGTTGGTTTAGAATTTGCTAAAGTTGGAATATTGAATATAAACTTAACGCACGAAATTCAAAGTTTTATAAATGCAGGTACGTGATCAAATAATATTAATTGAAATTTAAATTTATTTCACGTTTCTGTTTGATTCAAAGTAATTTAGATACATCGAATAAAACGTTTATGCGCAAGTTACTATTATTATTTTCTCCAGTTTTATTCATCCGTGATCGATGTAATGTCATAATTTCAATGTGTGTTTAATTTCAACTTTTTAATTGTTTGTAATTTTACCTCATTTTTGTACCCACATGTTTTTTTTTTAAATTTTCAAATATTCATTGATTGCCAAAACACGATAATTTAAAAATATTTATTTCTTCTATTTCGGTGTGTACGGTTCGTCAAATTAGAATCTGGACTAGGATGTATGTGCACTATATGTATATAATATATATATATATATATATATATATATATATATATATATATATATATATATATATATATATATTGTTTAATTCAAAACTTTCCAAATATTTTATGAGTTAAAATACACTTAGTTTAAATTTCGACAATTTAATCTTTTGGAAAAGCGAAATTTTTGGTTTTCGCAAGGACTCATATAACATCTTATTTCTCAGTAACTCATAGTTTTTAGATTTATAACTTCAACGTTCATCTTGGAAAAAATTATGAAAAAATGGCAGCTCACATTTATGTAATTTAAATCGTAGCTCTTGGCAGTAATTTGGAACAATTATAAATTAGCACTTTTATGTTTTCAGTTTTAAGACATGCCACTGGAATTAAGATGTATAAGGAGTCAATGAAGATAGAAGCAAAATATGTTAGAAGGTAATTTCAATTTTTAATTATTTTGTGTATATATATATATATGTGTGTGTGTGTGTGTGTGTGTAAAAATCAGATACCTGGAGTATAAATTAAATATATCACAAAGGAAATAATTGTAATTCGTAATACGTTAACCGCTTTTTATAACAAAACTGTTGATCCAGTTATTCAATGTAGTTATAATTTTGCGACTTTAATTCGAATAAATATGTTACATTTTATTTTTATGTACCCGAATTTTGATCACTGTTTTTTCTTTAATTTAAAAAGACAAGGCATTTAACATGTTGTTTACTGTGTATAAAGTATATATTTAACAAGCAATTATGTGTCAAAATTGGGTAACATTTATTGTAATATTTAAATGGATTGAAGAGGTCGGTAAAAAAAAAAATTCGGCACACTTGATAACCAATAAACATAAATATATGAACTTTTTATATATATATATATATATATATATATAAGGATAAGAAACTGTTAATCAAATTGTGATAATAATAGCTGGAAAAACTTTATAAAGTCTGTTAACAAACATTTGAGAATAATAAGTAAAAATTAAACCCATAGCAGAAATGAAAATAAAAATACTCAAAATAATAAAGTTGTTTTTGTTACATGTGAGAGGTTATGTATATGTGATATGTCTCTTTCGTTTGTATGTTTTATAACGTAAATATAATCATTAATAATTATGGCGTCTACTAGATCTAATGGTGAGAACTAAGCTATTGGCACATTTATTTATAACAAAATGAAGTTTTTTTGTCGCATGGTTGTATCTTGTATATGATCGTGTTGATGCCATTCTGTATACTTTTACGCGTACTTGTAAGCATTTATAATAATTCTACAGTATTCATTTTTAAATCTACGATTGAAATAATAAGTACATTAACACAATAGCATGCACACACACAACGGCTGCTTGTACATTATAAAATGTAAATGTTAAATGTAACAATTTATTGACAGGAGACAATTAAAGCATTACATTCAAAGCAGTATCATAAAACGTGATCGTTCGGTAAGTACGTTATAAATGTTTAAATATTAACGTACAATATTGGTTGTTTTTTTGTAATATGATTTTCTTGGTGTTCCATAACATGTTATGTAAGTACATTGTTCTTGATATTTTCTACAATATACGCGATATCACATATTTAAGTACCAATTATATTTAAATACGTAGAATATATTTACCATCAATTAATGCACTACAATCGATTGATAAATATAAATTTTACACTTTTTGTATGTTTTAATAAGTTAATGACATTTGTTTACCGTTTATTTTATGAATAAAATACAGTGAGATTTCTTCAACATTTGTCTAAACGTAATCACTCGTTACATTTTTTTTTTTCAAATTTTTCAAGAACAAACGTTTGAAAATATTAATTCTTTATTTAAAATGGACGCGTAGTAAGAATAATTAGATTTTAACAAAAATTGTAAAAATTCCTCCGAAATTAAACAACCAGATTTTAATTACGGATTTAAAACAGCATATATATGAGAAGATTAATATGCATTCCTTAAAATCGATCACGTGTATCCTATATCGAAGAATATCTTTTCATTGTTATGTAAATTATGATTACGTCGTTTCGAAATAATTTTAACTCTAAAATTTTTTCTTTTAGCATTACTTTAGTTAAAATATTCTTTTCTGTATAAAATAAATACATGTTTTTGAAATTTCATAGTCTATTGGCGTCGTGTAAATTTTTTTTATTTGAATATTTTCAAATAACGGTAAATGTGAAGTGTGTTACTTAAACAACTTATACTTCAACTATAAACTTGTAATTTTTTCGAAGTAAGAAATTAAGCTGACGGTAAGTTTATATTTGCGTAAATTCTGAGATAATAATAAATTTTATAAGACGAAAACGATGCTTGCAGAATTAGTCTGTATTGGGGACAGACAGTAGAAGTAAGGGTTGAATAAGGCGAAGCTGAAATTATTGCTATTGATTAATTTATTCACAGAGTCAATTTTTAAGGAAACCTTTGATAAATCAAATAAATGGCTAACCGATTAACAACGTGTTTTATTATAGGAAATAATGAGGACGAGTTACAGAAAATGGTAGAAACTTTCTATCCAAAGCGAAGCTTTCGTGCATTCAATCAACTACTAACTTAAAACAAAAGTGAGATAGTGCTTTCGATGAAACCGAGTAAATACTCGATATAGCTAAACGAAACAGAGTTGAAACGGATCTCAACTATTAAATACTTAGGCACCAACCTTGAGGATAGCTCTAAATCGAAATGCGATCGAGGATAGAGCAGTCAAGACTAATGGCCACAAAAATTAGGAACGTGCTACTTAGAAAAGAACTCAATCAGGACTTGCGAATAAGAATTCGAAGACGCTATGTCCTTTAGGTTCTGTTACATAATTGTGAAGGTTGAAAAATGCATCGAAGCTTATGATATGTATCTGTATAGAATGTTAAAAATTACACATGGACGGAAAAAGTTAACAATAAATAAGTTTTTAATAAAGTAAAAAAAAGCCAGTAATTATTACCCTGTGTTAAAGAAGGGAAGCTGCGATACTTAGGACACATTCTAAGACGATCTAAGTACGAAATATTACAGATGACAAAATTACTGGCAAGTGATAAATGAGCCATCCTCAAAATTCATGGATGGGAGACATAACGGTGTTTTGGCTAATCGTATGAAGAAGTTAAATAATTCTTACGATACATTTTGATAAACTTTTTCTGTAAAATGTGATTTTTATAAGTCGTGACACTTTGCACAAATTTTATCTTTTATTTTTGCAAATTCCTTTGTAATATTTTTGTTATCAGGTATATATGTGCGTGTATATTGTAGTTATAATCTGTCTCATTTATAAATGAATATAATATATTTTTTAATTTTCACATTTATCGTGTTTATTTTTAAACAATTCTATTTGCTTATCTGTAGGTTTCCAAAATTTTGGAATCTATGATTGAAAACGGTGCAACGATAATGTTAAGACGTAAAAGTGCCGACACACCGGTGTCTTTAATTACGAACTTGAAGGCAAACCCAGTCGTTATGAAGAGAAAACCAGATTCAACAACTGACAGCACGGAACAAAAAATCAGACAGCCGATAAAGTTGAAGAGACTGTCCGACTCATCTGCGGGTAATAATAGCGGAATAACTGATGAAGAAGAAACTCGTGAAAACGGTTCCATTACTGAAGATGGAAATAATAGTAGTAGTAATGATGGTAACAGTAATAGACATAGTAACGGTGATAACATTAATGCTGAAAATTGTAATAGTGACGATAAAGCTAACGGTGATACGAATATTAATAGTGTGGCCACGAATGTGACTAGTTCCGACATCGACATTGATATCGATGACGATCTGGATGATAATGACAAAAGCGAAGATGAAAAAATTGTCATTGACGATATCGATGAAGAAATACTGTTAAACGGCGATGAAAAACCCGATGATCAGGTAATGAATCTATTCAGTTTACATAAAGAATATATGACGTAATACGTCTATATCAACCCACTTTCGGTGGTAAGCATTCTCCAAACATTTCCAACGACTACTAAAATACAGTCATCCTATTTTACAACATTCACCATATCATCATAGACTTCGCTCGTCTCGCGAACGAAAGTTATTAATTGGCCAAATGGCCACTACTTTAACGTCCGCTTGGTCTATCTGTCATTAGTTTTATCTTGTCATATGTTCATGCAAATACTGTTAAAAGAACTCATTAGTAGACAGTAGGACCTTGTACCACGAATACTGCATTAGGTAAAGGTAAACGACAAATGAATAGTGTGTATATATATATATATATATATATATATATATATATATATATATATATAAATTTGGGACAAAAAATTACGATGTATGAGAATAATATAATGCAACTAGAAATTAGAAGAATATCGTCCATTTCAGTTTGCGTTGCACATCTTGCTGTCTCCGACAGTTTAGTCTGCTGTTTTATCCATGTATTGGTTTTCTCGTCTGGCATCTTATTTCTCAACATCACTCTTTCTTTGGCTCTCATAGTTATGGCAAGTTTCTTAACTGTATATTTCGTCAGACTCCATGTTTCCGCTCCATATGTGAGCACCGGAAGGATGCATTGTTCATATACCTTCTTTTTTTAGTATGTTGGATATATCTTTATTCTTGAACACCTTACTCAACTTTTCCAAAGCTATCATTTACTTACTTAACCATTGTTTTATTACTGTATTTATTATTTCTTTTTGTTTTTATTTTGTATACGTAGTAAGAATTTGTTCGGTATACGTAATAATATTGTTTTGACATTGATTTTGTAATTTATATTGTGTGCTAAATACACTTTTTATTTATTTATTTATTTATTAACCATTGCTTCATTCCCTGCGGTAATTACTTATATATAATGTGTGTGGTGAGCTTACAATACATTAAGTTATCTATTTTTGTGGTACAACTAATCATATTAATCATTTTGTTTTATTAATAATATAAATTATTGTATATTACTCTAAATGAGTTAAGAACTAATTTGTATAGTTTACACTCATTTAACATCCTATTCCATTATCTTCATTTTGAAGTTCATTTTGTGTACGTGAAATTTTATAAATAAAACGTTAAATCGTGTTTTATTATTAAATTAAAAATTGTAGTCAAGTTATCGAAGATTCGTATAAATTTTAAAAAATAATTTATTCGTCGATATTTTCATGATATTTTTTTTTAGGATGATTTAATTGATTTGTTGGGTGATATCGAAGAAAACGTAATTGATACGGTCATTCTGGATGACTGCCTTAGCGAAGACGACGTAAAACCTGATAATCGCGACTCCGTGGAAGATATTTCTTTGATAGATCTAACTGATGACGTAGACGATAGTGATGACGTAACGTTTATATCATCTACTTGTCCGGTTGGTAATAGAAAATACTTTAAAAGATTTTAATCTAAAAATAAACGAATAATGCACGCATATCTGTACAAAAGTTAGTGTACATTTATTAAGTCGTTGAACACTCCTACTACACATATTTCTTAATAATATCGAATTTAGTATAAATGTTGTATTTTATTAATTAGTTGTATTATGAACGCTATAAATTAAGAGGGAAATGTATTTTTTGTATTTGAATTAGAAATGGCTATGCGACTCTTCCTATATCTCTTTCTTTATTTCGCCATTTTTCTTATCATTATTACGTCATTTATGTTTTATCATATTTAATTAAAAATTCATACATTTTGTTAACTTTTTCTCAGCTCTAACTTCTAATTTCTGAAAAATAACCGTTCATTATCTAAGTCCCGTTATAATTATAGGAATGCTGCGAAAGTACTCTTGTATTTATGCAATATATGACCTTTTGATTAATATTTTCTTGTATACACAATATCATTCATAAAGCGCAAACAAACGTTTTTTGTAACCTAATTCTTGCTTTTAGTTTTCCATTTTCTAAAATGAATTATTCGGGAGGTCTGATTTTGCGAGTTACTTTTTGTTTTACTTAAATATATATTAAATGAAATTATTTAGTCCAATTCATATTTTTCAGAAATGTTTCTCAACAAAGTGTTAATTTGTAATTTTCTTATTTTTGAAATTTTACAACAAATTTTTTATTTGAAACTTTAAAAAATATATATAAACAAACCAATGTAGGACATTTTAACCGAATTTAATTAAAGTGTTATATCATTATTTTTTCAATAGTTACACTTATTATAAATTCTATTGTACTAGTTTTATTGAACAATAACCGCAGACAAAAAAAAAATTAAAGTCGAAAAAAAACATTTAATTTAACTTGTCATTTTTTTCGTTGTTATATAAATTTGAAATATTTATAAATGTTAACATATAGAACTTTTCATGTTTAGTCGACCGTGGTTATGGACAGCTGATTATATTTCAAATAAATTACTGTCTCGTAGTATATATATAAAGCACGAATGATTTTTTGCACCAGTATATAATTATTAATATTAGACGCTTCGTAAATTTTTAACACTTTTACTTCGTGAGCACCACAGTATCCGGTTTGATTATTATTTTCTTGCTGTCGATTTTGACGAAAAAATAAAAATAAGCAGAAGAAGTAGACGATTCGAATAAGTATTGAAATTTTATTGCAGCTAATAAATAAATAATAAATGAAGAATAAAGTTATTAATGAGTGTAAGAATAACGATAGAAATTCTGTTGATACTTAGACATTCCGTTATATTGTATTCGTGATTTGTATCCGATACTCACCCGAGTTCGTTATTATTTCCCCCGGATTATAAATATTTTTCAAATTTAAGTTCTCAGCCTTCTTCGAATTGACCAATTTTTATTAAATATTCTTCAATATTGTTGTTGATAATCTCTTTAAGCGGCCTGCTTTTCAATTCCTTTATTATCTGTATTTGTATTGCCACTACTAAATATTCTAGGTATTCCGAAGAGTCGTCGATTTATGTAGTATATGTATTACACGTGGAACAATTATATTTTCGTTTTAAGTAACGAATTGATAGATCAATCCGCTCTAAAATTGTACAATTATTTTTTCATGTGATTATTTTATTATTCACAATGTTCTATTTTCAAATTTGTGATATTTTAGAATTTTTTTAAACGATATACGCTGAATTCTAGATTTTTATCGATAAAAAAAATACTTTGACGGTTATTCTGTATATGTTGCATACTTATAATGCTTAGTTATGTATTTGAATTATTTTTACTTGTTACATGCGCTCTTTACAACTAGCGTATTTAATCCGGCATTATGTATTTTATGAAACATTGTATATTTAATGAAAACATTATGTAAGTAATGAAACATTATTTATTTAATGAATCATTATGTATTTAAAGAAACATTATATATTTAATGAAACATTATGTATTTATGAAACATTATACACCCGTTTTTAAATAACGAAATATCGCTGGAAAATAATGCAGAAAAAAATTGTAACAAATTAAAATTAAATACAATCGAGATTTATAAAAATATGCAGAATTATTTGAAGTTATGTACGTAATATTTGTTTATTACATGTATATATATTTAGTAACTATTTTTTTAAAATGTTTATGTTTCGTGGTGATAGGTATAGCATATATTTTATACGTGTTTACTTTTTGTTTTTCATGTACCTATATGTAAATCATTATATATATATATATATATATATATATATATATATATATATATATATATATATATATATATATATATATATATATATATATATATATATATATATATATATATATATATATATATAAACGTTGCGCGCGATAGAATATACCAAGAAAAATTGATATTTACCGAATTTTAATAAAAATATATACACGTTACCTTAAAGATTACAATTTTTTGTTTGAATTATTTTCTTCATAGTTTAATCGTATTTTGCGTCAGTTATATCATTTAAATACAAGCGCAAATTTTGTTGCATATAGGTTAAAATAAATATTTCCTTAATAAGAACGTAAAGTACATAAAGTTGCCAAATTTCAAAGGACCCTCGAAACAACTAACAAGAAATTGTTATCGGTATCTAAATTGAAGTTCACATACAATATCTTTCTGGTAATTAGTTCATTATTTTAAACGACAACAAAATTTTAAACATAAACTTAGTATCAAATATGATTTTCTTTTAAATATTCTTCTTCTTCAAGTGCCTTCTCCTCGAAGGAGGTTGGCGGTAATATGACGAAACTGATCTCGGTTGCTGGCTATCCTTATGATTTCTGAAGCCTTCCCGATGTTCAAACCAATCTTGCATATTTTTCATCCAATGTGTTCTTCTTGTTCCTCGGGCCCGTTTCCCATCAATGTTTCCTTGAAGGATAATTTGTAATAGCTCGTATTTATTACTTCTTATTATATGACCTAAGTACGCCGTTTTTCTTAGTTTTAATATAGTCATCAATTCTCTTTCCTTTTTCATCCTGCACATTACTTCTTTATTGTTAACTTTATTTACCCATGGTATTTTTAATATTCTTCTGCACAACCACATTTCGAAAGCTTATAATCTGTTTATCGATGCTACATTTAATGTCCAAGTTTCCACCCCGTACATTAGTACCGGAAGCACATGGCATTTAGTTATTCTCCATCTTGTTGATAGCGGAAGAATCCTTACACACTAAATTTCGTACTCTTTGGAACGCACTTCTTGCTGCTTCGATTCGAGTTTTAATAGTGTAGTCGGGTCCATTTATCATTTATCCAGTTTCCTCAAGTACTTTATTCTATTAAGCCATTGTATTGGCTGTTTATTTACTAATACACGCTTTGGAGTTATCTCCTTATTGCTTGTACTCAATATTTTAGTTTTCTTATTGTTTACTCTGATGCCATATTCCCGGCATCTGTCATTTATTTTATCTACCAAATATTGCGGGTCTTTTGTACTTGTTGCTAATAACACAGCATCATCGGCATATCTTATTTATTATCATACTATTTATCTTTATTCCTTTTTTAACCTGATCTAGTGCTTCTTCGAAGATCTGCTACGAATAAAAATTAAACAATAGCGGTGAAATATACATGCCTGTCGGACTCCTTTCTTAATCTTTTGATCTTCTGTAAGGTGTTGATTAACTTTCACTCGAGACGATTCGTTCTTAATTATTTTTACATCGTTGTCGTCTAAATCTGTTCTTGTAAGTCTAATAGTTTCTTATGTTTAACATTATCGAAAGCCTTTTCGAAATCAATGAAACACGCGTACACTGGTTGCAGTCGGTCTATATATTTTTGAATTATACTCGTATCGTAAACAGTGCATTGTTCCACAACCGTTTCTAAATCCAAATTGCGTATTTCCAATTTCCTGATTTATTTTTCTGTTGTATATAATTTTTAAAAGAATTACACTGCGTGACTCATCAGTCTTATTAATCGATACTCTTGGAACTTTTTGGTTCCTGGTCTTTTTGTTATTGGAATAAAGGTGGATTTAAAACAATCTTCAGATCTTGTTAACATAATATATTCATTGCTCATAAAATGACATTTTGTGAAAACGAACTCTATTAGTGCAAAGCTAATTAAGAATATTTAAAGAATTGTTATCCTATATGGTACAAGGAATTTTAACGTTAACAATTATTTTTATAAATATTCACATAACATATTAAAAATGATCTAGAATTATCTAAAAAGCAATACAGTACACAAAATATTACTTTATATTTTCACCTCGTCCAATTATTTTGTGTATATATCGCATCTAAAAGAAAAAAAGAGTAAATTTTACCTATCGAAAAAGGGTTAACTGTATTTTGCTATTTTTTTTTCATTAGCCGTCATCGGTTGTAAAATAATCACAATAAACGTTGTTTAGGTCAAATTATTCTGGCCAATTTTTTACCAGGTTTTCCCGAATTAATTATAATTAAAATATTAATGTAATTTTTAAATTAAAATACAGTTCCTGCTTTTCGTGAAATAATTGCAAAAAAAAAAAAAGAATATAAACCAAACAAAATATAACACAATTTAATCACTAAAAGTTTTTTATTGCAATGTTTTTCGACAGTTACGTCGTTTTACACAATAAATATTTTATTTTATTGTGTATGCTTGAAAATAACGTAACTGTCGAAAAGCTTTGCAATAAAAAATTTTTAGTGATTAAATTGTGTTATATTTTGTTTGGTTTATAATTTATAAAATCGTTACTCTCCAATATATTGAACATTTAAAAAAAGAATATTTCTTACGTTGTAGGAATATTTATAAAAGTACACGGTAATTACAAGTTTATTTTTAAATTTTTCGACGTTGATACTTTATATTTTACCCTTTAACTAACATTTTTAGAAACTTATTGTCCTATTTCAGATAATTTGGAACTTGTTGAATGTAATTTAGCATTAAATTTAAAATACGCCATAGAAAAAATAATTTTGAACGGCATAAGTGTGTAGAATAATGCGGGCTGTTTTCGTGGAGGAAATATCAGATTAAATTGCATTTTTAAACCGTTCCGAAAATACTAAATATTTATCAACGAACTTTATTATCAACGCGTAATTGAAGGCATTGCGATTATAAATATAGCGCTATAAAATGCGAATTTTAATATATGAAATGTGTATACAGATAATCTAGAACGTAATGATTACCTTTAAAATTATTATTAACCCTTTAAGTCACGATGTCCAGTATACGTGATATTTTGATACTAACAAAATGTTTTATTTTCTGATATTCTAAAAATATTTATATAAATACGTTGAAAGTTTTATTTCTACAGTTCGCCAAAACTTATTATTTAAACACCTGTATAAAATTTATAATTTTATATGAAATTTTATAATGACGGAATAGTAACTTAAATGTGTACAGGTGTAATTTTGAACATTTTAATGCAGCAAATTTTATGAATTAATAATTTTTAGTCGCGTTTGTTTTGTTAACAGTTTTATATTAGAAATATCGACCGATTTTGTTCGATATGTTGAATGCACTATCGCTTATTTTCCAGAAATAAATTAATAAATATTTTTACTTATGAACGCTAACAAATAACACCGTCAATCGTTTCACGCGACGCTGCCTAAAAACTTCTCTGCATTAATGTTAAGCTTGATGAATTTATTTTCCAAAAGTTACAATTTAAACGACAAGCTCTAAATACTTATATTTTATTATTATATTGAATTAACATATCGAAATTAGATAAATTTTATACTGAATTATCAATTATTTTTAAAGTCAATAAAATTTATCATCATTCATAAAGAAGTGGCGACGTAATGGGTTTCCGATCGATTTCTCGCCAGGTGAAATATACGCATTTGTTATAATGTCTTTCTTTGATGCATTCTTTCTCTAAGATGTTTGGCTCAATATATTTTATTGTGTTTTCATTTATTTTTGTAATTAATGTTGTATGTACTTTTAGTCCGTCTAACATCGATATCTGGACGCTTAATGACATTCGGAAAATTTTTATATAGATTTAAGATTTCGTTTGAGAAAATCATTATTGCCTTGACTAGTTTTAAGTTTTCGTACCTGCGTCTTTCCATAATTAAATTAGTTCGTTGTATTTTCTGCTAATGCAAGGTTTGCTTTTCATATCCTGTTCTAGTTGTAACTAGTGACCAAGTAAGTAGTTAAATTCATTTACTATCTCGATATCTAGCAATTTTCATTGTGGCCGGCTAACTACTTTTGGCCTTACCCACTATAATCATTTTAGACTTGATTCCTTCTAAACGATACGTCAACCTTTATTATGTCTTTTTTATTTTTAATTATGCAAATAATATGGTTCATCGTTCTATAATCCTTACAGCTTAATGGCGATAATTTTTTAAATATAGGTATTTTTTACATATGATCTGCATTAAGTTTATCCAATTATACAGTTTCTATCAATGTTTTCATCAATATTGTACCATTTCGGCTGTTTTTCTCTCTTCAATTTTTTAATTTTTAATAGTTTATGTTTATTCTACGTATTTTTTGTCGTCTCTTCGACTGTATTTATTATTATATTTGCCGATTTTTTATATATATATAAAGTTTTTTCGCAGCATATTTAAATTTAAAGAATTTCATCTTGAATTGTTTAAGTTTTCAATTTAAATTCTTTATTGAAATATTTCACCGCATTAGAGTTTTTAGATTCGTTTCGTTCTGCATATTCTTCGAGATCACCACATGTCTTTTTTATGTGCTCGTTCTTATTTTTATCATATATATATATATGTACGTTTATTTTTACGTACAAAATAAGCTAGCATTCAAGGCACTATTTATATATGAGACGCTGATGCGCGTGCATATGATGTTATACGGAGTGGGGTGCCACTGCCTTCTCCGTGATAATTAAGAAGTAAATGATGAAAACTTTCTATGTAGCGTGTTGGTTTTACGCCGCTACGCTAAAAATCCCTTGTACCCTTCAAAAATGTACCGATATTACAAAAATATAACGATGGAGGTTTGAAATGCCCCATGAAATTTTACTTTATATTCGCATTTATTTTCTTAAAATGATTACTAGCGCCTATATTCTTGAGCCTCCTTATTTGTAATCTTTGTAATTAATCGTTTTTAGCCATGACATAATCTTTTTATCTACCTTTAAAATCCATAGCGTGGAAAAAACAGAATTTAACTGTTCTTCATCGTAGTTCAAGTTTAACATCACGACTTCGCAGATTAGGTGATGAAATGTTAATCGCACCATCTCAATTCAACATTCTATTTCTACTTCTGAGGAGCCTGTGCTTGTAATTCAGTAATCGAGATGCTAAATACGTCTGCTTGTACTAATTCCCAATTTTTATCTATATGTCTACTTATATTAGTACTCTATTTCCAATGTTTATCTATATGTCTACTTGTACCAGCGCTCTATTCTCAATTTTAATATTTTTTTTCTTCATCATCATCACTTAATTCTTTGCAGAACAAAATTAAGTGAATTTTCCGAACTTTACACTATATCATGGACATAACTAAGTTGTTTATTACCGTTGATCTTTATGCTTTCTCTCATATTATCTAGCGCTTTTTAGAGTATATATTATACAGCAATGGAGACAGAACATAACCTTGCGTAACTCCTTTTTTTTTTTTTTTTTTTTTTTTTTTATCTCTATATCACTTGTGTGTCACTTTCACGCGGGCGGACTGCTCCCAGTAAAGGTTTTTTATTAGTTGTGTAAATTTCAGTTCTATTCCTTGTCTTAATAATTAGACAAATAGGGTTTTTATCTGTCTAGACATTTTTTATCGGGGGTTTTGATTCCAAATACGGCATTTCTTGTACCAAACCCATTTATAAATGCAATCTTTGATCAACATTCTCTTCAATATTTTTCCAAAAACGCCGATGTCTTAATTTTAGAAGTATTTTAAGCGCACGCGACATGAGACTAATTCCATATGATATTTGCATTTGCTCGCGTTCGGTTTCTTTGCAAATGCTATGAAAGTTGACTTTAAACATTCAGTTGGTAGTATTCCAAAATCATACATTTTATTTAAGTCTTGTAAAATGTTGCAAGTTATATTCATTAATCAAATATTCGGCCGTTATACCATTCGGACCTACAGCTTTAAAATTTTTCGATAAATTTATTTCCGTCCGAACTTCATCAATTAAAAAATCGGCGAGCTGTTAGGTTCATCATACGCTGATATGGTTGGTATCTGGACGTCTATCTTGGAACAACGACTTCTTCCATACATGTGACTTATTTTGATCAACTAAACGTTATTATCTTTGAAAATAAATAATGTTATTTACTCTTACATTTATTTTTTGCATGTAATTATTTTGAGTCACTTTACCTTGTTGAACGCAATGAAGTGGTCGTCGTGTACAAGGTATTTTATACAACAATGTCATCGTATATGTACTGTCGATCGCTATTTTAAACTTTTTTTTTAAAAAATAAGGTCGCACATTTTTTATAATTACCACGTCGTTTCATTAATTTTAACATTATGCTAACATTTTTTTTTCGGCGTTACTTAAATAATAAAGAGATTATGTGAAAGAATTTAAGAAGATACACTGTAATATTTCTCAGACATTATACGTTGCACAAATTTAATTCTTTCGAATACTCGTTAACTGATACCGCATATATATATATATATATATATATATATATATATATATATATATATATATATATATATATATATACAATGTTTATATCATTTACATAGAAAATCTCAATTATAAGATTAATTGTTAAAAAAGTTAAGATACCAAATACATTATGGGTTCTTATATATATATATATATATATTTGAATTATTAGACCTCTATTTTAAAACTGCTCGTTTTATAAAAATATTCCGATCTATACGTAACAGCTGTTCAATTTTAAGCATTTTTAAAAAAATACTTTACGCATCTATTGATTAAATCCTTTTGTTGAAAACTGAAAGAAGTTACAAAAATTTTGCTTAAAAACGAAAATCAATGCTTTTTGAAAAATGTTGTTCAGCGTCAAAATTTAGGTTCATGTGTGCACTACTTAATTATTGATAGAAAACTTTTAGATAAACGAAATATTTATAGTTTTATTAAACATCAGTGTTATGAATGCTGTGTATATAATAATGTTATTTGCCACTAATTCAGTAATTTGCGTTTATAAAGCCAACTTCCGGTGGCATGCCGAATCTTTCTGAAAGCAATGATTTTTATAATTTTCTTAATTTCTGTCAGTTTTTAATAAAAGTATTCAGTCAAATCGTGTATAAAGTATTCAGAAGAATTAAATAATTGCGTATAATACTTTGAACACATTAATAATCTATACAGTTGTAATTTCGTTTATCTTATATTATATTAATTAAAAACCGCGAAACTCAGCTAAATAAGTACTATGTGCACTGTATAAATACATTTTTTAAAGTTATTAAAGATTGAACGTTCATATATATATATATATATATATATATAACAAATAATTTAAAATAAGAAGCTGATTTATAATTCCAGCGGAAATTTCCATAATGTTAGCCATTGATATACATAATTTTACAAATATCCACTGTTCACACAAAAAAATTACTTATATATGTTGGTATTAAGGAAAATAATTATTTTTATGTACCTAATTGTTTCGATTAAAATATCTAGTTTAATGTTTATATTTGAAAAAAATACGAGTAATACATAAAAGTAATAATATTGCTAATTAGTTACAATTGTTAACCGTTTTAAAATATGCCTACAAAAAATAAGAATAAAAATAACTTTTTCCCGAATACCGCGGTAGTAAATTTCAAGATTTTCGAGTATTACCGATCTAAGCTTAATAACTAATTATTTTCTATTCGGCAATAAAATTTTTAAAAGAATAATCGTAAAAAATTATGTACCTCGAAAACATAAAAAAGAATATATATATATATATATATATATATATATATATATATATATATATATATATATATATATATATATATATATATATATTAGTAATATTGGTTTTATTGTATTAACTGCGACTTTTGTGTATTACTATACTTGCAGACTATCAAAACCAACTGATGACGTACAGTAAATCGTACGTGAGAACACGCCTACATCGACAGTCGCAGTGTGTACGTTTTACATTTACGTTGCTTTATCAAGACGAGCAATGGCTCGTGAAACATTATACTTTTTTCTAAATAGTATAGAATTTTTCGCGAAAATACGTATATTCAGTAATTTTTTTTTTACACGTTATAATGTCTAAATATTCGAAAGTTACATCTTCGTATAGTTGCATCTAAATTTATTTTATGCGCTAACGATATTAATATTCGAAAGTTACATCTTCGTATAGTTGCATCTAAATTTATTTTATGCGCTAACGATATTTTTATTTGGCTGGCTTTTCCATACGTTAAACACGTTTATTTTAAACTTTTATTTCGTGTGCAATATGCAAAATATTTGATAAATGCAGTGAAATATATATATATTTTATTCAGTCGTATGCAATAGTTATCTAATTTTTTTCCTTTTATTCGTTTAAAATAGCGATTCGAAGAAATTGGTATTTTACAAAAGTAAATAATTTCCATATCGTCACGATTATAATCGCTGTTTGAATTTTTGCTAATGTAGAAGAAATTTTTATACAAATATAAACTTCTCTCTCGCGTTATTTAGATGTTATATTAAATAAAAATTGATTTTAAAGTTTAGTTTAATATGTAAGCTACGATAAAAATCCGACCAATACAACATTTATTTACATTACGAAAACGTTGAAAAATATCGATTTTATTGTTAACGAATTACGTATTTTCCCCTTGCATTCTTTTTTATTTTAATTGAAAATTTAATTAGAGTTATTTAATATAGACGCGAAATATTTATCGTTGGATTTTATAATATGCATATATGCACGTATTGTTTTCTTTTTGGTTCCTCTTTTAATCGTCAAATTAAGTTTTTATTAAGTTAATTTTGTTTTTAATATATCCGATAACACGAACGCTTAGTTTTAGTGTCGTTGGAGTGTATTTACATTTTTCTATTTAAATAATGAATTCTCAGAAATTTGAGGATTATTAGAATGGTAAATATGTTTGTATATACGCATTAATGGTAAACATACGTGAATATTTGTAGCGTAAAACATTGTATATAATTTTTTGTAAGTGTAGTTTAATTTTGTAAAAACCAAATATAAATGATCGCGTTGCAAGAAAACTACGCATGTGAGAAATTTAATCAGATAAAATAAAGCAGATTAAGGTTGACAAAAGTTAAAAAATACGAAAATACATTATAATCACAATTTGTAAAAAGTTTTTAACAATACCCACATTAAGGACTATTCTTTATCTTAACGTTATCGACAAATTGTTCACTTTATTCGTTTTTAGGAATAGTAGTGACATGTTCGTGGTCTTCCTAATATTCTTTATTTTCAATATTTTTCCTATTTTATTCTCATCGCTAGATGGAATATACATTCCATCATATTTCATATTTGTTCTTACAATAAAGGTTTCATATTTAACAATAGTATAGATACATTAGGTATACAGAATTTCAACATATCTTTCTCATTTGATATGTGATAATACGATTTACTTTTATCTAGTATATGTAAAATATTGACCAAAATTTGGCACTATATTTTTTCGCATTTGACGTCATGTTAAAAAAAAAAAAAAAAAATACTTCAGATACTTGTAATGTTGTTACTGACTGTTTAAACTGAACACAAGCACGAACCTAAATTATTGATTATTAAATTATACTATTCATATTTGTGATCGGGGATTAATACAGTCATGTAAGTTAACTTAGTACCAAAATATACTTTGAAAGAGAAATTAATTAATTAACGCTTAAAATTAAAATAATAAACTTGACATAGTAATTTTTATAAAATTCACATTGATCTTTATTCTCTAATAAACGTTCAGTAGTCATTTAAGGTGGTATATTCAAAATATTACTAAAATGACTATTAGTACTATTAGTAGCAGTCTAAATGATAACGCATGCGTAATTAATTTGACGTGGTTTTAACTTTCTACTGTTAAGCGAATGTTTGATATTTTATATGTTACACAAGACGGTATAATAAAAATTCGGCGTAAAATTTGTGATGATTTTTAAATATAATTAAAGGTTAGTTTAACCGACGGTTCGTACTTTTCACAATTCATATTTTCGCTTTATTGTAATAAAATCTTAAAAATACTCGTTTTATTTATTAATATTTATCCTATGTTGATTGTATGAAAAAATTTGATTGATATTTTTAAAATCAGTAAACTTACTGTTTTTTCATTTATTGTGGTTCAGTCGTATAAGTTATTTACTTATATTCTATTTTAACAATCACATTTAAGTGAATAAATTTTTATTTACATCCTTATTCTAATAAACACAGTCTGTTGAGAATAATGGTGGTTGACGAGCCTTTTTTTTACTTAAGTATTCTTTTGGGAATTTACTTGATTGTGTAATGATTTTCCATGAGCATTTGTATTAATATGTATGACAGAGGATGATACTACTTTTCACGGTTTATTTTTTGACGTTTCTAGGTCTCCAGTTTTCGAAATGTTGAACGACGAAGCTGCCAGATTTCCTGTAGATACTGTAGCTTTTCTTGTATCTGAGAAATATTAAGTATTTGTATTAGCTGTTTCAACTATTGAATCGTGGGACTTTACGTAGATATACTAGATTTGTCGTACTTAACCACGATAGTATAATATACCTTTTAAATGACTGATAATGTAAAAATAGTTTTCCATATGGAGTTATTTTTATAGTAATATACGATGTTGACTAGATAGAACGTGCATAAAATACTTCCTACCACTGTTCCACTAGTTTACAATTTGTTTTTTAGAACAAAATTTTTCTGATTTCCGACCGATTTCATTGTATCGTTATGCAAGATTGTTGTCAGACCATGAACGGTTGGCAGCTATAAAAAAATTTTATACCATCGGGCAGGAATTATTTTCCTTATATGCTGGGGAGGGTGATAAAGAAGAAAATGGCATGAATGCCCCCCGAGTGCTGTATTTGTGCTCTTATCGGGACAGTGTATTGCAAAAGGAAATTTATTAGAATATTCATAAACTATTGTTAGATGTATTTATTCTTATTTATTGTGTGCAATGTTCCTTTAAAATCAACATAAGTTTTTTCAGTGGATGCCAAAACTATACGTTTATTAGCGATCTTCTATTGAGCTTCGCGGGATAGCGTAGTACTCGCGAATGAATTGTAAGGAGCTGCTTACTTTTCTATACTTGTCAAAGTAATAGCAATTTTATAAGTCTTGTCTAACTTCATATACAACATCTGTAGTCTTGCTTATTTTGTTTTACAGAAACTGCTTTAAAAAGTCTTAACTTAGTTCTTTTAAAGTCAATAAGTATTAATATATTCACTCGTGTCTTGTGCTTATTTTGTTAAACGATACCATTGTGTAGGGTTATCTCTCCACTACGATCGTTCATTGGACTCTGCTAGATTTTTTCTTATGAGGGTTTCCTGAAGTTGCAGCCGCAATTGATTAATGACTTTAAAGTCAGCATTACCAATACATTGGTAATGCTGACTTTAAGGGCATAGCTACTTCTGTACGAGTTCGAGTATTGTAGTTTATTACTCGTGTTCGTATTCGTGTTTATTTTATTTTATTCGGTCGTTGCGGAGGCAGGCTTAGGCTTATACAGTTCCTTATGTGTAACAGAAATTATCGACCACACATATAGTCGATAAATGTCTAAAGCTGGTGCTGCGGGCAGGGGAAAATCGTCCCTTGCTCCCCAGGTAAGCACCATCGGTCGTGGCGGTGGTAATACACACCGTAATATTAACGTTAAAAACGGTGGTAGTAATAATAACAATGTTATCCATAGTAATAATGGGAATAGGTTCAAAAATAGTGTTATAATGATACTGATAGTGATAGTAATATCAATAACAATGATAATAGTTGTAATAATAAAATTGATGCTAATAATAGCGTCGGTATTAGTAGTAGTAGTGGTAATGGTATTAACGGTAATAAGCATACTAATCGGTGTAACATTAGAGATAAGAAATCGAAGCTTAATATTTCTAACGAGGCTATTGTAACAGATGTCGGTTCCGACGAAATTATTTCGATAAATAATATTCGCGTAGAACCGAATTCCGAAATTGTTAAAGATACTTTATGTAATATTAACATAAATCCTCGAGTACAAGTTACGATATCCCCTACATCAATTAATATTTTTCCGAACGATTTTCAGGGACCAATTATAGTTTTGATAGAAGGAATAAATAATAATATTGGCAACCTTCATCCTATGTCGTTGGCCAAATTAATTCATAATAAAATTACGGGTCTCAAATGTATGACAAGGAGTGGTCGTAACCAAGTCAGACTAATATTTAATTCCGTGGTTCATGCTAATATGTTTCTCCTTGCAGAGGGTATCCACAAAGAGCTTAACATACGTTGTTTTATCCCTCAAACGTTACTCTTTCGTTTTGGCATTGTAAGGGACGTTCCGATCGACCTTACAATCGATGAACTTACCGCATCCTGTACTGCAAGTGTTAAAATAGATCACATACGTAGACTCAATAAACGAAATCAGGATGGTTCCTTTTCTCCTATTCCACGTATTGAAATAAAGTTCTGCGGAAATTTATTACCCGATTGTGTTCATTTTTTCGATTATTATTCGTGTAAAGTAGAACCTAGCATTAGGAGACCAAAAATGTGTAACAATTGCCTTAGATTCGGCCATATTAGTAAACTTTGCCGTAGCAAAATTATTTGCGGCTTTTGCTCTGGTAGTCATAAATCATCGGATTGTCAAATTAATCGTGAAACTTCGTCATCAGTTCTGTTTTGTTCTAGATGTAGGGGTAACCACTCCGCTTTCGATCGCGGCTGTCCAGTTTATCAGGAACAACTCAAGCTACAGAAAGTTATGGCAGTAGAAAATGTTTCGTTCTCTGAAGCTAAGTTGATTTGTAAGGGGGCTGTGGTCACTCCTGCATTTTCATTTGCTGAAGTGACAAATAACAAAAATTTCCCAGAGTTGCGTACAAGGACTAGTTCCTTTAAACGTAGAAGAAATAGCAGTGGCTCAGGTTCTTCCAGTCGCCACTACAATAATGGTAACAGTAGTAGTAATAATAATAATAATATCAGTAATTATAATGGTAATAGTAATAGTAATAATAATAGGAATAGGAAAAATAACAAGAATATTGTTGATAGAAGTGAAATTTGGGGTAATCATTATTACTCTAATTTAGCCTTAAACGTTAAGTCAAGATCAGTGTATCCACCAGAAGGGGATGACGCTGTTATCTCATTATCCGAGCCTATAATTAATAATGTATCCTTGTCTTCAAATCCTAAAGTTCCTCAATCTATTGATAACCAAAATAAATCATCTTTCGTTCTAACCCATCCTCCTGCCGATCTTTTGGTGCCCGCACTTTTGTCCACACTACAAAAATTCCAGATTCCTCATTTGGAGAATAAGCTCGAATCAATAATTCAAATGATTCGTTCTCCTTAGACATGAGTGTAAATATGTGTATAAGTATGTACGTGTATATGTATGCGTGGGTATCTCTGTGTGTATGTGTATGTTTGTGTGATTTTGAATATGTATACGTACGCTTACGTGTATATAATCTTTCTTTCGCTGGTCAGCCATATTTTGCTCCGTTATCTCATAATCAGTATAATAATTTGCATATGCGAAAAGACCTATCCCTTATAACTACGGATGGTCGAGCATACAATTATACGAATAGACCTATTCCTGTCAACCAGGTACGGTCGAGCATAAAATGAAACTTAATATTTTACAGTGGAACTGTCGCAGTGTGAAAAATAACTGTGACAGCCTTGATAGATTATTGATGAATACGAAGCTGACGTAGTGTTATTATCGGAGACATGGCTTGAACCCATTGAACAATTCGAATATAAAAATTTTACTACTTATAGAAACGATAGAAAGGATGGATATGGTGGCGTGACAATTTTAGTGCGGGACCACATCACGTCCTTTCCTATTCCTTGCAGTTTATCGCAGGATAGCTCGAATTTCATACAATTGATAGGCACTAAGATTAATATAAATTCGTCTTTTTATATTCATATTTATAGTATATATGTTAAACCTTCCTCTCGTCCAAATATTTCTATTTTCTCAGATATTTTTAATTCATTGAAAACTCCATTCATTATCGGTGGCGACTGGAATGCAAATAATGTAGCCTGGGGTAGTTCCACAAATAATTATTTAGGGAACGTGTTATATGAAGCCTTTTTGAATGTTGACTGCTGCATCTTGAACGATGGCAGTCCAACTCATTTTGGTAGGCCTGGAACTGTTGCCAACCCGTTAGATTTGACATTTTGTTCGCCTACATTTGGTCTAATAGCTAGCTGGAAAATTATCCCAGACACTTCAGGGAGTGACCACTGCCCCATATTAATAGAAATAGGTATAAATGAGGTACAGGATAGTTACAGATTTTTTGATCAGTCCTTTGGAAAAAGGTGGAACTATATTCGTACGAATTGGCAATGGTTTTCTGCTCAGCTTCAGAAACATGATTTAAATATATGCAATGAGACTGACCCTAGGATCCAGTTCCAGTTGTTATATGAAGCTATCAGTGAAGTCCTATCAAAATCGTCACCAACTATAAAGGAGCGTGAATATAAGAAAACAAGGAAAAGTAACTCAAGCCTTTGGTGGTCAGTTTCCTGCCAACGCGCAGGTGATAGAAGGAGAGCTTTTCTACAATATAAGGAAAATAGTTCTGTTGAAAATTATCTGCACTGGAGGAAAATTAATGCTTTAGCTAAGCGGGAATTTAAACTTGCAAAAAGAAAGAAGTGGCAACAGTTTTGCATGCAATTCAATCGACAAACATCTATCTCTAAGGTATGGGAATTATCTAAATCGTTCAGGAGTTCTTCTTATAATAAAGTTAGACAGTTGTCAGAGGACAATTTTTATTCATTTGTTGAGTCACTGGCTCCACCTCATGTACCTGAACTAGAAGCCCTCGGATCACTTTTTAGATGCTCCTTTTACTGAAAAGGAGATTGCTTACATTTTATCAACGAAGGATTCAACATCGCCAGGATACGATGGTGTTTCTTTCGAAGTATTAAAAAAGCTGCCGGAAAATTTTTTTACTATCTTCGTTCACATTTTAAATAAAGTTTGGCAAACTAAATCGATTCCAAGTTCTTGGATGCTTTTTTGTTATCGTCCCTGTGCCTAAGAAAAATGGATCACTTAGACCAATTGCATTAGCCTCTTGTTTTAGAAAAATTTGTGAATCCGTTATAGCTTCGTGTCTCAACTGGTGGTTAGAGCATAATGAAATCCTTCCAACTAATATGTATGGTTTTCGAAATAACACCAGTACATTGGACTGCGTGGGTGATTTAGTTGGTAATATATATAACAGTCTCATTAATAAAGAATACAATATTACTGTTTTCCTCGATATAATGAACGCCTTTAACAACGTACATTTGCCCACTTTACAGCAGAAACTGTTGTCCCTAGGTATTCTAGGGCATTGCTGCCATTTCATTAGTAGACTATTTTCGCAACGCCACATTTTAATAAGTTCATCGTCCACCAGATACCATCGAGTGATATATAGGGGAATTCCTCGGGGTTCTTCCCTCAGTCCGTTGCTCTTTAATTTATATATTTCAGAACTGGCACATGTGCCTTTGTATTCCAAAACTCTCCTTTATGCCGATGACATTGCGGTATTTAGTTCCAATACATCATTTTCCGACACCGTATGTAATATTAATATGGATATTGATTTAATCGAACGAGTTCTTTATAAGTTGGGGTTAACTCTAAGTCCCCAGAAAAGTGCGGCAGTGGTTTTTACATACAGACATCTCACAGTCAATAACTTGTCTATCACAACAGAAAATGGAGTTATTCCCTTTTGCAAGTCAATACGGTATTTGGGTATTACGTTGGATACGCGTTTAACATGGAGGCCACATATTGATCATCTTATAAAAACTATTAACCGCGCCGTTAACATTCTACGTAATTTATACAATACTCGTTGGGGGGGTGATCCTTTCATACTGTTGACTCTTTATAAGTCGTTAATTCGTTCTAAAATGGAGTATGGTTGTGTTTTTTATGGATCTGCAGCTGAATCATTGTTAAATAAGCTTGATCGTGTGCAAAATGAGTGTGTGAGGCTCTGTATTGGTGCAGTTAGAAGTACTCCGATACCGGCATTGTTGGCAGAGTGTAAGATTCCTCCGTTACAGCTGAGACGGAGTTATTTAGCATTAAAGCTCTTGATCGGTAGAATGTACATAGATCGCATTTATTCTACCACATTTATTCCAACTGGCGGTTTTCAAACAGCAAAATGCCTCTGCTGGCTTCGGTTTTACCTAGATTGGATGAATTTCAGGTGCAGACTATGCGAATTCATATACCCATCCAATTTATGTTACCTTATTCATACAATTTTGCCAATAAAATAACATTTTTCTTTCCAGAGAACTACGTCCATTGGCCTCCCCCATTGATCCGGGCTACATTTAATAATATTATCGCTGAAAATTTTCCTACGCATATCCTTGTTTATACAGATGGATCGAAGTCAGCTCAGGGAACTGGGGCAGCAGTTTATATCCCATTTCTTAATATTAGCAGTGCATACAAATTATCTGATCTCTGTTCCTCATTTACAGCTGAGTGTGTGGCAGTATTTCTTTCTTTGTCGTCCTTAATTGATGCGAATCTTCCAGGTAATTATCTCGTTGTTACCGACTCACAGAGTATTTTAAAGGCTATTGAATGCAAAGGGAAGGTGTCAGATTCATTGATTTCAGCCATCATGTTGAAACTTAATCAGCTGGTAAACCTCAGTATATTTGTGTTATTCTTGTGGGTACCGGGACATCGAGGAGTCCCCGACAATAAAATGGTAGATGCAATAGCTAAAAGGGGTTCTTCTAGTGGTGTTTTATTCTCTTCAGTTTCTTCTCGTGACGTCATTCATTTTACACAGTCTGATCATAAAAAGCTCTGGGAACAGACATATATGGAGTTCATACAGCGGTCGTCTCTTACTGCGTATTATCAGCTGCAGCCGTCTCTCCCTAGGTTCCCGTGGTTCTACGTTTTCAAAAACATCAAGCGGAGAGGAATTGTGCTTATCAGCAGATTGCGGTTTGGGCATTGCTTGTTGCCGGACCGCCTGTTCGTTATGCAGCTTAGAGATAATCCGTATTGTCCTCTACATGCTGGTCGTGTAGTCTGCAACCCTGATCACGTGTTCTTCGAATGTCCTTCATTAACAGCATTACGTTCTGAACTGTATCTCAAATTACTGTACGCATCTCGTGGTGGTCCTCCTTATAACGTACACTTCTGCATGTTGAGAATCTAGATTTGTTCCCGGACATAGCGACTTTTCTCGAGAAGTTGTCCGAGTTCATAAGAATATGAGTTAGTGATTATTACGGCTCCACGTTGGGTAAGCTGTAAAGGCATCCCCATAAAAAAAAAAATGTAATATTTAAACATGTGCACCAAAGTCATTGAAAATTGAACCATTGGAATCCGTGCCACCATGAAATGCCATTGTAGATATTTTAACGGTGTTATATTCCTTAAATAGTGGCATACATGGGTCTTTCAAATAAAAAAGACTTTCAACACCTCAACACAGTTTGTTCTATTTCATTTCAACTTTGACTCGACCCGCCCTTGTTAGAAAGTTCTATATATTTGAATCAATAAGTAGTGTTTCAAATACTTTTCATAATTGTACAGCCGATATTGAGTACTAGAATAAAAAAAGATAATTACTTTTTCGTTTTGACTGATAACGCACGCATATGAGCTAGATTCATGTTTGACGTTATACCTTTTAGGTAGATTTTTAAATGGTGTGCACAAACCGGTTACTTTTTCATTAGTTTGTACACGTTTAATTACGTTTAATTAATTCGGATGAAAACATGATTCTCACTCAGAATATAAGTCTTAATCAACACTAGTAAGCTACATTAACATTGAACCTCGCACAAAATAAATTGTCTATAGATAATAATTACAATATCAATATCAATTATCGTTATTTATATAAGCGTAAATGATACAAGTTTAGTTTAACTTTAAATAAAGGTTATGGAATAGATATATTCCTAAGATAGTTATTGCGTATAAATTCAGGTTTAATCATATATATTTTTAGTGTGTTTGGATGTTAGGACTGTTGTTTACAAATATAGGTATTTACAAACATGTCTGTTATATAAATACATTTTTTATGGAAAAAGTTTTCACTGTTTCTAAAAAGACTGATTCATAAAACTTTAAAATAAAATGAAGAAATGAAATGAATGAAGAAAGCAGAGTGAAGTTGAAAAGTCTACTAAAGTACTATTAACATTTTTCAGGTGTGAGGGATTCACCGAATGATTTCAGGAGTCATGTGAATCTATGATCACAATTGTTCAATACCAAAAGCTCACGATAATTGAATCCAGTTCAAGAAGATTTAGTTTTTGTAAATCTCCGGATTCCACAATCTCTTATGCAATTAAATTTTAATTCGGAATAAAATAATACGTATTCAAATATTGCGGACGACGATGTACACTTGACGGAATTGACAGATTGATTACAACCCATTAACCCCCATTTTAATCGGCTGAATTCAGTCATTTTTGTGTAATGTCCGTTTGAATCTCACACTCATGTTCGATGAAACTATATGCTCTAAATCTGCAAATAAACTATGTTGTTTTTGATGCCGTTTATTAGATTCAATCACCATCTTAATTTAAAAAAAAAAAAATAATAAATGGTAATTTACTATGTGTGATAAACTCCGTGATTCGTGCTACTTGCTGGGTGGTGGAATAACCTGGACGAAAGCCAAACTGTATATTAGGAATGATTTTTTGGTTATCTGCATGAAGTTTTAAACGGGATAGTATAATTTTTTCCGCTATTTTGCTTAGATTGCTCAATAAACTAATAGGACGTATGTTACTTGCACATGAGGCATCCTTTCCAGGTTTGGGAAGAGCAATAATTTTGGCTATCTTCCAACTGTTTGGATAATAACCGAATCTAAAGATAGCATTAATTAAATTTGTAAGTTCAATAATAGCTTTTAGCGGCAATTTCTTAATAATGGGAGTAGAAATATTGTCATCCCCTGACGAACCTTTTACTTTTATAGCTTTAATATTGTTAAGGACTTCACTTGGGGTGACAAGAGGGAAAATATTGGGCAGTAGATTGGCATTGAGGAATTTTTTAACAGCTGAATGAATTTTTCTCACTTGATAGCCAGATGCAAAGTTAGAATTACGATTATGAACTTTGAAATACTCTGATGCTAAAAACTCAGCTTTCGCTTCATTTTTGTAAACATAGTTATTTAAGTGTGAATCGTAGAGTGGTGGAAGAGCTGTATGCTGTCTCGTGTATTGTCTGCAAACTTTCCATAGCCGACTATCATTAGGCTCAAGCTTAGAGAAAGTTGAATTGAAATTGTAATTTTTAAATTTACGCAAAAGAAAACTAACCAATTTATTAAGAAAATTAAACATGTTTTTCAAATTTTGAGAACGATTAGAGAAACGATGCTTAATGTACAATCTTCTAATATAATTTTTAAATTTGATGAGAACCATGATACAAGTTGGTAGTGACAAATGCGGATAATTATTAAGTGGTTTATTCGGAATAAAAAGTTCCGACGAAGAATTAATTAACTTCGTAAGAGTTGATAAATGATGGTCAATATCAGCAGGACTATGTAGCTTAAGAAGCAAATTAATATTATTGTTAATATACTCCTTAAATCCTGCCCAATTTGCATTTTGGAAATCGGGCAGAACTCTATCGGCTATGTTTAATTTACTTCCTGCAATAGTAGTGAAAATAGGGTTGTGGTTGGAAGACAAACAATTTATTGAAACAGGAGTTGCAATAGAAACATTTTTGACCAAAGCAACATCTAAGATACTAGTACGATATTGAATAGCATCAGGAAAGTAAGTAGGTTCTTCAGGGGCGCAGATACAAACATTTGAACGTAATGCGAATTCAAAGAGAATATTACCAGCACGATTATTATTAAAGCAGTTCCATAACTTGTTTTTTGCATTAAAATCTCCAATCAGAATAACTTTGCTATTTACACTCATCAAGGATTGAAGATCATCTAGGAATTTATGATTAAATCTAGGTGGTCTGTATATCGCAAAAATACTAATAAAATTATTATTATTATTATTATTATTGTTATTATTATTGTTATTAATATATAATTATCCAAATTATACATAAGGAGATTAAGTCCCTACTACTTTGAAAAACATATCCAAAAACGAGTTAATTGCTTACTTTTAAACGGTAAAATGATATATATGCACTCAAAACATTTACTAAATCACCTTATTTTGTCTTGTGACCCCAACCAAAAAACGATGAATGAAAAAAGTCTACAAAATTTGCTGAGAGAATATACTTTATAGCCTTGTTGCTATTTCATTAATAAGATTCCAGCATTTTTTTCTTTTTTTTAATGTTATCTTCATTTACTACTGGTCTGTCCTTTATACGTCTCAGACTTTTTTTTAGAGACATTTCCTTTATTTTGTTAGTCAAATTGAATAAATCATGTTTTTCTTGCAAATTCTCAATTTCTCAGTATCATGTTTACTTGTGCTATTCCATTTTTTTTTGCGAATTTCTTTATTGACCTTTTTATATTGTTTCGTAAATCGGTTCAAATTATACTTCAGCTACTTCTAAAATTGTATTTTTCAAGACAGCCTAATGATCATCAGTGTTTCAATTTTCTAGGTTTTTTTTTTTGTTTCATTTTTTTTTATATAGGGCAGATAAAATTGTTTTTAAAATTTCTACTTACTTAATTGATTTTTAAGTTCTACTATCGGCTTTTATACCTAATTTTCATCATTTGAATTTATATCTGCCCTTGCGGTTAGCATTTTCAAAGTGATCGAATTTCTAAATGATTTATTACTGAGTAATAATTAACTTTATTCTGCACTCTAATAAATAAGCTTTTCTAGTTCGTTGTAGTTAAACCTGTCGTATTAAAACATTTTCAGTCGCATCTTATAAAATTTCGCCACAAAATTATAAATTTTACGCGCGCGTTATTTATATAATACCGATTTTTAGATGAATTGTAGATAATTTTCGATGCATTTATATAAATATTTTTAAAATTGAGACATTTCACGTAACGAAGGGAATACAAATTTTTGTTAGTATTAAAATTTCATCTACCATATAGTATTGTTACTCGAAGGGTTGATTTTTTTTGTTTTGAAAAATGTATATCCTTATATTATTTATTATGCTGTTACATCGTTAAAAAAATAACTATTTTCATCAATGTTATTATTACACGAGGATATTATTATAGATAACTTATCGTGTGACGTGCAATGAAATTATCACACTGAGGCCTATTATCATATTAATGATAAACTATTTCCTACGCAACTCGTATTGTGAAATTTTTTTTTTTTTTTTTTTTAATAATTTTGTTGTAAACTACCTTATTTTAAACATATTGTGTCACAATCATAATGTTACGTGTTTCGCGTATATTTCCGTTAATTACAATAATAACTATAATAATTATAAACGGATTATCCGAATGCAATAGTAAGTAGCTTTAATAACTTTGTATTTGAATACGTAAGGTACGTGTGCATATGCTTGGTGCATACGTATCTAACCAGAACCACTCACTGTAATACTTCTTTATTTTTCTCGCAGTTTTTTTTTCTTCTCTAGAACCAAATATTTATATTTTGTTATTGTTACCTCTAATACAGTGCTAGTTTTAAGTTAAATGTTAATATATCGGGTACTTAACATTAAACATATGTTGCACATGTATTAGACGCGTGTGATACTATAAACACAGTTCTTCTTTTTCATGTATGCATATATATATATACAAATAATTTGAAGATCAGGATTTTATGTGGACAGCGTTTATACAAATTATCGGAATTTATTAAACATCAGATAAAAGCGATCCAGTAATAAGATAAAACCAAACAATCCGTTTTCTTCCTAATTTTAACTTTGGAATATATTTTTTTCTCTTTTTTTTTTTTTTTTTTTTTTTTAAGGTGCCGTGTACCACAACTCAGGTTAGAGGCACCGAAGCTATTTTAATTAAATCAAAGGATATATGTTTGTAACTTTTAAAAACTTAATGGTTTTTTCAAGTTCCGCTGGATTATCAGAGAGTGCCGTGTGAATTGAAATATTGCCATCAGGATGGTATTTTTGAAGTGGCCTACACTTTGTAAGCATGTGTTCGACTGTTAGAGGCTCCCGTCCGCAGTAGCAACATATCGGTTTTTTTTTTTTTTCTATTAAGTAATTATGGGTTAATGACGTATGTCCAATTCTGAGCCGAGTTAGTACAACATCATCACGTCGCGATGGGATGATTGTTCTCCATGGATCTGTGTTTAACTTGACGTTTCGAAGTTTGTTGGTTGTGGGAATACGCTTCCAGTGTAAGTTCCATGCCTCGTGAAATTGGTTTTTGATATTGTGTATTTCGTCTTGTATTGGGATTGAAATTTTTGGTACTGGGAACATCTCCGCCGCTTCTTTCGCAGCGATGTCAGCTTCTTCATTTTCCTTTATGTTGGAGTGTGAAGGGATCCAGCATATGATGGTTTCTTGTACGTGTTGGTTAGCTGCCAGGTGAATATCTTGGGCTATTGGGTGGTTAGATTTTGTGGGATCGAAATTAATGCTTTGAACGGCGTAAAGTGCGTCGGTAAAAATAACTATTTTTGGTAAGCGTAAGTCTCTAGCCAAATTGATAGCTAAGTTGATTGCCATTAGTTCAGCGGATAGTACTGAGAATTCGGTTGGTAGAACGTATCTTACGGTGATATCTCGATGTATGACGGAACAACCCGTACCTTGGGTTGTCTTTGACGCATCTGTGTAGAATTTTTCATATGAATCGAATGATTTCATTAGACTGTCATAGGCTCTTTGTTTTGACATCATATTTTTGTTGTGTAATGCCAATGATACGTCAATATTTAAATTTGTTCTTTTGTTTGGTGGTAGCGATGGTATTACGCGATGATCAGTTTGTTCTGAAAGATTGAGTTTCAAGGTCTTGATGATATTTGTAATATGAGTTTGAAATAACCCTGTTGAGTGGGGGAGGTGATGTAACATTTTTGTTTTTTGTATGTTTGTTGTATGTAATCTACTTTTGGTGTATGTATCAAGCTTCATCATTAAGTACTCTCGACGAAGTTTTAGCGACCATTCATTGGCTTCAATTAATAGACTAATTGTTGGACTAGTGCGAAGAGCTCCAAGAACCAGTCGAATAGCTGAATGATGAATCGGATCTAAAGTACGCAGAATCGATGATTTTGCCGTTCCATAAATTGGAGCACCATAATCTAAACAGGGACGTATTATTGTTCGATAAATTTTGAGTAAGACGGCTCTGTCGGCTCCAAAAGAACTATTAGATAGTTTTTTCATTAAATTCAATTTCTTTAGGGACGATTGTTTTAATTCGTTTATGTGTTGCCTCCAAGAGAGCGTGTCGTCGAATGTTAGGCCGAGATATCTGACTGTTTGTGTCTGAGGGATTGGTATATTATTTAGTGTAACGACTAGGGTTTTATCACAGCTCGTTAATTTGCAAAAGTGGATGCATTTTGTTTTTGATACCGAGAATTCTAAACCGTTTTGTGTTGTCCACTCGTACGCTTTATTGATTGCATTTTGTAATCTCAGAGTGCCTGATTGTAGATTTTTACAACCGATACTGATTGTGAAATCATCTGCGAACAGAGTAGAAGATATAGACGCAGGAACAGATGTTGTTAAATCGTTTATCGCTATAATAAATAATGTTGGACTTAGCACCGAACCTTGTGGGACACCGTTTTGCAGCTGTTTTGAGGCGGATATAGCTCGACCAATTCTTACTCGAAAAGTGCGCTCCGATAGGAAGTTTTGTATAAAGTACATTATGTGTCCTCGAAAGCCCCATTTGTGCAAAGTTAAGATTGTTTTCTTCTTCCAAATCCGATCAAATGCTTTTGTGATATCGAAGAAGACTGTTAAGGTGGGTTTAAGTTTTGTAAAGTTGTTTTGAATGAACGTTTGTAAGTGAAGAAGGTGGTCTGCTGTTGATCGTGATGGTCGGAAGCCACATTGTTTCGGTGATAACAGTTTTCTGTTTTCTAGTTCCCAGATTAGTCGTTTGTTGACAATTTTTTCGAAAATTTTACATAGAACGGAAGTTAATGATATTGGTCTGAAATTATCTAATTGTGTCGGATTTTTGTTTGGTTTTTGTATTGGTATTATTATGGATTCTCTCCATTGCCTTGGGAAAGATCGAGTTGTCCATATGTGGTTAAACAGCTGAACTAGCTTATCATACATACAATCTGGAGTCTTCTTTAGGAGTAGGATGTGAATATTGTCAGCACCGGTTGCCGATTCCTTCATGGAATTAACAGCGTTGACAATTTCGTTTTTCTCGATAAGGGAATTATATGTCGGATTTGTTGCTGTATCGAATTTTAATTCTTTAGATTCCATATCTTGTTTGATTTGTAATGAAGACAGTGGCAATTTATTATCGCTTGAGATGCTTTCAAAATAGAGTGCAAATTGTTCTGCTATTTCTTCCACCTCTGTGTAGAGCTGGCCGCATATTGAAATTGAATTTGGTATACGAGGGGTGTATGTTTTGTTTAATGCCCGTATTTTATTCCAAAGTTGTTGGATTGGTGTTCTAGCTGTTAGAGTAGATGTGAATTCATTCCAGCTTCTCTTTTTTTCTTGTTTAAGCACCCACCTAGCTTTTGATCGGGCGTGCTGGTAAGCTATGTGATTTTCAATTGTGGATATTTGTTTTAACTTTTTGAGTGCTTTCCTTCTATTTCGAATGGCTACTGAGCATTTTTCCGACCACCAAGGTACTGGAGTTTTATTTTTAGGTAATGGTTTTGTTTTCGGGATAGCTTGATCAGCGTGTTTAAGAATGTGATTGCAGTAGGATGCAACGAGCGTATCAGTGTCGCTGCTGCTTTCTAGTTTAGTGTCGGCTAAGCATAATTTTTGATACAGGTCCCAGTTTGCTTTTTTAAAGTTAAACTTTGTTTCCATATTCGGTGTAGCGATTTTACTGTGTACGTTGATGATCAGAGGATAATGGTCACTTCCTCCCATGTCAGCGTGTAGATGGGTATCTATTAAGTGCGCGATCTGACTTGTACTTAAGATGAAATCAATGGTGCTCCATGTTCTATGAGTGGTACTGTAGTGAGTTGGTTCGTATGGGTTGTGTATTGTTAGGTTGAATTTTTCTATTATTTCCATTAATAGTTTGCCCCTTCTATCTGTTATATTTCCTCCTATTTGTTCGGTATGCGAATTAAAGTCCCCTGTAAATACAAATGGTGTTGGAAGGTTTGATAATAAATTAGTATAATCACTTTCTTCAATTCTAGTATATTGAGGGATATATATTGTACAAACTGTTATAGCTAGATTATTGTTTAAGCGTATCGCTAAAGTCTGTAAATGATCACAGTTGAGATTTATTTCTGTATAACTAGTTTCATTTTTTATTGCTATAAGGATTCCACCGTGTGCTCTTATCTGATTATCTAGACTTTTGTATATAATATTGTAGTTTTGAAGGTGTATTTTTTGATTTGTGTGGAGATGCGTTTCTTGAATGCATAGTATTGTTGGGTTATAAGTTGCTAAAATGATTTTAAGATCTTCTAGATGAGTAATGATACCATTACAATTCCAGTTTATAATAGAAATGTTTTGTGTTCTTAAATCCATTTTCTTTTTAAATTAATTATGAGTGTATGGGTGTTACTGTGTCGTGTTTTCCATTTTTAAGTTTTTAATAATTTTGGTGAATCGTATTTTCATTGATCGATTTTTCTTCAGTAGGGTATAGTTGTCTTGTAACATGTCAATTAATTTTGATGTTTCTGAAGTAAATTCCATTGCTAGTTCAGGAATATTTGGATGGCGTTTGCTCATATCGATAAATATACAGAAATTTGAATATGTAAGAGGATAGAATTTTTCGTTATTTTTTATGTTTGCTTCGAGAGGTTTAAGTATATGTTTTATTGACTGTGTAACATCTAGATCATTATCGCTTTCCGGGTCTGATGTTGCTGTAGTTAGGTTTCCATCTGTCTCTGAATCCATTTCATTTACTTCATTGTCAGATTGTGTTTTTATTTCGGTTTCTAAGGCATTTAAGTTTGCAGAGTCCTTTTTTGTTTTTTTCTTATGTTTTTTAATTGATTCGATTTTATTTTCTGATTCGGATTTCGTTGCGGAAGAGTTATTAGATAGTTGCCTTTTTAAATTTTCTGCACGTGTTATATTAAAATCGTTCTCTTGGTTCGTTTGTTGTGGAATGTTTGTGAAGGATTGTAGATTAATTGTTTGAGAATGGTGGTCTGTTTCGTTCGAGTTCCTATTTGGAAGAGATGGAAATTCATCTGATGTTATTTTTCGTGGTTGTTGTATGAGAGCTGGTAATTTTGTGCAGGGTGATTGGGAGTCGGTTTCTGGATTTCCTAGACCATCCAGAGTCTCATCTGCATTGCAATTATCGGCTTTGTGGCCGGAAACGTTGCATTTGAAGCAGATTAAGTCGTCGGCTGATAAAAATATACGGTAGCTTTTGTCATTTGAGTCCAGTGTAAAAGAGCTCGGCAGTTTTAGTTCTTCGAAGTTGGTAATGTATACTTGTCGACGCCAGCTGACTATATGGCCAAACTCGTCGTCTAGCGGTTTAATTCTAAGTATTGATATACTTGATGCCAGTTTCATATTTAAATTTGATACGAGGTGACGTTCTAGGGTAAGGTTTGTTACTGTTGGTGAAACGTTGGAAAGTGTTATTTTAGTGGTTGGTGATTTTAGCTTGCGCGCTTTGATGAAATGGCCATCGATTTCGAGACCGCCGTATTCAGATATAAATGAATGTACTAAATGTGCAGTTTTAAGAAATATAATGACGCGGTTTCCACTTACGCGAGAAGCTGCTATAATATTTTTAGCCCCGTGTACGAGATTTTTTAAAGACGACAGGTAATCTATAATTTTATAATCGAGTATGTAGTTAAATACGATACCTTGTTCTTCGGTCGGATGGTTAAAATTATGAAGAGGTGTTATTAATTTTTGTTGTAAAGTGGAAGCGTATGTTGTGTGTTTAATTGAAACATTATTACCTTGCTGCGAAGCTGTAGTAGTAGTAGTAGTAAAGTTCGGTGGTGTAGATGACGCTGGTATATTGCCGATTGTTTGGTCGGTCTCGCCGACCATCGTAACTGATAACGCGGTTAATTGAATGCGATGCCGGTGATAACTCGAATAGCCGGAATTCAGAAAGATAAGATTGTTCCAATTTATATAACTGTTTATTACTTTAAATAGACAAGAACGCGTGAGCACGTGTCGTACTCTATTCTTATCGCAAATTAAATTTTCACAAGCCGGGACGATATCGTGTATGTTACTTGAATAATACAATTACATATTACGATAAATTACGAGAGAATGAATATTGATACGTAAAATAAATAATAATACGAATAATACGAACAGATGATGATTAGAAACGAATGAACGCGTAAACGCAGCATGCAACCGTTCGATTCTCTTCCATTATTTGATTGCGTCTTGTTCTTGAAAGTTCTTTTATGTTTATGAAAATTTAACTTTAATATTGCGTCTGCTAGTGTTTGTTAGCGGTTTATTTATCATTCGTTTAATTAAATAATGTTGCCCTGTTTATAGAGTTATATCCGTTCATAAAGTCAACGAAGCTTCCGGATATCTTTATGGACCTTAACCCTTTTGTGTTATTGAATTTAAATTCATTATAATCTTATTTTCTCAGAGTTGTTATTCTTCAAATTATTTGTCGACTTATGTTCTAATTATTTGTGAGAAGTTTTTGACAGAATTTTGTATGTTACTGATTCTTCACTCATTTCTGCGAAATTGTCTTTTTCGGATTAGCATATTTTTTGCACAATTTTTTTTTATAGGATTCTAATTGTTTTAAAATTTCTACCTTCGCACATTTTTTCATTTATTACGTCTTTTCCCGGTGTTTTATTACTTTTTTCAAAATTCTTAACCATTTTTAAAACTTTCACGTACTTAACAAAACCAAATAATAACAATGTTAATCACTATAAAATTTATTTTATTTTCGCAAAGATTTTCGATTTTTACATCATTTTCAAGCTATACAAAAACTTTACAAATAAATTAACAGAGATATTAATAAGAACTTATATATATATATATATATATATATATATATATATATATATATATATATATATATATATATATATATCTCGATTCATATTGATTAGCCAGATATCATTTAATTTATAAAAAAATTTATATTTACAATAAATTTTAATTATAAAACCGATTTTAAAAGTAGTTCTTCATCGAAATTGATCATATTGTTTAATAAACTATTACTATTTCTATGTTTTATAATTTGTAGTTTTTCTAATAATTTTCTTTTTTTAAATTTATATTCTAGGTGTAAAATTTTTATATTATATGTAATGTTTTCTATAATATGTTTTTCTTCTCTACAATGTTTTCCATAAAGTAGTGACGTATCACATTTTCATTTTTTTTTGAGATAGAGAAGTTATTAACTGTGTAACGCCTGTATGTAAAAACCAAGGCCGTACATTTCTGGACATTTAGAGTTAACCCCTATAACAGATTCACAAATTTCCCTAAAACAATAGTCTAATGAAATTGGTCTAAATGATCCATTTTTCTTAGGTACAGGGACGATAATAAAAAGTTGGAAACGATTTAGTTCGCTAAACTTTATTTAAAACGCGAACGAAGACAATAAAAAAATTTTCCGGTAACTTTTAGTGCTTAAAAAGAAACACCATCATAACCTGGCGTTGTTGAGTTTTTCCTTGATAAAATGTAGGCTACCTCTTTTTAAGTAAAACCTAAAAAGTGATCAGAGCGGCTACTTTCAGTTTGTATAACCTCTTCTAGTTCAGGTACATGAGGTGGAGCCAGTGACTCAACAATTGAATAAAAATTACCTTCTGACAACTGTCTAACTTGGTTATATGATGAACTTCTGAATGCTTCAGATAATTTCCCTTAGAGATTGATGTTTGCCGATTGAATTGCATACAAAACTGTTGCCACTTCTTTTTTTTTACTAGCTTAAATTCATGCTTAGCTAATACATCAGTTTTCCTCCGGTGCAAATAATTTTCAACAGTGCTATTTTCCGTATATTGTAAAAAAGCTTTCCTTCTATCACACGCAGCGCGTTGACAGGAATCTGACCACCAAAGGCCACATTTCCGCGTTTTATTAAATTTACGCACATTTATTGTTGGTGTCGACTTTGATAAGGCTTCGCTGATAACTTCATATAACAACTCGAACTGGATCCTAGGGTCAGTCTCATTGCATATATTTAAGTCATGATTCTGAAGCTGCAAAGAGAACAACTGCCAGTTCGTACGCAAAGACTGTTCAAAAAATTTGTTATACCACCCTGTACATCATTTATGCCTATTTCGATTAATATGGAGCAGTAGTCACTTCCTGCAGTGTCGAGCATAGTTTTTCAGCTAGCAATTAAACGTAATGTAGGCGAACAAAATGACAAATCTAACGGGTTAGCAACAGTTCCAGGCCTACCAAAATGAGTTGGATTGCCGTCGTTCAAGATGCAGCAGTCAACATTCAAAAAGGCTTCATATAACACGTTCCGTAAATAATTATTTGTGGAACTACCCCAGGCTACATTATTTGCATTCCAGTCGCCACCGATAATGAATGGAGTTTTCAATGAATTAAAAATATCTGAGAAAATAGAAATATTTGGACGAAAGGAAGGTTTAACATATATATACTATAAATATGAATATAAAAAGACGAATTTATATTAATCTTAGTGCCTATCAATTGTGTGGAATTCGAGTTATCTTGCGGTAAATTGCAAGGAGTAGGAAAGGACGTAATGTGGTCCCGCACTAAAATTGCCACGCCACCATATCCATCCGGTCTGTCTCTATGAATCGTAAAATTTTTATATTCGAATTGTTCAGTTGGTTCAAGCCATGTCTCCATTAGTAACACTGTATATTATTCATCAATTAATCTATCAAGGCTGTCAGTTATTTTTCACACTGCGACATTTCTACTGTAAATCATTTTATGCTCGACCGCCCCCAGTTGACATTCGTATAATTGTATGCTCGATCAATCCCAGTTGTGAAGGATAGTTCTTTTCGCATATGAATGTTACTGATTATGCAATAACGGAACAAAATATGGCTGACCAGCGAAAGAAAAATTATATATACGTACATTCACCTTCACACAAACATACACACACACATACACATATACATATATATATATTTACACATATTTACACGCATATCTATGAAGAATAAAGCATTTGAATTACGGATTCGAGCTTATTCTCCAAATGAGGTACCTGAAATTGTTGTGTGCGGGCACCAAAAGAATCGGAAGGGAGATGGGTTTGAATGGAAGATATCTTACTTTGGTTTTCAAAAATTTATTGATAGAAAATCGTTAAATCCGAATTAGTATAATTCATTCCAATTTATGTTACACCAATTCAAGGTGCAATTACTGATGTCTATTACTAGCTGACACAGAATATTTATAATTATGGATTATGATTATTTCTTGATAAATCAGTATAGCTATAATTCGAAAGCGTTTGATTCTTTACAATAGCAATATTTATGGTAAGTATTTAGTGAATTTGGAATCCACACAATTCAATTGACGTAACAAAACTTTTAATTTCGAAAAGGGAGTCTGTCAATGATGCATATTAAATCCTATTCTTTTCAACCCATACAGTGAGTGAATATTCAGGTAAGCAACGGAAGAATGAAAAGATGGTATTAAAGTCGCAGAAGAGGCAGTTCAAAATCAAAAAGTCTGCTGGCGATATTGGAATAATTGTTTCGTCGGAAGCAAAATTTCTGAATCTATTTCAAAAATTGTACAGTGTAAGCAAAAGGATGGGATTATTAATCAATAAAGATACAATCGAAATAATGATCGTTTACGACAAAAACGAGACACAGAATCTACAAAAATTTACACCTTGTAGCAGTGTTATCATCAACTGCGCTTTTCAAAAAACAAAACCATCCGTCTTCTCTGGGCCACTATCTATCTATCTATATATATATATATATATATATATATATATATATATATATTCGAAATTATTTCTAGTTGTACTTCGTGTTCAATATTCATTACTCAATGAAGGAGCCGATTTTTAAAAATACTCTATTACATAGTAACCGATTCTGTCCATCACTACATCTCGCGTTCGTTGAAACAACATAGGTTTGAATCTATTTGTAATACACGATGTTTTTTGGGTTTTTTCGCCCAGCTTGCGGTCATTTGGCCAGTTTAAATATTTATCCAGTTAATGTATATGAAATCTCAATGCCACTACGCTTGATAAATTTGTATAATTTGATTGTAACAGAAGACAATGGGTCAGAAACAATTCAATCACGTAATGTGTGCCACTTTTGTAAAATATTAGAGAACAGCTCATTTCATGCTTTAGAAATATCGGACAAACCCAAATTTGATACTCAATACAGTATGTCCTATCAGAAATTATGCCTAATTTAGGAAGATGGTAGGGAGAGAGATTATACCCAGTACGTAGTCGAAATAAAGTTGATATATAATCCTTCAAAACCTTCCGTATAATTGAAACCATAACTTACTGGAAACCGAATAGCGAAATAGTTTTTTCATTTATTCTGACTTTCGGAGGTGTAATACTGTTGAAAATCTATTAGTAAAAATTGTTTAATCTTTCGTAACGTATCAGCCCAATATTCCATTTAATGTTCTCATTAGGAACGCTTAATAAATATTATACAGCTGAATATAACGATGTCTCACATCAAATTCTAACTTGGATATTTTGAGATGTGGGAGCTTAAATAATTGTAATAGGACACTTAAGAAATCAAAGATGATTAGAATATTATTTTTCCGAACATCTTTAATTAGGTGCAAAGCTTCGTAAATGGCAAACAATTCTACTTCAAATGAGGAAATTTTCTGGCAATATAAAAGTATAATTTCCACGTATTTTATCGACAGACCCATCTATAAATATAATTTCATAATAGCTGAATTTTTCATTAATTGCTCGAGTAAATGCAGCGTTGTTAACGACAATAGGGAGAGTTTAATATTATTATCAACGAAAATTAAGTCAACGTCTAAAAAGCAAAATAAATCCTAAAAATAGAATTAGTAGAAGGGATGAGAAACATTTTGGATAATTTCAACATTACAGCTGGAAAGAAGAGCTGACAGACTTTTACTTGCCCGGTGTTTGTTATGCCGCAGTCTCAATAAATATCGAATATGTTTATTAATCTTATGGCTTTTTCTCTCTTTCACTTTGAGATAAAACTTGTTCCCTATAGTTTCGGCAAAGAGCGAACAATATGATCTTTCCAAATAGGAGGGATGTATTTCAAATTTAGTGAATTATTAAAAAATGCTAGTAGAAGAATTTTCCTCCGGTAACTGTTGTATTATTGTATAGGATATTTTACCCACTCCGATAGTAGAGCCTTTTTTATGATAGTGCCCTTTTGAGATGATATGATTTGAGTTTTTTTTTTGAAGAGCTAGAAAAACAGGTTTTTAGACTAATTGTAGCTCTTCTAGATGAAAACGGCGTTACAGTTTTATCTAATAAATCGTATTACAATTTTTGAAGTAAAACTTCTATTGGAGCGTTTTATATGGGGAGTTAACCCGTAAAACGAGCGAGCCGATTCATTTTATTTCTCTTGCGCACGCGCGTAATATTTCGTTCAAATTTTACATTCGAGTCGTCCCTATGTAAAGTTAAGCATAGTGGATAGTGCGTTCCTTTACTTCGTGAAATTTGTATGAAATTGCGAGTTCATTAAATAAGTGTCTTTTCATTTAATGTATGGTTTAATAATATATTGAATGAAAATTTATGTTCTACGATATTTCATCTTGTATCGTCTGCAAGTTTCACTTCTTTTCCCGCTCCCCGAGACATAGTGTTAGTTTTTTTTTTTCTTTATTATTTTAGTAAATTTTATTTTTGAGGATCGATTCGTTACACGCCGATGTTTAGTTTGTGCATTATTCGAAAAAGTATTTGTAAGTGTGAAATCGGAGACAATAATATATACTCTCAAAACAATTACGCGCATTGAAACATTTGCCATCTTACTCGGGAATATTCTAAAATACTATCGCGCTGTAAGCGGAATTGTATTAAATTATTTTATTCCTACATTCATACTTCGAAAAATTCGCTACGTTTGGTCCGTGTTGCTTTATTCGACGAAAATCTGTACAATAAATGCAAATTGCGAAGAAAAAAGGCATATCGACGCAGATAATATGGACCGACCGAGAAGTTTTGAGTAGATGTAATGTCAACAAGTTTTGCAATTAAAGAAGAAAAATGAAATATATCGCTCACAAAATCCGAGAAGAAAGTCTTTCCTAGCGGGTAAAATTTCAGGAGGAAAGGCGCTTGAGGAAGAAAAAGAATGGAATTACCAGAAATACAGGAATTAACGATTTCGTCGAATTGAATCAGCCAGATGAATGGGAGATGGTACTTTTATGATGGTGATGAAATCTTGATTAATATATGCCTCTGCGCGTTATATTATTAAATAAATATTCCTCGTTGTTCATACGGATCCTCCTCTCTCCGCTTCACATATTTATCTTTCTCTCTCTATGTAAATATAGTTTGTTAATTTTAATTATTCGTATTTTTATCGTTAGACATTTTTTCACATTTATCATCGATGTGTTCGGTGACCGAAACGTTTACCTACAGATACGAACATTTTCATCGATTAACTAATAACGAATCGGTAGACTGGACGGATTCCGTACGTTTGGAATTTTCTGTCTCAGCTGTAAGGAGCGCGTACATATTACTATGTAAACAACCTTATCCGTCCGTACTCGATCCGGCATACGAAATCGCATTAGGAATCAGAAGTAACGGTTATTCCGAACTGAGGCGATTCAAAAGCGGAATTCCGAAAGCTTCCGCATTGACGCCGTATCTGCTGTCGCCTATTGAAATGCGTACATTTTGGATTACCGTCGATAAAGATGGCTTAATCGAAGTGGGCCAGAATAGAACCCCGATATTATCCTGGATCGATCCTAATCCTATTCACGTACAATATTTCAGTTTCAGTACGTCGTTTAAAATTTACGGAACGTGGCAATTTAATTGTGCTCAAACGACCGGTAATTTTTATTTATTATTTTCCCTTCTAATAAACATTATTTTCTATTATTATTATTATTATTATACAATAACATCGAAAGTAAATAAAACAGGATTTAAATACTTTGATATCCGTGTTTCTACTGTGTTTGTTTTTTATGCATATAGTCCGTTTATACATATACATACATTATTATTATTTAGCATTTCGGTATTTTGAAAGATATATTGAAATATCACTAGGTAGATATAATAAGTTACTTAAAGTGGACGATATTAAATACGTAGGCGTTCAAATAGAGATTATCATGAAATGCTCATTTGTTTTATATTTCTAAAAAATTAAGAACAACAACGTACATTTCAACATAATTTACAGAGAATAGTTTAAAAAAAAATTTAAATAATAATTACGTAACCCCCCTGCATGACTCGCCGTACAACGGAAATAATACAAAGACCACCCGTAATAAATAAAAGAAGCACATATACTTATAATGACAGCAAAAAATAATTGAAAAAAAACAACTGTACAGCAAAAAATAAAAAAGTTATGAAAGTAATAATAAATTAAGAAAATTCAATCAATTATCTCTTTTATTATGTAAAATAAATATTTTTCACTCGACCATTTAATACGCATTTATCCGGCGTTATAACAACCGGTTTTAACGTATGGAATATCGAATTGGAGTCGGATGTCGAGACGTGAAACCGACTGAAATTTTCCAAAAACACGTGTTAAAGAGAATAATCACGAATGAGAATTTGAATGGAGAAAATAAACTTCTATCTGTATCAGATTTATGTACGTTAATTTTGTCGCAGTTCTCAAAAATGGTAATAAGTTTGGCAGGATTAATGCCTAATGGAAAAACTCGGTCAGGGGGTACAACCAAAAGTCCCTCAGTATAGTAAGGCAAGAATGAGGTCGCAGTAAATTTATGCCGGAGCAACGGCGTTGCCTAGAGAACTAAAAAACTAACTTAATTACAAATGAAAGGAAAGGAAACTATACGCTACATACGGCGCACTGAAGAGTCGGAGTTCTGTTGATTAGGTATGAACGGGTAAGTCACATGACCTAGCCGCAGTCTGCTGAGGACAACGTCATCTTTCCGGATTGGAAGCGAAGTCTTCTAAGGTAAAACGGAATTCTTGAATTGGCACGAAGAAAAAATGTTTTGATATAATATAATTGCTTACATCAATAGCAACTGGGGGACGTTTGGAATTGTCAACAACGTAGCAACCTTGTTTGTTGTTCTATCTACCAGTTGATTCCCACAGAAACGAGACTAATTGGCTCAACAGCCGTGTCACTTATTTGACTATAGAATGCTTATTGAGTACATCGCATAAGGAGTTGAGAGCTGAAAGCGTGTCGGAGCATACAACCGATGGCTGTTGGCTTTTAGAGTACGAAGTTCATGGTGAGGTAAATCGCATAAAGTTCGACTGAAAGGATGGAAAATAACCGAGGAAGTGAGTATAACGACGACATTGTTTATGACGACAGAGCAGCCAACGAACTTATTGAATGATAATGCGTCAGTATAGAACACCGATAAACCAGTGGTATGAGACAGAACTTTTTTTCTGATGTCCTTGGTCCTCTTTCCTCAAACCGAATTTTAGTAGTGGTTCCTGTAATTTAAACAATTATATGAGGTGATTCAAACTACAAACTTCTCCTTATTCGACAATGATATATATATATATATATATATATATATATATATATATATATATATATATATATATATATATATATACAAATTATGTTAGAAGTGGGGAATAGTCGGGCCTGCTTTTTTTTTTACCGATACCCTGAATTGAACGCGCGGTATTGAGATGTTAAACCCGTTTCGTCTTTCTTTATTTCATCATTATCGTCGTGTCGGTCGTACATCATTCCAATACAATGGGCGACGCGTTATTACTAGATAGAAACTCTCGCAATACTGAAGAAAAAGTTCTGTCTCGTGATACGCGTCTGGTCGCGACACTCGCCAGATTTCAAGACTTATTTTATAGAGAACAGCTGAAAAACGGTGTTCATGATACTCGGCTATGGAATTTAGAAGACTTTTAAAATTACCGATGTTCGAAAAGGTATTTGAAGATTTTATATAAAAAAAAGTTTAAAAGAAAGTATTGTTCAGGACGGTGTTTACTTCCAGGATATTGTGTTTCATAAATAATTGTTAAGTACCGACCGTGTCTATATTTTAAAATAAAATTCGATGTAAACATTTTTGTCTGGTCACTCATTTAAAATAAACGATTTTATTATATATGAAATTTATTCATATAAAAACGTACAAGTTTTAAACTATAAAATAATTAATCCGAAATACGAGTACGGTTATGAAATAGTCACATCAATGAGATGATTGATTTTGTACGGCCTTTGAAAGCTCGGTTAAATCTGCCTGGTGACTTTAAGTTTCAAGGGCGACTGTACATTTTTATTCTCTTACTTTATAATGCGAGAGAAATTCAGCGACAATTCCAATTTTCTTCACTTCATTGTAGCATGTTCGAAAACTATTCCGTGTTACAAATATGTCTTTTTTTAACCAGTAGGCGGCAAGATGTTCTCTTGTTTATAATACTAAATTTCGAAGGAAAAAGCGATTGTAGTTTTCGGTGTTTTTTCAGATTCGAGAACATTTTAATCATTTTATTAGTTTTATCATTTTCTCGCGTTAAACATTCATCTAATATTCTCCCGCAGAAAATCCGCAGAAAAAAGAAGAATCGGAGCTGACGCCGAAAGAACGATTACACAGAGATATCGTTGACAGTATCGATGCCAGAGTTGCACCTTTTTACCACGATGAAGATTTAGAAGATTCGGTGGTTTACATTTTCGTTTCTATGAATATTTGGCGAGTTACTCTGGTACGTTTTCTTTCAATATGTAATGAAGATAATAATTATCGCGGTTAGATGTACCGACTACAGAGTCTTTTCTAGTGCATTCCAGAATATTGCTGCGAATAATAACGAAAGAAAATAAATTTTTACAGGACAGCATGTAGAATACTGAATATCAGTCGGGAAACGTGTACGTGTTTATTATATTGAAGCCTTTAATCGGGTTAGTCGGCGTTTTTTCTTGAACAAATAGTACAAAATACATTTTCGAGCTATACCTAATTTATGTATAGAACAAAAGGCCGATAGTGTCCTATCGTACGAACTGTTGCAGTTTTGCAGGCTATACTAATTCTAAAAATAATAAGAACATATCTCGACGGAACACAAGTACAGCACCTTTTCAATACGCTATTAGGATGAATCAAAAAATTAAGATCGCCCGGCTATAGTATCCTATCGTGCGAACTGTTTGCAATTCTACAGGCTATATACTAATTGCATCTTCTAAAAATGATCAGGTAATTATCATTGTCACAGACTCGCCGTATTCGATCAAACAACTGAAAGAAAATTCCAGACGTGTATGCATCCGTCGTCTGTGAAAAGTAATTCGACAATCAACAAGCAAAGTCTGCAGACCTCTATGTACTTCGGATTCCTGGACATAAAGAAACCGCCTTCATGTCTCCGCCGACGGAATTATTTCCAGCAACAGGTTCTGATATACATCGCTGTATGTGTTCCATACATTTAAGGCGCAAGCAACAATCAGATTTTCCAGGTTTACCTCGACAACGTGTTATCTGGCCTATTCAGTGTGTTCAAAGACAGGATGAAGTGACGTTGTTCCGTATCGTCCGCACAGGTCACATTCGTTCGACTCTCATTCTTATATCCTATCATCCTCCTACTTGCTCAGCATGTAATGTTCGACTCATTATATATTCTCTATATATAATTCGCTCTTCATTACACTTAATCGACACACTTGATGAAATATCTAAAAATAAAAATAGTCCAAACTTTCCTCATTCGCACTAAATTATCTTCACGTCTATAATAACGTAATAATAGACTTTGTAAACGAAACAAGTAAAACGTATAACTGTGTAACTGAAAACATGTGATTAATCAATAGGTTCTCACGTGGTTAGGTTAAAACGGATAAAGTTGCGTCTAAATGAAATTATTAGATGATTTCGTTAAATTATAATTCAATTCGATTTATGACGATCGAACTTCATCAAAAAATTTTGCATATATAAAATAAAGCCTAGACCGACTACGTCGATAAACTGCGAGAGCGCCGGTAAACAAGTTAAAACTGCAGCATTTTACAAACGTGATATACTACAAACGAAATTTATTATAAAATTCTCCTTAGTAAATTAATAGAAATAAACGTAGCCAATAAATAAATTTAACTAATTGTACATACACACACACACATACATACATAAATGAATAATCGTGTACGTTCGTTCATTCATTCAGCAGTCGTCACCCTAATTAGGGTATCGTGATTAATCTTAGTCCGTCGTCGAAGCGATAAGTTTACGCCGATTGATTTGTCGACAATCGTACACATTCCACAATTGAAAGTCCTGTTGTCCATCGTGTCGATACACGTCCCGGTGGTTGTTTGCCCACCGATCATCAGCTTCTGTAATCCTTCAGGTTTCCGCGTGACATGTCCGAAGAATTTCATCACTCTCGTAGAAATAATGGTTGACAGTCTGTGCGGTGCCAATTTCCTGTAAAACAGACTCATTCGTCCGTTTCGCTGTATCCTGAGGAGCTGCTTCCCATAACACAACTCCAAAGAGTCAATTCTATTTTTATCGGGCTCTTTCATTGTCCACGTTTCCGCTACGTATAGAGTAGAATTCGAAATATTTGGACTAGCTTAATTTTTCCGTGTTTTGTTAATAGAATTATCTTTTCATATACGATTTAGTTTTTATCATAGAGTTTCTATCTATTTCTTGCTGTTATTATTGTATAATGTCTGTATAAAATATATATAATGTACTTAGGTGTACTCATTTCAAGCAGACCACAATTTTGTACGTACATTCATGTTATTATATACGCATCGTCTTCTTTTGTAGCGCGTGTATATAAAAAAATCGTGTATATAATTAATAATTTCGCTCTAAATATTGTTCGATATTATGATTACTTTTAAACTAGTTGATAGCGAAATATAATTTTTCTTCGTAGAATATGCAAAATTCCGAACTATCGGCAACTGGAATTGCGACATTGGTTAGTATACAATTTATTAATTTACTTTTAAATAAATTATATTACGAATATTTTTGCGGTCTGGGAACTTTTATTCTAGGCGTGAAATTAAATATTTCTATAGGAAAAAAAAAAAAAAAAAAAATCCGATGCGATTCCATCAGTTTTGTATACAAAATAATAAGATGGATACCACGAATAGGTTTAAAATGGCGTTCGAGTGATTTCAATCGCACGTATTCTGCGAATTCGTAATCGCTTTGCCGTGGCCGGAAGGATAGTCTTTTGGATATACCGAAACGCGAAGAAGTTTTCACTCGAAAATCCATTACGGATAGCTCGGAGTTCTTTCCTATTAGCCGATAAATACTTCTCATTTTTAATTCGAAACATTCCTGCCGGGCGCGGTGCAGATAAAAAAGACAGAAACGACTTAAACCTATTTGAACTTATCGAATACAATTGTGGAGTACGTTGCGCTTTATACGATCACCCGCCCGTATATCGATTTGAACGCAATAATACGCCGAGACTTAAAAATTCCAATGGTCGTCGATGTGAAGTTATCAGGTTTACTTGTAAAGACGCAAAAAAAAAAAAAAGATTCGAAAAGCACACTAACACCCGCTGGACTATTGTGAAGATTTAAGACGGCTTAAACGGTCGAAAATCATACGATTTAGTGAAGTAATGAATAAGTTGTACTTACATCGTTGGAAAACTAAATTCATCATAGTTATTGTCAAATTTTGTAGAATGTGGAACGTTGTGATTTTTTCTAAATAAAAAAACAGAAACGAAGTTAAAATCATTAAAAGTTTTTTCTTTATAAAAAATCACAAAGCTTTTCGGCTATTAGGTAATTATCAAGTGAATATTTAAAAAAGTTGATATAAAATGAAAAAATATAAATTTTAAGATTACCACATAAAAAAAATCAGCACACTGACGAACGGTATTAATAAAACAATTCTTAAAATTTATAACTTTTTTAAATATTCACTTGGATAATGGCTTAACAGCCGAAAAGCTAGATGATTTTTCATAAAACTTTTAGTGATTTTAACTTATTTCTTGTTTAGTTATTGTCAAAGACTACATAGTCGTTGTAATTAATAACCTTAAGGGGAAAAAATATACAACAGATAGCGAGCTGAAAGAATTACATGTCCGAGACTAGATTGATCTGGCGACGCAATATAGCTATTTTAGTTTTTTTCTTTAGAAACAGCTTGAACATAAACTAAAATTAAATTTTTAAAATTGAATATATATTACGTAGAAAAAATTAAAACAAACAAAATACACACGGTAAAGTAATCAAAATTAGTCGTAATAATAATTTAAATCGCGTAATTTACTTTTAAAATTAAATTAATTAGAAAAAAATCTGCGCTTATGTGTCTATATTAGAGTGTAGTAACGTTCGCTTCGATCCGGACTAATTTCGGTAACTACCGATGGTTATATTCAACATTTAATGGAACCTGAACCGGGTTTGGATATATATATATATATTATCAATTTTGATGAAGAATTATTTTTCTAAATCCGTTTTATAAATAAAATTTATTGTAAATAAATCTAAAATTGAAATTACGTCCGGCTAGCGAAATATGTATATCAAATTCTAAGTTGTCGTTATATAAACATTTCTGGTAATTCATATGTAATATTTATTTGCGCGTGCTTGAAAATGACGTAATTGTCGAAAAGCTTCGCAATAAAAAACTGTTAGTGATTAAACGGTGTTATATTTTGTTTGGTTTATAATGAATAAAATCACTACTCTCCGATATATTTAACATTTATAATTTTAATTAGCTTATTATTTTCAAACTTTTTATATGAAATAATTCGAGACATTTCACTAATACATATGTAAAAATATGTTGATAGTTTTATAATCAGTTCTTTATTAAAAAATTCAATTGAAAAATTAGTTAAATCGCTAACATTTATTTTCATGTGAAAAACACAAAAGTTCGTTATTATTTCGCGTAAAAAAACTCCAAAGAATTATTTTCGTACTTTTTTTAAACTAGAATTACATTTTTTTTTTCTTAAGTTACATATCCGAATGATTCTTAATTTGGTTATGTTATCATTTTTCTCAGGAATGGAGCGATAAACGACTTTGTTGGGAAGCTAAAGATTACGATAACATTCAAAATACATCCGTGAGAAGTTATCAATCGTGGAAGCCTAATATAGTTTTAATCAAGTAATTTGGATTTAAGCTTGACATACATATTAGCGGCTTTATTATATTATTTGTATTGTCTGGTTTTTGACTTTTTATGTAGACTTATTTAGTGTAGTAAAAAAACTTTTAGTCAACTCAGTTACATTTGACAAGTAAAGAAAATTCATAGAAAATTCATACGATCAAATTTATATTCTTGTCAAATGTATTCATCTTGTTGATAGCGGCGATTGTTAACTTAATCTAATATTATACTACTGAAAATTATTAGAGCTTAAATTATAATGTTATACGATTCTGGTTTATCCTACATCAGTATTAGGTTAATAAAAATGAATGATTTATACATATATATACATCATTCATTATAGTACAGTGTCCGTTATCGAACGTTGGCTAACATGCTGGCAATCCTACGTCGGTCTAAAGCTGCTTCGAACAAACTGATCACTGATAAATTATATCAATCCAATCGATTTTGTAATCAGGGTTTTCACTTCTTATAATTTTCTCCAGCATTAAGCAGCTGTATCGTTCTGGTTGTCGCATTATATGATCAAAATACTTAAGTTTACGATGCTTGACATCTATTTTACAACTTCCTCGCATTTATTCAATGCGTTGCGCAGTACATCCGTGTTGCGTACTTTACGTTGCGTACTTTACCTGTGCACTTTATATTCTACGGTACAGCTAAATTCAAAGGCACTCAGTTTTTGCTTCGTCGATTTTGCGATTATCCAGCTTTCGGAACTATACAACAATAGCGAGAGAATGTAGCATTTTGTTAATCTTATTTTTAAATCTAAATATTGAGCTTAGCATTTGCTACCCAATTTTGCTTTTCAAAACATTTAGTCGCAAACGCACGGACACACGTCAGCAACTATTTATTCCAAATAAGAAGGTAATCCTCGTCATTATTTTAAATTACTCGCTATTAAGATCGTATCATCCGCATATCTAATATCATTTACACCTTAGCAGTTGAACTAAAGTAAATTATATATATATATTCCTGCTTAAATTATTTGTTCAACTTTATACGAAATAACATTATAAATTAATTTTCTGCTGAAAATTCGCTTATTCATTTAAGATATTCATAATCCCCAGTTTTCAGCTATATCAAAATCTTTCGCATAATTTTTCCTAATTCTAAGCTAATTTATGATGTTAGCGAAGAAAAATTACCAATTTCTTTATTAGTTGATATCAAAATTTCGTTCTCTTTCACGATAGCTTTTTCAACAGTGGTGAATCTTGGTCATAAAAGTTGTGCTTGCGCTTAAACTAATTCGGTATTTATTTTCAATTCGGATTATACAGAAATATCTCTATTATATTCTTCTGCGAGAAAAAAATCATGAACTTGTATTCAACTTAAAACAAACTGTTTCAAAAAGACTAAATTTAACATAATAAACTACAATAATAAAATATGCGTGCTTGTGTGAACGTGTGTATGTACATGTTGTTTCTATTTTATAAATATTATCTTACATGAATATACAAAATTTGTGTATTTCTTACTTATACATTAATTCTATTCGACGCGTCTTTGCAGAAAAATTAGTAATTATGTTATTGTAAAATTCTGGTTCTCCTTTCAATTTCATCAATAAACATTTTTCTATCGACAAAAGAGCTAGTGCAGATAATCTCTCTCGACCCTGAGTGGATCTGCAATATGTATGAATCATCTTTAATGTTGATCAGCTTCACTATAAATGGTTACCAATTCATTATCCCTGATATTCTGAATATATGCTGAAAGTTCATCAATTTTTTTGTGACAATAATCTATGTCCAGACTTTTTGTTTGCAAAATATTAAACACAACATCTGAAAATGAAAATATTTTGGCAAATAATTTTGTAAGGAATTTTGAATTAAATTTCTTTAAAAACAATAGGCACCCCTGTGCTTTAACTACTGTATCTTGGTCCTACTTTTCACAGTCTTCAAGTATATGACTGAAATACTCCTCTATTATATTATAATATTCGTCAACTATATTAACCAAACGTGAATTAAAATTCCATCTTGTTGGTACAACACTGGGTAACTTTCTCTGAACAAATTCTCTAAACGCCACTGTTCTTTTGGAGGATTTTGAAAAGAATGCAGTTAAACCCGATAGTGTTTGAAAGAATATTGTACATTGTTTTACATTAGCAACAGACTGCTGAAGTACTAAATTTAGCCGATGACTATGAATAAAAGTTGCCTGTGGAAAATGGTCTTTAACACATTTATTTAATCCATTCATCTCACCTGCCATGACTGCTGCACCATCGTATGTCTGAGCTATAAGTTTCTTACCACACTGAAATGATTGAAGAGTTGAATTAACATATTGAAATAAAGCAGCAGCTGTTCGGTCTGCACTGACATCACTGAAACCCAAAAACCTTTCTTGAACAACACCGTTTTCATCAACAAACTGAAGTACAGTTGATAATTGGGATTTGCAACTTATGTCGGAAGTTTCATCCAGAATAATTTCTACAAACTCGGCGTGCAAAATTTCTGATTTAATTCGATCCATTACTATTGGTGATATCGATCCAATTAAATCATTTTGAATAGCTGAGGATGTACCCATAAAAACTGTAGATGTTTTCAAATGATTATCCAGAATAGGATCATACTGACTTAATAAATCAAGCATCTCCACATAATTGCCTCGATTAAGTGAATGTTCAGACTCATCATGTCCACGAAATGGCAATTCTTGTTTGGCTAAAAAGCATACAGCATCGGTTAAACGTTTAAGAACTTTTCGATTTTCCTTTACATTTTTATTATGTAAGGAATCATTTACTTTTTTCTGCCTGTCTAGATCATGATCAATTCTAATTTTACCAAACGTTGTTAACTGCAGAAAACATTTAATAAACTGTTTTCTCATGTCTAGAAATAGCCAGTGATAAAGTACTTAAATTATTAAATCCTGTTTTATTCCATGTTCCATTATCCATGGAAAATAACAAACAAGGCCAACAAAATAGTTTATTTAGAGTACCAGATCCTGCTAGCCATGCAACATTCTTATAATTAGAATCATTAAATGATCGTGTGTATGTTTTACTTTTTTCTGTATGATTTACCTTTAAATTTGGTAATTTTGGACATGTTCTGCCATTCTGTACAATAACTAATTTTTCCTCTATACTTCTACGAGAAAACGGATTTGTTATTAAATTAATAAAATTACATCTTCCACTAAACCATCATTTGCAGTCATGATTAAATTTTATAAAAAAAAATAAACTAAAAAAAAATTAAAACGCAAAGAGTACACGAAAAGAAATGAAGCGAAAAATTAAAAAGTACGCAGATCAGAACAATTAACACCGCAACTAACAACCGATTGTAAAATAGCGCGAATTATTGCAGGATGCGTTTCAAATGAGCTCATCGATCACCGTTTAATTACGTTATTATAGTTGGGCCGTGACAACTACACCTTGTCCCTAACAGTATTCCGAACTTCGTGTACAAAGATGCAACCGTTGTAGTTGTGATTTTGTTGTATCTTAAAGGATCAGCGCATCCAACGAAAAAAAGTTGTGGTATGAAAATCGCAACTTCCGTCGAATGTGTTGGTAAAGTGTAAACTAGTGTAGTGTACAAATATCTACTGTGGCTATACTGTTGCGGTCAACCAATAGTAATATATATAAGGTAGATGCGGCGTAATCCTACGCATCATTCGCCGATTTCTCGATTTAGTGATTGTAACAAATATTCCGAGTAACCGCAACAGATGTCGCTCTATAAAACGGATGCAGTTAAACACTATATATATTATAAAAATATTTATTTATTGTGAAAATATAAAACTCATTATGGGCTTGCGCCGCAAGCTATTCATGGAGAATTCGCCCCTGTTTTTCAATTAGCTCAGTAGATTTACATCTTGTTAAATTGTATAACTATTAAATTTCGAGGGTTCTCAAGTTCGAATTTTAAACGAGAGTTTTATTATTTATAAAAAGACTTCTAGTCGTTAACGCAACTACCAATTCAATCGGTCGGTACATTTGTATCAGCTTGTTGGGAAAGTAAAAAAATCCGTCCATTCAATGACAAACAATCCATATAGGCGTTATTTGGCTACTCGCAGAACGTATAACGGAAGGTAGTCATTTTAAAGCTGAATTATTCGTTCAATAAATATGTTTTATACAGTCGGAACGTAGGAAAGTTTAGGAACAGACACATATATGGAGAATATACAGCAGTCACCTTCACTCGGTACAATTACAACCGTCTCTTTATACATTTCTACGGTCCTATATTTTTAAAAACATTAAGCGTAAAGGAATTGTAGTTATCAGTAAATTTCGATTCGAGAATTAATTATAAGGCTTGATTATAGGTATGGTCACGCTCTGGTCACGTTCACATGACGTTCACACTTACGGTCAGGCTTTGAACAGTCAGTAATCAAATTCGGTTCTATTCTGCTTTTAAGAAAAATATTTTTTACTCGTTTGTGTTTAAAATTAATTGAAAATTTCAAAATATTATATTTATTATATGAATAATGATAATAAAAAATATCGGAAACTAATTTATTTTACATCGATCGTGACTAAAGCGTGACTAGCGAAACTTGAACGTTACTGATAGTGTGAATGTTTACAATGTTTTTCATTTGAGGATATGAGCGTGAGTGAAAGGTAACCGTACCTATAGTGTGAATTAAGCCATACTGGACCATCTATTCCTTACGCAACTTAGATAAACTCGTTACTGCCCTCTTAATACTGGACGTATAATTTGCAGTCCTAATCATATGCCCTATGTTCTGAACTATGTCTTAAATTATTGCGGTCATCACGTAACGGTCTTCACTACAATTTATTGTCCTTTCTTCATGCTGAGAATTTACATGTGTTTCCAAACATAGCTATATTTCTAGAGAAGTTGTCTGAGTTTATAGAAATATGAGTTAGTTCCTACGTACAGTATCATTTTGGGTAAGCTGTAAAGGGGTCCCCATCAAAAAATAAAAATGAATCTATTAGGTCCGTTTTTTGATCCATCATTTAACTATCAAGATTTCAGACATTATTGCCAAATTCGGCGTGATTAAGAGTTTGTAATTTGTCAAAGTAAGTGTTCTTTCGTATTTTTTCGGCTAAATCCATCCATATGCTCCCGAATAGATTTATGACCGAGCACAGGTTCATTTTAAAAGCAAATAACTTAATAATTATCCATTTTACCTGCAACGTTATGCGTTACCACGGGCGTCAAATCTCTATTCCGTTCTATTAATAATCTTACAGCATACGCATCCTCCATCAACGGTTTACGCTATTGCATCCGGTTGCGCGATTCTTGCTCTGCATATAATGCAGAATTATACGGTATATTCTTCGGTCTACAACATTTATTTCTAAACTCTAGTGATGTTAAAACACTGATTGTAACGGACTCTCTCGCGGCTATATCAGCTTTCGAGGAAATAACGTCAACAAAATTTTTTTGTTAATCCCACGCAATCACTACTTTACTAATTATTACAAGATACAGATCCAGTCTCCTTCTTATACATTCTAGGTCATAAGAGAATCGAAGGAAACAAAGCGATCGATGGGGCAGACCATTCCATACTATATTCTCCGATAACCTATAAACCCTCTCGCCATCTCCATAACCGCATCCTCAATTATTTTATTCACCACAACTGGCAATAGAAGTGAAACCTATGCTACTATAACTTCCTCTCGTTATCAAACCCAATTTGTTGAGTCCTATTTATCAAGTTCAAACTGTATGGCCTCAACAGACTCTGCCTACCTACTCCTACGCAATAAGCTACCCCGTTTTTTGACTTTTTTTTTACTACTCCGAAATCTTTCGTCTATTTTCATATTTTACTACACTGTCGAGCACTCCATCCTTAACGACATCCCCTGGTTTTCGCTTCAACAGTCCTTCAACTATTCTCTCAATTATACGATTCCTTTTCTCTTCTAACCTCATCTACCACATCTACCTGTTATCAGCAGAGAAATAAATAAATTTATCGTTCGTTTCTATGTTGCGTACCGGTATCGTTACTTCTGTATTTCGCGCCTTCTTCGTCGATAATTTATTATTTATTTATTTTAAATATATACGTAATAAATATTCCAACGTAGATGTCGGTTGATATTACATCACCGGTACAATTCGAACATTAACTCTGTTAGTCACAATGTCCATTATATATGTATGGTAGACGAAATTTTAATGCTAACAAAATTCTTTGTTTTAATATCCCAATTTTAGAAAATAATTTTTTATATACATTTTTTTTTTTGGCCTTGTACCGTAGGTCGCTTTGGCCATTTATAGGATGATTTTCTTGTTTTAAACTATTATAGTTGGGTTATTATATTTCTATACTATTCTGGGCTCTGAACTTATATATGATTTTGACTGGTTCTGCATGGTTTAGGTCACTTACTATTGATTCTACATTTGGAGGAAGTGTGTATTTGTATTTTAATAATTCACGTATCACATTATTTCGATTTTGTTTGTATTTCTCGCATTTCCATATGATATGGTTGATATCCTCTCCGCTTGACATTTATCGCATAAACTATTTTGAATTATGTGTATTCGGGTTAGATGTGCCAGTGTTTTATTATGTCCTATTCTTAATCGGATAATTGTTAAGAAGTGTTTACTATATTGTAATGAGTTATTCCAAAACCATGATGGGGTTTTATTTTTATCTGAATGTTATGATATTGTTTCCCTATTTCTTTTTGTTCATTATATTCTTCTTGCATTTGTTGATATTTCATTATTTTTATTTGTGGGATGTATTCTGTATAGTGTATTAGTATTATCGTTTTTAACATTCGTTTCCGATTTTGCTGCGTTATCTACTATTTAATTCCCATATATACCGCAGTGCCCAGGTATCCACATCAGTATAATTGTTGAATCGTTTTCTTTGATCTTTCCATGTATGGTTTTTATTTTAGCGATAATATTGTCTTGCTTTAATCGCAGTCAATGATTGTATTGCAGCTATGGAGTCTGTCATTACTATAAATTTTCTTTGTTTTTTATTTGTGACATACTCAAGTGCTTTGTATATAGCACATATTTCAGTGCTTGTAGATGAGCCAGCGTATTTCATTCTGTAGGTTCGTATCAAATCTATATTTTCATGATATATTGCTGCTTGATATCGGTTTCTATTACTGTCTATAGATCCGTTCGTGGTTATGAAAGTTAGTGAATAATATACGTTGTAATATTTTATTTTGCATATTGATATCGGTTTGTTTAGAGAGTAGATTTATTGTATTGTAATATTGGAGTGGTTGTATATAATCTTCATATTTAATTGTATATATTGGTAATTTATAGTTTTGAATTGGTTGTATATTGTATAACTTTCTAGCACTCACCACTAGAGGTGGTAAAGTTTTACATTGCCAGTAAGGTTTTCTGATCGAAGGTTCTAATTGTTTTATTTGTTTATTTATTATATGTTGTCTATTTTAATTTTTAACATATATTTATTTGTAATATATTGTTGTTGTATTAAAATACTTGGTTTCTGCTCTAATATTATTAACTAGGCTTGAATTCATTGCTCCTATGCAAAGGCGTAGTGCTTTATTATATGCTGTCTGGATTTTTTTGGTATTGCTGGAGTTTAAATTTTGGAATATACATGAGTAGTTCGAATGAGATGGCATTAATGTCTTATACAGTATAAGATTTGTTTTGGGATGGCTTCCACCGTATTCCTGATATTGCACGTATTAGATTGGTACCATTACTGCATTTCCTTAATATATTTTGTGTTTCAGAATTCAAATTTAATTTCTCATCTAACATTATGCCCAAGTATTTTATTTCTTTAACAAATTGAATTGAGGTATTATGTATTGTAATACGGGGATAGTGATTAATTCTATGTCGTGTGAACAAAATTCCCTTTGTCTTATCATTGTTTATTTTTAGTTGCAGTCTATTTATTATTTCTGTCATCTTAGTTATAGCTGGTTGTAGTTGTTTAATAACAGTTGAAATAGTTACAGCTGAGCTGTATATCATTATATCATCAGCATATTGCAATATTTTAACTTTTTTTTGTTTGTATATTATCTAGTTTAATATATATATATATATGTTGTATAGTAATGGACTAAGGGTTGATCCTTGGGGGATACCTGTACCGGTTTCGATTGTTTCAAGTTTCCTTTATTTCGTTTTGATATTTTATAATTAGTTTTCTGCCATTATAATATTGCGCTATCCATTATACATAAAGTTATAGGTTTGTATGATTTATATTCCGTTCATTAGGTATACATGTACTTTTAATTATGGATTCGTTTAAAAATTCAAGGAGAAGATCCTGAAAGTAATTTGTTGTATTTTGTATGGCTTTATATGGAATACCATCAACTCCAGTACTTGTGTTTTTATTATGATCTAATGCTTTTTTAAGTTCCCAAATAGAAAACTACTTTTCCATGTCGTTGTCTATGTGGGAATTGTTTGTATTATTATCGCAAAATATGTTGACAAAGTTATTAATAGGGGTGTTATATTGATTAATAAAACTTGGAATCCAATTCATATTACTTGTTTTTGATATTAGTTTAATTTGCTTCCATACTTTTTTACTTTTGGTTTGATGTTGTTTAAAATTATTATAATTTTCCATAGTTGGGTATTTGTTAAAAGTATGAAGTACTAATCTCCTCTGAGCAACCATTTTATTACATTCCTCATCCCACCAGTGATACGTTTTGAAGTTTTGTTGTTGATTAATTTTGGTTATGGTTGCTAACTGGTCGATGGTAGCTTTTAGTGTATCTGAAAGAACTGTATATTTTTCTGCTGTGAGTTTATTAATGAATTCTGTTTTAGTAATTTGTTCAAGTTTTTCTTTTAAATTTGTCCCAATTAATTTTTCTCCAGTTTTTGTACGTTACTTTATTGTACTCTTGTTTATTATCTTTCTTGTATATTGTATTTAATTGTGGTATGTATAAGTAAGCAAGTAAAGGTAAATGGTCACTTCCTATGGGATCTTTCAGAACTTCATAATTAATATTAGTTGATAAATCTGGTGTGCATAATATTAAGTCGATATTACTCCTCTGTTGACTCGTCGAGGGAATACGAGTATACGAAGTAGTATTTACAACATACATACTATTCTCTTCAATAAAGTCAAGTAGTTATTTCCCTTCAAAATTTGTATTTTGACAGTTCCATACTGTATTTCTTGCATTTACGTCACCAGTAATAATATATGATTTCCCTAGGTAAGATTTTATTTTATTCCAGTGTTCCTTTGTCATTTTGTGAATGCAGATTCCCAGTATGGTTATATTTTTGTTACTATGTCTAATTTCGGTTAATGATATCTGTATATTTTGTAAATGTATATTATTTGATTTAAATGTATGATTTATGTTTTTGTGTATTAGTGGGGCGAACTCCGCCTCCTTTAGTATTTTTTTTATCATCTCTGTCGATGTTATAATGTTTTCTTGTTAATTCATTTCCTGGTTTTAACCAGGTTTCAGTTATTATTGCTATACCTATATTTTTATCTACTAACATTTTTTTTAGTTCAATTAGATTTGTGTATATACTCCGAGCATTCCATATCATAATTGCCAATTTTGTCTGTTCCATGTACGAGTCCATTTCTATTTTTTATTTAATATAGCTTTGGCTAGTCCCTCTTGTAGTAGAAGATGAACTAGTACCAACTATCGTTCTCTTTATTTTTTTTGTTTATTTGGTTCATTTTTATTTTCATTCATTTTAAGTTTATTTTCTTTATTTTGGCTTATAGGATATTTTGAACTCTTATTTTTATTTTCTGTGTCGGTATTATCAAATGTAATTGAGGATCTTTGATCCGTTCCTATTTCACTAGCTGTACTAGATTTACTTCCCTCATAGTTTATTCTTTGTTTCCTCTTCTGGTGAACTAGGTATTTGTTCGCCGCGTTTCCTCTTTATGGTTGTCTGTGTTCTGTAGTCTTTATAATCTCTTAATTGTTTTACATCTATATAAATTTTCCCTTTTATTTTATTATCGGATGGTTTTTTAGTAGGTGGTGGACGGTATTGTGGGGTGCTTGCAGTAGTATTAGTGACGTCGCCACATTTTTCCTCTAAGTTCGGGAATTCTACGTCATAATTTTTTAAAGGCGCAAATCTATTGTAGTTGCTGAAAACATTTGAGTAAAGTGTTTCCTGCTTATATGTTTTTGGGAGTTCTATGTTAGCTTCTTGGAAGCTAAAATTTTGTGTTGCCATTAGTTCAGTTATTGCTATTTGTCTTTTCCTGTCTGGGCATTCTTTGTTGATAGTTTCATGTTTGTCACCACAGAATAGACATTTAGCTTCTCTTTCTCCGCATTTACCAGTATCGTGTTCTTTGGAGGCACAGATTTTACATCTTTCGGCTTTTGCTTTGCAGCTGAAAGTGTTATGTCCATATAAAAAACATTTTTGACATTGATTTACCCTTCTAACAAAAGGTTCTACTATGAATTTAACCTTATATATATATATATATATATATATACATATTCTGGTAATGATTGACCGTGAAATAATATTTTAACTGATGAGGTAGGTTGATGTTCTACACCTCGATCTGTTGTTACTCTTTTGTTAAATCTCATTATATCCCGTACTTTAAATTGTGCACTTTCCATATCGTGATAAATCTCATCTTCTGTATATTCATTATCTACATTTTTTATCACGCCTGCTCTTGTCGTTAGGAAAAAGGGAATAAATAACTCGTAGTCTGGTTTAAAATGTGTTGGCCTACTAACGAGTTCATTTGCGTCTTCTAATTTATTACATATTACTATAACTAAATTCCTTGATACTTTTTTTACTTCGTCTATGTTTATGTGTGTCATTCATATTTTTCCTATTTTTAGTGCGCGCTTATACCTAAATATCTACTTCCGCTATAGTTTAAGTTATCATGATTATAAGCTTTTTTTATGAAAACTTTAAATTGTTTACCACGATCAAATTGTGGAGTATAATAATTAAGTCGATTTATTTTATTATTAGATTGTTAATTTTGACTTGATTATTATCATTATTGGTTATATCACCGGTTATTTGGTTAGTATTAACATTATTGTTAGTGTTAGTATAATTTATTTCATTATTGTTAGTATTAGTATAGTTTATTTCCTTATCTGTATCGTCCGGGTACTGCATATCCATTGAACGATCTTCTATATATGTTATGTTTTTACATTGTTCTCCTCCTCCTCCTCCTATTCCGTCGTCAGCCACGACGATACGATACCGTCTGACTAACACTCTGATTAACTAAAATCGATCGTACTACAACTATACTATTAAAAGCCCGACGCAAACGTATTATCCGTATAAACCGAATTATTATTTACGAAAAAATGAAATATAAATACATCGAAAACTATCTATAATTCACCTAGAAAGCAGATTGCATTGTATAATAAATGCCTGTGTGAAATTTATAACTTTGAATTAATGTATAGTGTACGACTGGACCCTTCCAGTCGTACACTATACAACTGGACCCTTCCAGTCGTACACTATACAACTGGACCCTTCCAGTCGTACACTATACATTAATTCAAAGTTATAAATTTCACACAGGCATTTATTATACAATGCAATCTGCTTTCTAGGTGAATTATAAATAGTTTTCGATGTATTTATATTTCATTTTTTCGTAAATAATAATTCGGTTTATACGGATAATACGTTTGCGTCGGGCTTTTCTTAATTATTTTTTAAGCGAAATATTAATTTTCTATTTATTTCAGCGCCGTCGAACAAAAATTCAATAAACCGTTTTCATCGAGCAGCAATGTGTTAATAAATAACGACGGCGGTATTCTGTGGACAACGAACATGGACATACATAGCATATGTAATTTAAATTTCCAAAAGTGGCCATGGGATACGCACATTTGTAAAGTTCAACTGTCTCTTTGGGCACAAAAAGCATCGTTGGGAGGTTTGTCGGTAATTAAGTATTTCATATCATCACTATATACGTAAACAATTAGATTAAATAGCCAGTAAAATAAAGTCTACTATAAAAATTGATTAAATTTAAATATTCTTCCTAAAATTAATTTTTCGTTAAAATTTATCATCGAATTTAATAAATTATTTTTATCGTTTTATTTTGTTATTTTCATTTTTTTCTAGTATGTGTTTTTTTTTTTTACAATGTTTTACCGTGTGTAAAATTTTATAATTTTGGTCAATATTATCGATTTTGCGTTTTAATTCGTTACGTTTTCTAAATAAAGATTTCTAATTATTGTTCACACATGAATTTGGACTTTAAATCTTATCGAATTTTCATTTTTTTTTTTATATTTTTATAAATTGCATATTTTTATATTCACTCGATAATGGCTTAATAGTCGAAAAGATTTGTGCTCTTCTTATATAAAATTTAGTGATTTGAAATCTACGATTACTTTCAAACATAAGCCGAAGTGAAATCCGTAGTGACGTCGGGTAAGAAAAAAATTCATCAACTGGAACTGATGAAAAAATAATTGAATTTGTTTCATTACGAACAGGACTATTCGACTGATCTATTTCGAAGATAACCCAAGAAAAAAGTGTTACATAGTGAGGCCAGTACTACTAATAATAAACTACCTCACACAGTGCGTTAATCGCTATTAGTGATGTACTCCCACTCGTTAGTTATATTTGCGATAGAGAATAAAGAATTTCAATTTGTTAATGGGAAAATCTCAAGAATAAGCTATTACCAATAATACAAACCGTTTCCCTAATCCTACAGCATCCTGTAGCAAACGAATTAAAAAAACTGGTCAAAAAATTTATCAACAGTACACTTTGTCAATCCAAATAGGAAAAAGTTGGGGGCCGCCCATTTTAAATGATCCCTAGCTTTTTAAATAAACGTACTTTTTAAATTTTCACTGTATTTTTATGCGGTCCAACTATTAACAGGGCGTGGGAAAGTTACTTATATCGTTTTGGTTTAAACAAAAATGATAAATGCTTCCGCTGGCTACGGGACATATTATTTTCGAATGCCGAAATTACAAAACCGTAAGAGATACTTAAAATAAATCGAAAAATAAACGACTAATCATTCAAAATTTCCAAAAAATTAGCATCGTTGCTTAATGTTCCTTTCACATATATCGTGTGTCTCTGTATGTTTGTGTTATGTGCGTGTAACATCAAGGATGCCAGTTATGTAAGTAGATAATTATTGTAGATTTCAACTACATATTCTGTATTACGGTAGTGGCGACTCTGGTTAAAATATCTAGCGGTTGCGATTTCAACATACACATACAAAAAATATGTTTGTTTCACACAACATCGCGAAGCAACATTAATTAATAATATCAAAGCCAACAGAGTGCAATACAAATACGAGAAACTTTTAAAAAAATTAAAAATTATAGTTAGATTATTAATTCCAAGATAATAAATTGTAATATTAAACCGAAATATATTAAACATTTATTTCCGCACGAATAAATATAAAATTTTAGAAAAGTATACAAATTTTTAAAATACTAAAATGAAACAATTCGATAAATCGCATATAATAATTAAGTATTCCTACTTTTTCTCAATAATCAATTACCGTGTAAATAATAAAGCTTCGATAAGGAAAAAAATTTACATTAAAATCGGTCAGCAATAATCTGAACAACATAAACTGGAGAGAAGCAGTGAAATAATTCACATTGCGGAAATGTACACGGTAAAAGAAACGCCAATATACATTCGAAGAAGAAAAAAGATAATCTCGTAAAGAGATGAAATATAAGTTCTAGAGTTGACCGGTAATAATGTGCGCGTGCAACCGCACCCACGTGTTATGAACAACAAAACGAGAAAAACCTGTTCCGCGACATCAAGTGTGTGTACTTCAAGGACTCTGGTTGCAAAACGACGAGTAGCAGTCGCTAATGCAGCCCTATTCCGATGCCTTCTTCAGGTTGCATATTGAGTGCAATCGTTGTAATTAGGTATTTCAAAATACTTTTTAAAAGATTATTTACTTTTTGTAATATATTTTACATATTATTTTAATCTTCATAAAATAATTAGTTACGTTTATCTATTTTATGACATCGAAAAATTTTTACGCCGTTCTACATATTATTGGTGGTTGCGCAAATGCAACCTTTATGTACAAGTCGTCATTGCGATCGCTTGTATTTTGTAAAAACCGTTATATATAATCTTACGTCAGCTTTTAACTGAAATATAATTTTAATGCATTCTAAAGTAATTGTAGCGACGGTACACAACCGCCAGGTTAAATGGGAGTTTATGTGATAATGACGATTAATTGTAAGGGGCAGTCTTTTCGGATTAAGCTTTAAACAGCGGTGTAAGGGAGATAACCCCAATATAAATAAAATAAAAATGTAAAATTTACACATTTCGACAAATAAAACATTTAATCGAATCAATCACAAAAGTACTAGACAGCGTTGAACGTATTAAAAACGGTAAAAAATAAAGCAGACGTAAAGGAGTTGGATATATATTTACAGTCGTAACGACTATTAATACGAATAACTGAAGAAAATGGCTTTATTCGGGGAAATTTTAAAAGAAAAATATTTTTCAAATTGAGGAATTATTGTAAAATATTTTTTTATAGGTGAGTATAGATGACGTTATATCGGAATGGCTGGTACAAGATGAAAAACGTTATTCTTACATTACCGAAACAACCGAGTATACGTATTCGCATTTTGCCGGCATTGATCAGTATTACGACGTTACCATGGTACTCGAAATTCTTATCACACGCCAAACATCATTTTATCATAATCTACTTTATTACGCATTCGTCGGTAAGTAAGCGTTTCGTTATTATTTCGTAATATAATAGCAGGTTTTTTTGTTTTAATTTATTTTTTTTTGTTAATTCTTTGTATACGTGTAACTGTTTAGAAAAACAACAAGTGCGTTTGCTGAATGAACATAGATTATCGAGGATGTAAGAAGCAATCCAACGAGCACACTCCCGATAACAATGTACATCTTCAGCCTTCAACATATCTCCAGTCCAAAAAAAAAACATTATTCGGATGATTTTATGGATGAATTGTTTTTTTTTTTACGATGTTTTGTTAGGCTGTATTGCTGTGTTATACAATACCTTCATGCGGTGCAATCTGATAAATATATATATATATATACAATTTTGTTAGTATTAACATTTCATGTACCACATAGTGGACATCGTGATTGAAATTCCCTCCATCGATCGTGTATATATATATATATCGATAACAAATATTTCTTTAATATCCCGAACATATTTTACCATAAGGACGCGAATTTGACTTTTGTTTAAAATATCGAGGTGTTTATTCCGTAAATCTATTGTTTTTTTTTTTTTTTAATTTTTATCGCGTGGAATGGCAAACCATTTTTCTGACATCACATAATTGCAAGTAATCATCTACAAATGGATTTTAATAAGGCGGAGAAATGGTTTAAAACACGAAATATTAAAATAAATAAAAGTAAGCTGTTATACAATTCATGGACAATAGTTTAACCTGGAAACAGAATATACAGGCAAAAAAGAATTACACATTCGTATTTTTAAAAAAAAAAATTGTACTGGCTTATAAGAAGTAGAGTGTTTAATAAATATTTAATATGAAAAAATATCTTACTAGTGTGTTTGGACCTACGGTGTGCAACTGTGGGCCTGTACTAAACCGACGAACTTAAAAATAATACGAACTCTATAAGATACCTAAGTTTATAATTAAGGTACTTACGTGATAAATCAAACTTTTCACGAAGGCTCACAAATAGAATATGTTTGACATGTTATAAAGTTTATGCTCGTAGGTGCGTAGAAAGATTGGCAAAACATCCGAACTGTCTTGCTGTTGGATTGCTAGAAACAGGTAATGATGTAAGACGGTTGAAGCGTATAAATTATTTAAGATTGACGTTGTAAATTTTCCTTATACACAACAATTATAATTGAATTGCTGGTAACATTTTGATAAGATAAATTATTATTATAATTATTTATATTGTATATTTCCTCTTTGATTTCCTGACTGCATAGATTTAGTTTGTTAGTTATTATCTCTTGTTTCACTTTTATAATTGTCGATTTTTTCATCTACTTCTTTAATTTTTTTATTACATTCTATTTTTTGTTCATCGTATTTATTTTCTAATTGCGTACCTAATTCTGTAATGGTATTATTTTGTTTTTCATTTTCATGTTTTATTTGGTTTAGTTTAGTATTTACCATATTCAGATTTCGCTCGAGATTATCAAATTTTGTTTGAAAATTTTCATCATTTTTTTTTCTTGTTGATTTAATCGGTTTTTTATTTCCAAAATATTTTCCTCTTGTACTTTAAATGTATTATTAATGGTATTATTAAGATTATTTTCATTTTCTAGGTTGTAAATTTTCCTTATACACAACAATTATAATTGAATTGCTGGTAACATTTTGATAATTAAGATAAATTATAATAAATTATACGTACTCGTAGATTACGGTAATTTATTTTTTTATTTCTTCATTTCGGCGGGCGCCAGATTCGCCACTGAGACTTATAATTAGTTACTGGTTAAATTTCAGTACGTTATTGTTACACTGCATCATTTTTTAGCTGCTGTGTTCATAATCATCGTTCTCAAATTTAAAAATACTGGTACAAAATACACACGCATATATATATATATATATATCATATGGAACTCTGGAAGATGAATGCATGGCGCTCGGGAGATCAGTGTTAATAAGGCCTATAAACCCAGGATAGAGCAACACAGGAAAATATAGTTCACGATCGGGAGCTGTGGACAAAACTAGTGACCTAATGTGTGAAAGTAACTGCACAAAAAAAAATGCGCTATATATGTCAGCAATGCCAATATAAATTACACATCTCATCGGGCTTATGTATGGATGATTGACAATCAAAAGTCCCCATAATTGTCCGCCAGTAACGGGAAATTATATATATATATATATTTAGAGTGTGGAATGTAGTGATTTTTTATTAAATTAATTACAAAATTAGTTAAAATCACTAACGTTTATTTTCTCTGCGAAAAAATCACAAAGCTTTCGGCATTTACGCCACCATCAAGTGATAAAATAAAAATAAAGATATAAAATAAAATTTTAAGATTACAAATTTACAATTATAAAATGAAGAATAAATACTTAAAACAATCTGACAGTGAACTTTATTCATTTTATAATTGTAAATTTGTTATCTTAAAATTTTATTTCTGTTTTTTATTTTATATCTTTATTTCTATTTTATCACGTTGATAATGACGTAAATGCCGAAAAGCTTTGTGATTTTTTTGCCAAGAAAATAAAGTGATTTTAACTAATTTTGTAATTAATTTATATACATATAATAAATAAAATAATAATAATAATGTAGACAGTTTAATTATCCATTGTTATTTTAACGATAATAACTGACAAATAATTTGTTTACATTCTTTATTACTGTTTTTATTTGTAGCTGTGTCGTTGCTATTTTTATTAGTCGTCTGGATTTCTCCACTGGGCACCAGGAAAATAACACTCAACTGTTTTATTATTCTTGTTCTGACGACGTTGTTAATTTTAACGACAAATTCGCTTCCAGAGTTTACTCAACAAACGCCGACAATTGGTAAAACAATATTTGTGGAATTAATTTTAAATAACTATATAATGGTAAACACGATGGTCTTATATTTTGGTCAGCCATTGTTATTATTAAATTTTGCTAGTAAATAAAACTATCGATAACATCCCTGCCTTTATTCGATTCATTTTTTAACGCTACACCCATTTAAATTTTTGTAATTTATTAATGTTTTAATAGATTTACCACATTTCATAAATATCGGAAAATAACTCGCAATAATATTCGAATGTTCGCATTGATCGTAAATGTTCGAAAATTGTAAAGCTATCAACAAATGTACTTCAAAATTTATTTTCAATAAATAACTACGTCTATTACGTAATCATCGGACTTAAATTAAATCTCAAGCGCCTCTGTTAGCTCCTTTTATAAGCGCGTCTTAGTCGAAATTTCATATTATCAATGCTGCGATTGATCGTTCTGCCATCAAATTTCTTGCGCTACGATCGGTCCTATATAGATTTTCACGAGTCTGGAAGTCTAAATCAGTCTTCCCGGTTGAAATTATTATATTTGTCTATTTCAATGGACAATTCGCTTCCCATATTTCTTCTCTTTAACCGGGACATTGTTTCGCTCGAAGTCTACAGAACGACTCGCTTCAGTTAAAACTTCCGACTCGGGCTGATTCGATTTACGGTCCGCAGTGTGTTCTTCAGTGCTTGTAGTAGTTTATCCAATGTAAAACTTCTCACGATAACACGGAGTTTTATAAACCGCATGTAGTATGTACGGTGATCTGATATTTCATTCGTACTGTTATAATTAACAAGTTCCGTATCTTTTTATATGCGAACCGATCGTTGCACGGAAGGAATATCGACTGATGGTCGAACAACCGATCGCTGTCTCGGAAATATAAATCGTCTATTAGGAAGTCCTTATGAAAGGAGTTAACACAGGAGCTTGCGATTCAGTTGAATTCTAATGAGGAATTTTATTTAAGACGTTAAAATTAAACGAGACGCCGTTATTTACCGACAATAAATTTTTAAATATGTAAAACAATCGCGACAGCTTTATAAAATTGTTTAACACGAAATCGAGGGACTGAAATATTTTTTCGCGTTTATTGAAAAAAATATATATACACATACTGAACAAAATTATGTTTAATAGAGTACATTTTATATAGGATATGTGCGTATGCGTGCATTTAATAAAAACCAATAGAATAACTATATTATTAAAAAGAAAAAAAAAACACATATAAAACATTTATTGATTTTTGGAAAATAATCTGAAATTTTTTTGCGTTGTATTTTTTTAAAACATCAAATTTCTAACAAATTATTCGATTAGCCTACATAAACGAAAACAACAAAGGTAAACTTGGACGGTTCTAACGACGAATCAGGTCGGTTCTGTTTCGTGCTAACTGATATTTTTCGCGTTAAACATATTTCACTGTATATAACTTGAAACAGTTCTAAAAGCTGACATTGAATTATTTCCGTGAGATATTTAATTTTTTTTTTTTTAATATTTTCTAATAAAGTATTAACGTACATTCGCAATCCAAATTGGAAGATTTACAAGTTTATTTTGACAATAAAATAAATTCTATATCACTTTTGAATGTTTTAATATAATAACATTTTCAGTTATGGCTTACATTGTCATGTTACTGGCCACGTCAGTATACGAAGCTATGTGCGTTATCATGATTTCATTCAGCAGAACTAAACACAATTCGTTACCACCGAGATACATCGTCGCGATTCTCGATAATATATTATGTTCCACTACGTGTTTTGTGCAACCTGTTCCGGTACGATTTATAATTTTAATCGTTTTTAAATTTTTATTAAAATTAAATTTCGTTATTATTATTATACGTACACTTTTATTTAGTATTTTTTAATGTTATCCTTTAACATTTTAGAAAAATACCAACTTGTCGCACGTATCGATCGATTACAATTTATTCGTTTGCACCACAGTGATCTATTTGTAACGAAATCATTCTAATATAAGGTATATTAATCGAATTCCGCGTGGATTGTTGCATTTCAGGATACAGCTAACGAAAGTGATAACGACGTTGAAGTCGATGTAAAATCGGAACGAAATATTTCAATTCACTGGTTAAGATTGGCTTCAGCTATCGACAGGATATTTTCTATATTTTTATTATTATTAACGATATTTTTGATTAGCAGTTTTTAATGGAATTACAAAAAAAATATTACACGCTGATCGTTAATTTATTCGTTTTTATTTACAAATTAATCTGTCTTATTATGTTGCTTAAAAAAGACAAGCCTGCAGAAGAAGTGACCTCGTATCGTCCAATTTCACTGCTTCCTGCAATATCGAAACTTTACGAATAAAACCAGTTGTCGATTTGCCATACCATCAATTTGGGTTTAGAAATAAGCATTCGACTATAGATCAAGTACATAATGTTACATCTGTAATAGAAAAGGCTTTTGAAAGAAAACAGTATTGTACTACTGTATTTCTCGACATATCGCAAGCGTTCGATCGTGTATGGCACGAAGGTCTTATACTTAAAATGAGTAATCTACTTCCAGGTAATTAGTGTAGACTTATGGAGTCATATTTGACTAATCGTCAATTTCGGCTAGCACACGAAGATGCCGTACGGACATTTTACAATATAAAGGGAGTAGTTCCTCAAGGTAGTGTCCTCGGACCAATATTATATCTCTGGTACACACTGGATCTACCTACGAACAAAGAAACAATAACCGCGACTTTTGCAGACGATACTGCCATACTTTCGGTTAGTGATGGTCAAGCTGAAGCCATAGAAGAACTCAAACCGCACTCAATCAAGTCAAAAGATGGACAACCGACTGGAAAATTAAGTTAAATGAAACTAAATCTGTCCACGTCACTTATGCTTATCGCAAAGTTGATGTGCGACATAAAGTTTACATAGGTGATGAGTCTGCTAGATACCTAGGGATGCATTTAGATAAAAGATTAACTTGGGAAATTCATATTAGAACACAAAAGTTAAACAAATAAAAACAGTAACACGTAGATTGTACTGGCTTCTCGGTCGAAACTCTACATTGACGTATCCTGTAAACGTTTATTATATCTACAGATAATAAAATCGATTTGGACCTATGGTATATTCAACTTTGGGGATGTGCCAAGGTTTCAAATCGTAACAAGATCCAGGCGAGACAAAACGTCATCCTACGTGCCGTAGTTCACGCATAAACTCACGTAACGACGATATATTCATCGTGATTTGCAGATAAAATTTGTTGATGATGTCGTCAAATATTTCGCAAAAAAACACGAGTATATCATGCCAATGCAGAAGCAACTAAACTTCTGGATATCGAATCAATCTGACGCCTTAAACGCATATTTTCTAAATAGTATTTTTTAAGGAAGGTTTTTTAGCCGATGGGTTAAATTCCTAAATACGTTATTTCTTTTGTCGTCTAACAAGACAAATTCTGTGTTAGACGATAAACTTATTAATATAGAGTTATTTATTTAACGTAAGTTAAGATTGTAGCAATAATAAATAGTAAAAAAAAAATTAATCTGTCGTGTTTTTTAAAATTAATTTAAATTGTCAATAAGAAAAGCGATTTAAGTAAATTTATTTGGATTTTGAAATATAGGGTGACCCGGAGAAGACGGAGTTGTTTTTTGAATAACTCAAAAACTACTCGACAAACATTTTCGAATGAAATTTTATTTAAAAATAGGAAAACGAGAGATTAGTTTATAATCATTTGTGGAATACAATATCGTTCAGATGACCGCTCTTTGCAAAAAATACATTCATTCAGTACAAAATTTAAGAAACATAGGTCGCTGAAGTTTTTAATTTTTTCAGAAATACGAGTTTTTAAGTCTTCCAGATTTGGTAAACGTGTTTTTCGCGAACGCGGCCATTAAGGTATGATCACACACACACACAGAAAAAATCGGTTTTGAATTTTGTTCGGAACTTTCTTTGTACTGTTGCGATCGATTCGCTCTGAAATGGGACATAAGACTGATCGTGCGATAACTTTCGCAGAATAATTTAATTTCGCATAAAAATAAACAAAAGCGTACTCTCGTCGAAAATAATCCTTATTGTTATTATCTTAATGTTATAAATTTTACTGATTGCGTTGCCCAAAAAATATTCACGCACGGAATGGTTTAATTAGAGTAATTTAATCGACTCGAGGATTGATTCGTTAACCGCACCAATTACGAACAATGAGTTTTTTTTTAATAATCTGTATAAACCTATATATATATATATATCATCACAATATATGATATATAGATCAGCTGAACGATTTTATATTTTTCACATTTATTAGATTAAAGCAACGTTCTAAACTTTCGAATTTTACAAGCGGTATATTCGCCGCTTATTTAAAAATTATTCGAATAAATATTATAATGTATTCATTTGTTATCAAAAGACCGCCCACCTAACAGTTTATTCTGCGTACAGCATAATATAAACTAAGCAAAATATTTAATAACATCGACGTATTCCTACCGATGAAATGTTGCTCAATGAGAACAAATTTACCACGTACAAATGTAGTTCGCAAAAATTAATTTCGAATTGCTTCGTTCATCAAAATCCAACCAACACTTATTCGCAAATGCGTCGTAATATATTTTTTAAACGTATTGAAAAAAAATAAAATATCGAAAATTTTGAGGCCGATGAAAAGAACAGACATGGTCCGGTATTCAAATTACAATTTTATTTGGACATAATAAAGTGAATGTAGAGAATTCCGTAATACGAGAAAAAATAACGCTCTCAGCGAAGAAACGAGGTATTTTGAACATTTTTTTTAAACATAACTCGTGTAAATTATATATATATATATATATATATATATATATATATATATATATTTATACATACCGTTCGAACAAATGGAATAATTTTACCCACGACTCCAAATTAATCTTCGTCGCTGGATGCCGGAGTAGTTTCGGATGATTCATCATCGTGACTAGACGCATCATCGTCCGATTCGTCGTCGGTATCATCGGTGGTCTTTTTCGATTTCTTTTTCGGTTTTTTCTCTTCTTCCGAATCGCTTTCTTTTTTACGTTTAGGAATAGATTTCGAAGATGATAATGCAACGTTATTTTTCTTGTTCGTCTGCTTATTAGACGTTTTCTGATCCTTTTCACTGGCCGAACTGGATTCGTAACCGTCGCTGCTACTACCGGTATCCGGTTTTTTCTTGCTGCTCGTTTCAACGCGTTCAGTCTTTTTCTTCAATACGTCTTCCTTTGTCGCGTTCGATTTCGAAACAGCTGCTGCAGGTTTTTTCTCTTTCTGTAATAAAATTCGATTTAATTTACAGCAGGTTTTAGGTATATTTATAGAAAACGCGCTTTATCTTTCATACGCGAAAAATCGCGGTGCAATAGAAAAGTTGCATGGTTGCGCAACCACCGGAGAAATATCCAGAACAGTATAAAAATTGTTGATTAGTTAAAAGTGCTAATTATTTTACGGAGACCAAACAAAATAAGCGAATTTTTAATTAGATTTTTCGTAGAATATATTATAAAAAGTAAACATCTTTGAAGAATTGTTTTGAAATGCTTAGTTACAACGGTTGGTGGTTGCACGCTCGATGCAACCTAAAGAAGGCACCAGAAAGCCGTAAAAAAATGTTATACAGTGATTTTGCGCCTAATGCTAGTATGGGTGTAGAGTTGACAGAGTTTACATAGAGATGTATTAGCGACCGCTCGTTTTGTGCAACCAGAATTCTTAAAGTATACACACACTTGACGCGACAGAATATGCGTGATTATACTACCGGCTAACAAACGAAGAGTCTATGACTTATATTTCATCTATTTCCCCAGATTAGTTTTTCTTATTCTAATTTCTATCGGTGTTTCTTCCTTTTACCGGGTACACTGCGTGTGGTGAATTGTTTCGTCGTCTTTCTCCAGATTATGTGGTTTGTATTATTACTGACCGATGTTAATATATGTAGAATTTTTTCCTAACTGAAGCTTTATATTATTTTATTTTCAGAGGATTGTTTTGTGAAAAAATAAGAATACTTAACTATTATACGTGGTTTATAGAATTGTCTCGTGTTAGTATTTTGAAATTTTTTATACTTTTCTAATTGTATACATTTTGTACTTATTCGCGCGGAAATAAATTTGTAATATATTTTGGTTTAATAATACAATTTTTGATCTTGGAATTCATAATCCAACTTTGTAATTTTTTTTTTTTTTTTTATTATCTTGTATTTGTATTACACTATTATATTATTAATGTTACTTAGTGATGATGTGTGAAATAAACAATTTTTTTTTTGTGTGTATGGTGTGGAGGGAGGTTAAGTTGTAATTGTAACTGTTAGGTTTTTTAACCACGAACCACCATTCATATATATATATATATATATATTGTAAAAAGACGATCGTACTATAAAAATTGATGAAACAGAAGAATATATACATCTTTATCTTTCTTGCCATGTCCGCTTAGCGGACGTTAGTTAGCGACTAAATGGTGTTAAAAAAGTTCTCTATTTGTGACCACATCCGTCAATTTACATATTTCTTAAATTCCCGTCCGACATTTTTAACGCTCACCGAAAATTAAACTCATGGTTATAGATTAAGTAAATAAATTACAAAACACAGTTTCTGAACGAGTTGTCACTATTTATGAAAATAATACGTATCCTATGTACACAAGTTTTAGCTTTATAGTTTAGTATGATTTATTTGCATATGAAGAGAAGCGAGAATTTTCTATTATAACTGAAAGTTAATTATGAAATAATTATATATATGCTATTATATATATATATATATATATAAAATTATTTCATAATTAACTTTCAGTTATAATAAGATAATTTTGTTTATTGTGGTAAGGATGTATATTAGTTAACAACATAAGTTGTGTGTAACTTTTATAATAAAATATTTGTTCATTTATAGTTTAGTAGAAAAAAATCTTCACTTATTTTTAATAACACACAATTAACAACATAGCATTTTTATATATTCGAAAAAAAAAGAAACAAAAATAATTTGCGTCTTTGTTTGGTGTAATTTAGTTGAGTATATATATATATGTATATATATACATCAGTCCTAAGACTGGTTTGCTAATTTCTTCCACAACTGACGGTTTTCTGTTTTCCTCTTTATATCCGTATATCCTGTGCTACCAGTGTCTTCTATTAGTTGCTGTGTATATTGATTTCTTGGTCTTCCCTTTCCGCCATTCATCCGTCCTTCTATAATTATCTTTAATAGACTTTCATGTCTTAAAATGTGACCGACCATATTAGTTTTTCGTTTTATTATTTTTTCCCATAATGTTTTTCACTGCCATCTCTGGTGATTTTACTACCCAAGTAATGAAATTCATTCACTTCTTGTATTTTAACACATTCTATATCTGCACTTATTTTCTTTCGACTACTATTTTTATCGCATATCATAATTTTTATTTTTATTTATTCGCATTCCATATTTCTTAAATACATCTTCCATTATTTTTAATGTTTCTTATATATAAAGGTAAAAGGTGAATTTAAAACAGCTCAACAAAGAAATATTTATTAAAAACCATTTCAAAATATAATTTAACAGTAGTGTAGTAGTATTACGAGAGTATCCGACTTAACACGACAATAACCGACAGTTTCTGGCAGTCTATCTACTCTATATTCTATCCGATATACGGGTACAGATAGTAACAACATACTCGGAATTTACGGAGTACTCGGAAGTAAAGAAGAAACGAAATAGTGAAAAGTAACGAATTCATCAGAAATCAAGTACTCGTTATATTCTTTGGTTACTTTTCATTTATTACTAGTTATTAGACGACAGATTCCCATCATGTTAACTAATGCGTTCGATAATAGATAAGAAATGATGATGAATCTTTATTAGGCGGAACAATATATAGAGAGTACTTACTTGTTTGGCCGTAGCTTGTGATTTTTTGTCGGAATCGGAATCGGAGCTGGTATCGTCGTCTTCGATGAATTCTTTGGATAAATAATTCGATCCGCTACCGGCTTTAACCGGCGAAATACCGACCGGTTTTTTCGTCTTTTTCTTTTTAGACGAACTTTCTTGATCGCTTCCAGCAGCAGCAGCAGCCGTTGCGGCGCGTTTAGTTGCCGACGCAGCTGCCGCGCCGCTTTCTAAATACTCCTTCATGGCTTCGTTGTATTTATCTTTGGCTTTCGCCGCTTTCTTTTCCCATTGCTAAACAGTTTATCAAAATAAAAAAACTTCGATTCACTTTTAGTAATATTGAATGAATAGCGACAACAAATTTTCTAAATTCGACGATTAAAATTACCGAGAGTAAATCGTATATTTATCGAAAACACTGCTAACAAAACGAATCATTCGTTCAACTTAAGATAATCAAATTAACCAATTTAAGATATTATGTTCTGTAACAACCATGCTTGTTACATTATTAGTATTAGTGAGCGATTAAAAGCTGATAAATAGAAAGTAGAATTAAAATTTATATTTGGAAGTTTAAATTTAATAACATGTACGTGAAAGTGAATTATGAGAAAAAGAAATAGTGGACTTATATATGTACGTGTGTATGTACATCCGGTCGGCGTCGCGAACGTGACTTTCCCAAAGGAAATATAATAAAAAGGAAATAGAATGGAGCTAGACTGATATAAGTATAGGTATATATGTATTGGGGAAAGCACACTGGCGCCGGTAAGATTAGAGTTGTAAAAGATTCATCAAAGTTAGTATAGAAAAAATACCGAGAGGATATATATATAATAAATTAAGAATTGATAGCAAGAGCAGACGAAAGGAGATAAATATAGCTCATAAAATAGGCTCAGTCGGCATTTTGGTCAAAGACCAAAAGAAACAGCTCCGAATTTTCTGATTGGCTATCCCAAAAGAGAAATCGGAGAGTTCCGCCGAAAACAGTCAATTTAGGAAATTTTTAATATCTATAGAATTCCTAGAAAAGCAAGTATGTTGAGTATATATATATATGTTATGTTACCTGATGCTGGCCGCCGTACTAATAACTATGTATAAGACTATATGTGTATATATGTATAAGTATATAACCCTAATATATAAGGGACAATGGAACTTGTCCTTGGTTCAACTATTTTCGTCGAAAACGGACAAAAAACCATAAAGATGAGAAAAGGTCTGAAAATAATATAATGGAAAAGAAACCGGCATTTCATAAAAAGTAAAAGAAATAATAAGTATAATAATGATAAAATACCTGTGTCGCCTCTGGAGTCCTGGAGAGTAATAAAAAGACCAGTTTTGTCGAAGTTTAGTTCGTCAGTTTAGTCAGTTAGTCAGTTTTTGAGTGGAGTAAGAGTAAGTCGAAGTAGCAGACACGTTAAGTCGGATCGTTCGTCTGTCCAAGAAGGGAGGATAGACCGTCGGGACTTCGATCGCGAAGCCTAGCCATCCAGGTTAAGGAAAAGTTCCGTTGTTATAAAAAATAAGTGATTTTAATTTGTACGCGAATAAAGCAATTAATTTAATAGTACGTTTATATGTGGATAGTTAATCGTAATTTTTATGCGAAAAATAAAATAAAATTAAAATAAATTTTATCGGAAATAATAAATGCGTATTATTTCTTTCGTTTTTATTCAATTTATTTAATAATCGGTCATGGGCCTCTCCCATGTGGCATCCCGGACATACCTCAAAGGAGCAAAGCAAATCAGAAAGTCGGTAACGTTATATATTTAATATTTATATCTGAATATTTAGGTATATAACGTAAATATATATATATATATGCTAACGATCTGTAGATATATATATGTATATGTATATCGTACGGGTCGTTACAGTTCATATAGATAAAATTGCACGGATAAACTAAACAACAGGGAAAACCCGTTATTAAATAAATATAATCTTAAAATAATGAAAAAATGCGGACGAGTTCTTATAGCGAAGAAATAGAAAATGAAAAAAATTTAACGGCCTATGCTCGAAAAAGTCTTCGAAAATTTTTTAAAGACCGAATGAATGTATTGTTGCAAATGGCGGTCGTCTGAATGATATTGTGTTCCACAAATGATTGTTAGCTATTCTATCGTTTTCCTATTTTTAAATAAAATTTCATTCAAAAACTTTGATCTAGTAGTTTTTGAGTTATTCAAAAAACAACAAAACCAGGCTTCGTCTCTGGGTCACCCTATATTTTTAATATAATTATGATGTCTCAGTATATGTTCTTGAAGTTTCAATTTCCAGTTTTCAATGTGACTTATTAAATTTCTTTACTCTCGTATCTGTTCTAGAATTTTTTCATTCGTTTTCTTTTCTATCCGGACCGTGTTCTTTATTCGGCACAGGTTCCACATCTTGATTGAATTCTCTTAAGTCGTTAGGCCTAAATTTACACAATCATAAGAAATCCTCTTAATACGATGGAAGTACTTTTTGGTGTAGCTTGGTGTTTAAGATAAATTTCGTTTGTAATCGATCGTATATAGTATAAGTCTAGATGTGTATGTGCGCGCGCGCGTAACTGTTTGATAATTCGTAGGCATCACCCTAGAAAGGTTATCGCGACTTTTAATCCGCTAGTGATTCTGTGTGATTTTCTGTCATTTGACGCGATTCTGAGAATGAGAAACTTGTTGTACGGCACACAATATTCGTCCATCCAATAGGTACTGGTGGTCGTTTTCCATTAATCCTGTAACATCGATTAATTTGTACTTCTTGTTCTCCATGAAATTTTGAAGATTCGCCTTTAACACAGTATTTCGAAGCTATTGATACTTTTCCGGTCTATATTTTTAGTGTCCATGTCTCCGATACATATAACATCATGGAAAATAGTGTTTTTTTTTTTTTTTTGACCTGTACCATTGGTTTCTAGAATGATTTTCTTGTTTTAAGCTATAATAGTTGGCTTATTATACTTCTATATTATTCTGGACTATAAACTTATATATGATTTTGACAGGATCTTCGTTGTTTGGATTATTTACTATCGATTCTATCTTTAGAGGGAGTGTGTGTTTGTATTTTAATAATTCCCGTATCATATTATTTCGATTTCGTTTGTACTTCTCGCATTTCCATATTATATGGTTGATATCCTATTGACATTTATCGCATAGACAATTTTGAATTATGTGTATTCGAGATAGATATACGGGTGTTTTATTATGTCCTATTCTTAATCGGATAATTGTTGTGAACAAATTTTTGCTATACTGTAGTGAACTATATCAATTTTTATTTGTGGGATATATTTTGACATTTGTTACCAATTTTGCTGCGTTATCTACTATTTCATTCCTATATATACCGCAGTGTATCCACATCAATATGTAATTGTTGATTTGTTATTCTGTATTTTTCCATGTATGGTTTTTATTTTAGCGACAATATTGTCTTGTATTAATGGCAATCAATGCTGTCATTACTATAGATTTTCTTTGTTTTTTTATCTCTGAGATAGTCATGTACTTTGTATATGGCATATATTTCAGTGCTTGTGAATGAACCAGCGTATTTTATTCTGAAGGTTCGTATAGATCTATATTTTCATGATATATTGCTGCTTGGCATCTATTAATGTCTATAGATCCATCAGTATAAATCCGTTCGTGGTTAGGAAACTGATTAAATAATGTATGTTTTTATTTAATATTTTCCCTTATGCTGTTGTCCTTTCGAATGTTGTACCGTCTTTATCAAAGCGCTCTTGGCAATCTCATTCAAACTGTTATTATTGCATATAATACAAATTGTGATTTAATTCATTTTTTATCTTTTTAGGCCTATAAATTATATGAACATTAAATGCTGGAAGAAATACAATTGCAATTAAATAAAAATAACACCAGATATATTTGTTGCTACGTAATTTCTAAATTTCCAATTAGTTTTTTTTTTTTTTAAATCGAACAATACGGCCAACATCGAAGAACAGAACGTGGCTTACCTCTTTATCCGAGTTACTCAAAGTTTTCCACATTTCCCCGCCTTTCTTTCCGATCTCAGCAAACGTAATACCCGGATTATCCGATTTAATTTGATCTCTGGTTTCATTAAACCATAACATGTAAGCGGTAGGCGGACGTTTTGGCTTATTTTCATCTTTCGTCTTTTTCTTATGTTCTTTCTTTTCCTAAAAATAAGATTTCAGTAATAATTGATAATCATGATAATGAGAAACATGTTAACAATAATTTTATAATTTAATTTTTCTACGACTGTAACCAACATATGTTTATTATCCGTAAAATATTATTATCAATCGAACGGAAAACATGTTAATAATAATTTTATAATTTAACTTTTTCATAAGTCAAAAATACTTAACGTGCGTTATATCCACATATGATTGTTATCCGTAAAATATTATTAATCCAATGGAAATTGTTGAACAGAATGCTCTTATCGCGTGTATATATATATATATATATATATATATATATATATATATATATATATATATATATATATATATATATATATTAGTGGTAAAAAATAATATATTAGCAGTTGCAGACGTCACAGTTCAGAAAAAATAAGAAAATTCAAAATCGAGCCACAAATACTTTTGCTGTTTTTTATATTAAGTTTTCATCGTATATACGCTACAGCAATTATAAGAAACAAGCAAGCTTAGCACGCTGCAAGACCATTCAATTATTAAACTACATAAAGTTTTTTTTACAGCGAGAAATTCCTGTTTCGGTTTGGATAAATTCCGTGTGTGAGTAAATATCTATAGTTTATTAATCGGTTAATATGCGTGTGTATGTAGTGTATAGAACGACAGACGTTGCAACGCACACTAATATGTAACATGAACTCAACAAAATCCTCTATGCAGGATATCATTGAAGCTAATGACAAAACTAACATTTTAGCTGAACACTGGTGTGGTAAAATTTAAGTCGAACCCGGATACGAAAAGAAGAAGGAGAATGTGTGTGTGTGTATACTTGTAAATACGTGTACTTGTAGCTACATTTTGTTTAATGTTCTTTTCAATTTTTAAATTATTCATTGTACTATTTAATAACTATAAGTCTACACTAAAATTGATTTTTTTCATCTATTCCGTGGGCTCTATTACAATAAATTAAGGAATATATATATAAATGTAATATATACAATGCATACGTGTAGAATATAACACTTTATGCATTTCGATTAAATTTGAAGTGAATCGAGTCGTTGTCTATTGTTTTTAATTTTCGTCCATGTTACAGCGATTTTTAATGTTCTCAAGCGCAATTAATACAAACATCACAAAGTGTACCTGTCTTGCATTGGGCAAAAATAAAGAACACTTTTTATACATCATTACAATTATTGCACGAATTTGATTAATAAATTTGATATTACTTCTTAAACAGCGCTATTTAATTATCGCGTTTCCTTCCTAAATAAATTAATATTAGAAAACTATAAATAGGTAAACTAACGGATTTTTCTTTTTTCGGTTTCGGCTTTGGTTTTGGTTTATCTTTCTGAGCAGTTTTCTTCGATTTTGATTCATCTCCTGATGCTTCTTCATCATCAGAATCAGAACTAACAGCATCCGAGTCGTACCTATAAAAATAAAATTTAAAACAAAAATTATATAGCTATTAGTTTCTTTTATTTACACGACTAAAATGTTTGTGTATAACGTTGATCAACGCAAACGATATATGGCACATTTTATTTATAAGCTACTTTTAAAGTAAACGTTATTATAATCAGTAATGTTGCCAAGAGTTCGATTAAAATTAAATCGTTCGACAATGCTATTTAAACACAAATTGTATATATATATTTTTTTTTTGGAATGTATATGTCTAACGGTTGGAGTGATTCTCCAGCGAGTTTTATTACGACACAGCAACATCAAGATAATGTATTAATGTGTGGATGGTTTAAACTATTTTTATTAACGCAAAAATATTTATATATACACATTAAAATGTTCACGAATTCATTGTAACGTAAAATGTAACAATATTTAGTATTAGCCGAAATAAAATTAATAAACAGTCCAAAGGCAAACTAATTTAAACATTTGAGTACTACCGTTATTTTTATATTTTATAAAATGTCAACTTATAATTAATTTTAACCATGATAACAAATAAATCAACAAAAACAAAAAAGTAAATATATTATAAAAAACTACACACGTCCATATATATATATTATTCTTTTGTGCGTGTGCATTTCTAAACGGCTGGACCGATTTTGATGACATTTTTTGTGTGTTCCGATGGATTCGAGAATGGTTTAGATTCACAATTCGGTCCATTGGAAAATGTTGTATTTAACTAATCGTTTATTTATAAATTTTGTTAATTTCGGAGTGGGTTACATATTCGGCAGACAGCGCTGCGATCGCAGTGTCGAATATTCGAAAATATTTTCTTTTAATTTCAGTTTGTCCCCAGACTATTGGGGCGCGCTGCTATCGGATTCAGACAAATTTTTTAACTTTCCGTCATTATCGCCTTAAAATAAATCACGTGCTAATTGAAATATTACCGTAAGTTGTAATTAGTGTGTGAAGGGTTTTGAAGTGTACGTAAAAAACTATACATTTTTACAAATTTAGGGCGGTATCAAAGTGATATTTTACATGATTTTCTAAAAAAATAAATACGTGCATTGATTAACAACCATCCTAACTTACAAATTTATGCGTGTTAATCGATTTCGTAACGCATTTTTAAAATTGTTTTTATTTTAAATTATTACTTATCAGAAATATTTTATATATATATATATATATATATTAGTGTCCGACCGAAACAAGATTTTCAGCCGAAACCGAAACTTATTTGGACATATTAAACTTTCTATTGTATATTAAAATCTGGTGTATTTTATATACAAATACAGACAATTAACTCATGTAAAATACAATAAAAAGTAATAGTTGCAATATTTAACAAAGATAGTTATTATTTATGTTATATTCACAATTTGACATTAAATAATAAATTGAAATTAGATTTAATATTCGTAATTAAAAAGTCTTATATTGTACGCTAAGAAAAGTAATTTTTCTTCGTTTTCGCCAAGCAGGTTACTCCGACGATCTGCGCATATTTGTCCAGCGGCACTAAACAACTGCTCGCTGGGAACACTAGTAGGTGGAGCAGAAAGATACTTTAAAACGGCTTTTCTCAGGGTAGAATATGGACTACTGTTCCAATAACAATCTATGTCAGCATTGCGTTGCAATAATGGCTCCGACAGATAAGATTGAATTATTTTTTCCAAAACAGTTTTTTGATCTTCAGATATGGTTACCTGCATCTGTTTAGGAATATTATCGTGTATATCCCAAAGACTCTCTATTTCTTGCTGTAGGTTGGAGGCTGGTAATACCAATTCTGTAGAAACTGAGGGAACATTTTCTCCACCACCAGAAAGTATCGGATCCTCTACGTCGTCGTCATCCTCTGTCAAAAAAAGATATTATTTCTCTCATTGCAGCATCCACTTCATTGGAATAGAGATATTTCGATTTAAATCTTGGGTCCAGCATTGTCGCAGCCATCAATGAAGGGGTGCGTTTTTATAAAAGAAAATTTGGTATTCAATGACTCGTACAACGAGTTTTTCATATTTGTCAGCATCTCATCTTCTTTTTCGGATCGAACTTGTAGCTGCGCTTTAATAATGATATCAAAGGTATTACTATTGATATGCATGCGCCATCAAATGATAAATCAAGTGTGGCCTCATAGAAAAATTTCAAACAGACTGTGAGGTTCGTTAAAACATTCCATTCATTACATAAAAGAGTATCAATTTTACCATAAGTATATTGGTAATTAAACACAAGTTATAACCGGAAGTTAGCCGAACGACGCGCAACAATTAATGAGTCATAATTACACTAAGTTTCGGTGCGGCCGAAGTTTCGGCTAATATTTGGCCGAAACCGAAACTGTCGCCGAAACTCGATTTTTTGCCCGAAACTAGCCGAAACCGAACCTTCGGTCGGTCTTTATATATATATAAAAGTAAAAAATAAAATTATACATTAATTATCTAAAATTGTACGTAATAACTTCTTTTAAATAAAAATTTTCATCAAAACGGTCTAGATTGTAACAACTTATTAAAAAAATAAAAAAGTATGAAATTTACGAATCCAAGATGTGTGTAGAGGGCAACGTTTGTCAGGTCCGCTAGTGTATATATATTATATAGTATGCTGCTGGCTTTATTATTTGAAAAGCATAACGTGATTATCGAGTTGTTTCTTATCCTTTGAATACAGATATTTTTAGCAAATTTTTTGATTTTCGAGATAACTGGTTAAATCACATCGAAACATCAGGATCAATTATGTAAAATTTTCATTAAAAATATTTTATAATTTCCTCTTTCGTAATCTGCAAATGGAACATTATTATCATTAATGATAAAACTTACTCTTCCGGCACATCATCCGCGTCTTCGGCATTTTCAGGATCGAAATCTTCGTCCGTACTTTCATCATCATCGTCATCATCTTCATCATCTCTTTCTTTACCTTCTCGTTTTACTCTTTCCAAATACGCGTCTGGCGCATCACCGTCATCGTCATCTCCATCATCAACGTAGGTAGGTTTATCCTGCGTTGACGTATTAACAATTACACAGTGTCATATTATAATTTTAAATTAAAGCATAAAAACCAACAAATAATAAGTAAATTTTCATAACCGCTACTAAAGTACTAAGTACGAATTTTGTAATCTAATTTTTCATTTTAATGGATATTAACAGAACAACACACATGTAAATGAGATTATGAAAAAATAAACGCTCTTTGAATTTTATTTTTAAAAAAATGTTTTTACCAGATATTTTTTTTATCCCGTACGATAGTTTATTTTTAAAATTGTCCCATTTATGTCAACATATTAAAATAACCGTCTCTTTGCAAAACAACAAATAAATATTAGAAACATAAATAAATAAAAAATATTAAAAGTAATTGCTAGTTAGTAGGAAAAAACTAAAAAAAAAGTATAATTATTGAAAAAAGAAAAAAATATACGCAAAAAATTACAATTTAAAAAAAAGAATTAAATAAAAAAAATGAAGTGAAATAAAAAAAAATGAAGTGAAATAAATTAACGAAAATTTGCATTTAAAAATATTATAAAAATCTCTGCTTTGATCTTGTATGTTTATATTTAGTGAACGTAAATTGTAGTAGCCTGGAATTATCATAGCAGTAATCAAATTATTTTTATGCGAATTGCATTTATTAAAAAAAAATTGGAAAAGCGAGAGAATGTAATTCTTAATATAGATAGGGAAAGCTCTATATTAAGAATAAACGTTTATTCTGGATTAAATGTAGCTGTTTGTACTTGGAGTCCAGAACACTAGACTAGACAAAAGTATGTTAGGACGGGACGAATCAATTATGTAAGATTAACTTATTTTGAATGTTTAAATGTGATTTGCTATTAAACAGCTGGGTAAATAGTACGTTTGCTTTGTTTTACCAGTCGCAGATTTTAAAATGCTCCGAGAAGTTCGGCCTGTTATCAAGAAGAAATATGCCAAATTATGTTTACCACGAATAGAGATGTACGAAATAATAGAATATAAGAACGTATTATTATTAAAGCGACATATTTACGCGTACTTACACCTTGGCTTTTTGTTTTAACTTTTAATTTTTTCCCGACTATATAATTATATAAGTTACTGTACTCTTCTTTTTCGATACTACTAAATGTATGTATCACGCTAGATTTTAATTCGATTTCCAAATCGAATGATCTGAAATAAGAACGAAAAATAGCGTTAATATAATTGCACCACCATTACGCGTATCCATATGTCGAAAAGAACATTTTTTTTTTTTTTGTTTAACCATTACCTAGTACTGCCTCCACTACGTGCAAAATTGACGCAAGAGATTTCTTCGAAACGTATGTGTACAGGAGGTTTGTGAACGTAAATAAATCCTCTTTCCAATGGATATAAATATCCGGCGGCGGCTTTGTAAGAGCAAGACACTGCCGAGGTGCCGGAATTTCTGAGTAAAACAAATACAAATTTATTTAACGCGCGCGAAGTTATGGTATTCAAAAACAAGATATCGTTTTCAAACAAAGTAAGTCGTATGTGCTAAATTAATAGATCAAAACACTTTTACAATGTGATTATTAATGTTTTATTTCACGCAAATTTGTAAGTATGAAGAATTGTAGCGAATATTCCGATTTAAAAACTAGGATTTTTTTCTATCTAAAACACGACGACAAGTGAATTATCGAACTTACTTTTAGAGATATTTTTTGATTAAATCGACTCACCCATTGGTTCAATTAGTTAACATATACTTCGAAATCAACACAATCTAAACAGATTTATTTATTTTTTCCGTCTAATAAAATTAAAATTATTATTAATTAATTTATGTTCAGATGATTTTCGATCTATTCGTTATGCAGGTTTTTCGTAAAAACTTCGTCATTACCAAATTCTATTTGTTAACTTTTTAACAATATCGACTGCAACGACAATGTTTTCGACCATCTAACGGCTGTTATTATGCGTCTCTTTCAAATTCTCTCATCTTTAATATTCAATGGTTTAGTAAAAAAATTATTTCGATAAATCGAATAGTATTCTATTCATTCGAAAATATTATGTATTATACTATATAATACAGGATTATTTACATGTATTAAATTTTCTTACCCTTTGAAAGAACCTGGAGTTGTTATCTTGCGATTTATTAGTACACGCATAATTTTACTAACAACCTCGTAAGTTGAACCTGATAATTCTTTACTAATTTTATTATCGTATTTATACTTAATGTCATCCCTGAAACAAAACAAAAAATGTTCTACTTTAAATGATTACAAACCTCAATATTTATAATAAAATTCGATAACATAAATATGCGTGACTCCCATAAAAGACAACAAAATTAAATTATACTCGTTACACGGATGTGTGTAAAAATATACATAATAAAATCCACAATTCGTAAGTGCAATATATAAAGCGGTGATTTTATACACGTCCGAAGTGAAATTACAAAATTGATGCGAATAATAAAGATACGGTTTATTAAAATTTTATTTCGTGTATTTGAATATTCGTTTCCTAAAAATAAGTAAGCCCAAAAAAACAATGTGGGGTTGTAAAATTATGTTTATTTTAAAGGCGTACATATTAGAACCGGGGTATGCAAAGTGTGAAGTTGATTTTTCAACGGAATATGCGTTTGCAGCATTTCAAAGAAAAATAATTGTATGCGGCATCTGTCGAAATCTATGAATATAATTGTATAGAATAGGAAGAAATTATATTCCACTATTTAAATCATTTGATATAGGATCGTACAATCATGCACTAAACATCAAAATTTAAATAGCGCGGTGCTAGCTGAAAATTTAAAAAATAACATTAATATCACCAATTAAATTATATATGAAAAGACAGGTTCGTTAGAAGCTAATATTTATGATTACAAAAGTATCTTCGTTAGAATTTAATTCTATGTGCAGTATAAATTTATTATTCATTTATACGTCGTATTAACATTATTTAATCTGATGTTATGCGTAGTGTTTTTTTTTATCGTAGGATCCAGCAGGTATATCACCAAGATGAAAAAAATATTAATTACGCACGATTAATAAAATACATTCGAAAAATTATTAAAATTTTTAAAGAATATAATATAAATGTAAAAATAAGTAACAATGGAACTGTATTTAAATCAATTTGTCATAATAATATAAAAACTAATTAAATATTTAAAAAATCAGCAGTATATAAGTTAAACTACACAAAATGAGATAGATAGGGAAATTATCACTAAGTTAAACATTTACCAAATGAAAATAATGATGTCACTGAATATAAACAACATTTAGCATAGTCGTTGAAAATAAAATTAGAAATAAAAAACAATTAGAAAAGAATTGAATTCACACCTATCGACACAGACGGCTCTAAATCAATCGCACACGTTGGAACAGCCTTTATTATTCCTTCCTTCCACATTGTTAAAAGTTTACTCTCTTGCGAATTTCTTCTATCTTTACTGCAAAGGCTGTAGTATCCTTCATTCTCGCCATTTTGTCCTTTCTAACCAATTATCTAAAAGAATTTTTATCTTTTCAGATTCCAGAAGTTGTTTCTCTGCATTCAAATTTTCAAACTACAACCCCGATTCCTCTCCCATAATACTGAAAATTCGCAATCGTCACTCTTCTTCAGGATGTTGGTGTCTCCACTAAGTTTATATAGATTTCCGGTCACTACGAAATTAGCGGAAAATTTTCTCGCTGACTACTATGCCCACTCTCCTTTTCTTTTTGGACTGTTCATCGCTTATTCACCACGCATTAATCTTCTCTCCATTGGTAAAACTGTCCACAAGGAACAGTGGAAAGTGGTCTGGAATAACCCTTATAATGTCTCACATTACAAATTGCTTCAAACTGATCTTCCATGCTTATCCTGGTTTTACAATATAGAGTGTAACACCCCTACTTTTGAATTCCATATCGGGCAAAGTCAATTATATAATTATTATTTTCTATTATTATTATTAGAATTTTATGCTGACATTTATATATATATATATATATACGGATCGGTATGAGGTCGTGTCCCGTAGGATGCCATATTGCCCGTAAACGATAAATTTGATTAAAAAAACTTCAATAATAAAATTGTAAAATTATGTATTTTTATAATAATATTTATTCACACTCACAGAAACATCGTAATAAGATCGATCACAATAGGTAAACGTAACGCCGACACAATTATTAATATTAAAATATGACGATCGAAACTGAACTAAAATTGATTAAATTAAAACTAAACTGACTCAAAATTAAACTGAATTAGACTGAACTGAACTATACTGAACTTATTAATAATCGAACATTTCCTTTTACACTAATAAATGTGCATATATATACACATATACATATATACACGCCTAATTAGAACTTTCTAGATTTTTCTAGAGAGATTCGCTTATTATTATTGTATATACTTATGGAACTTCTAGAAAATCTTTGTATTTTCACATATGTGTGAGTGTATTTTTTGATTGGTTTAACACAATTTTTAATATCCAATCATAAACGTGATTTTGCCGGCGTAGTAATTATCTTGTCATTTAATATATTGTAATATTTGTGTGCGTGTGTGTATTTCCATTATTAATACGTCGATCAGACGATTTTCAATAGCCAATCAAAATGTGTTAAATTTCTCTTCATTTTCTCATGGAAAAATTAGGCATATACTTACACACACATATATATATACACATACATACACATATACTTATTGTGTAACTAGACGACGAGAAAGCTACAGAATGGTTAATAAACCTTGTGTGTCATCTTAACTTACTATTGACCCTTCAACATAACTATTTTCTATCTTCAACCTCGTCATTATCATTATTCTTTTTACTTATTTTTTAATTCTCAAACTCATCTTATTTATTTATTTAATCATTAACATGTAATAACATAGTTGTAACAACAGATGCTAACTAAAGTCGTCCATTCATAATCGCCATATGCAGACTACGATTCGGAAAAAATCGTCTTCCTTCTTCATTATTCCAAATGAACCTTACTTTCTCCCTACTGCTCAAGATGCTGGCCTTATTGCCGACGTGAATCGCATATTTATTGGATGTTCCTATTATCTCTCTTCTCGTAACATATTGTACAATCAAATTAAATCCGCATAAATTCCTTTCCCTATAATATGTCTTACTTGCTATTCGTAATGTGCGCATTTATATTTGTCTATATAAGTTCATTCGTGAATGTAGCTTAGCGATATAATCACTATATATTTAATCAATATTTTATATTATAATTTGTAATGGGTAAACATTGTGGAAGCCCACAAAAAAAAAAATAAACGTAGAAATAGTAATAGATTATTAAATAATGTGATTAACTTCGCTGAAATATTAACATTTTATAAATAAGCTTACTGCACTATTATATATAGGTGGGAGAGTGTTAATCCTAAAGAGTCGGTATGTTATGTACGCACCAATTGATCGGGCATAAGTAGTTATCATTTAGTTTTTTGGTAATGATATAATAGTCGAAAACCTTTGCGGTTAAATATATATTCTTTAAGTAACTTAATTTTACTAGTGATACAGTGTACTCAAGATTATGTTGTAAAAACAAATCAATCGTTACTAGTAAATAGCTAGAAATATTTTAAAAAGTTACTTACTCAGAAAACGGGAGTTCAATATTTGATTCTTCATCTTGCATAAATGAAAATACAACAAAGTGGTAACGAGTTTCGCCTCGCTTAATAGGTGGATCCAAATTAATCTGAAAATAAATTTTATTTCTATAATTGAAAAAATTCCCCTTGCAATCTGACCATATACTAGCAATTAGTTTAATAACGGGTGAACATGAAAGGAGAAATGCTCAACAGCAGTTCACATCATTTTAAGAATTTATATTTTTGTAAGGTCTAGAGGTTGAACTCCCTTCAATCGGTGTGAGTCTACGAAAGTGTTTAATAGTTCAGAAATCAGCGTATTTGGATCAGATTTAAGTCGAGCCGAATACGTTTTGGCAAATCTATTTACCTCGTTTCGTACATAAATAGTGTTGGGATCAGTGTGAAGCGTTGAGTAAGAAACATACCAGGGGATCCTAGTGCTCTGTCGTAATATTTTGTTCTGTACTGTCCGAATTATCCGAATATTGGTTGGTTTTGTGAAGTCTACCATACGTTCACGCAGGTTTAAGAATGGTGTTATATACTTGTATTTTATTCGCAAAGTAAATTTAACCAGTTCATTTGTTTTTACATCCAGTTCTTTTTTCTTCATCTGTATATGGTGTTTTCGCTTAAGTTTATCGTCAACATGAAAGCCTAGATACTTAACAGACATTTATGTATTGTTGAGATTTACTGGTGGGGCCAGAATTTTTCAATATCGATTTATTTTCATTTACTTTAAAATTTTTCAACTAATTTAGCAATTGTTCAACATCGTTTAATGGCGTTTGTAATGTACTGCTAGCTAATTGTGTACACTTATCACGTTAAAATAAAACAGTATCGTCGGTGAATGTAACAACTTGTACTTCAATGGATGTAAGTAAACACTAAGTACAGCGTGTGTTCAAGTATTGAACCTTGAGAGACGCCTGCTAGTATTAGATAAATTTCGAAGTGTTCATATCGTACTTGAAAATAATGACCTTGAAGATAGAAACACGAGAGTATGGGGGAAATCACGATTTTAACATGTATTTCAGACTGTCATGACACACCTTGTCGAGAAATACGACGAATACAGCTATCTTTTAAACTTTTTTTCAATAATATTTACCACACTGTGTAACTGGTCAAATGTAAAGTGTTATTTGAAAAACCTATTAATTTTCCCGTGACTTTAGATAGCATCGGTAATAAGGGAAATTAGTTGATAGGAAGAAATACTACATGGATCTTTTCCATTGATGTAACAAATAAAATACAATACACTGCTTCGTATTTAAATCACGAGAACGTTATATACTAATACAGATATCTGATAATTCTGAAATCATTTCAGTTTTGTTTAAAAATATTTCATACGTTTACAACTGTTTCAAGAATTAGTATTGCTGACAAGATTAATAAAATTTCATAAATATTAAAAAAGCTGTAACTGTTATTTTTTTTCTAAAATAGAAATATAGGAAGTCGCTAGATTTTATATTCAATTTCTGTTTCATAAATAACCGTTATAAAATTTAGAATATGTAATCTTTAAATACATACCACCAAAAACTGTTGTCGGCCATCTTTCGCGGGTAACAAAAAAAGTTTCACTACGGTGGACATTGGTACTTTATAATCAAAAGTTTTACCGTGAAGTTGAAAAAAGGAACTAAAGATAGTGAAATCGTATCGACCTCTAAAATGAAAAATTATATAATTTAATAGGTTATTAAGACCAATCACCTATCGTAAAATCATTTCAACTTTTAAAATAAAATAAAAAACAAAATAATTGTTTTAAAAATATAAAATCACTGTTCAAGTTATAATTTGATGAATGTATTTATTTTAAAAGTGTTACTATACTGATTTTGAGAAAGAACCAATTACCTAGGAGTGAGACATTGGACTTCCCTGAAAATGGCAACTGCATCTCCAGATACCGAAACAACGCTGGCCTGTTGCATAACACGTTTTTGAAATGCTTCTACCCGATCAATATCCCCAGCTAGATCAGACGAAGGTATATGAAATCTCATTTCCAATAAACTAACAGGAGCATCTTCGTTCTAATTATTAAGATAAAAAAATTAATTTCAAGAGAATGTTAATTTTTTAAGGAAGTTACTGATTTAGAATAAAATATTTCAAAAATTAATTGTAAAACAAAATTCGTTTAAAAATTATGCAAAATATGACCTAACAGTGCATTCTAATAAATTTTAATAAAGCAGATTTTAATTTTGTTAAGCAAAATATAGTTTACTTATTTTCATTTGTCTATATTTGGGCGATTCTCCTATCTTTAAAGATTATATTTTTTTAATACATCTCCGATATTGCCTACATTTACTATGTATGCTTATTATCATTATACAAAATAGCAAGCAATTGCAAATTTTAATTACATATTTAAGATTTTGTTTTAAAAATAATTACAAGTATTTCATTTGATTCCTTACTTTATTTTTATTATGTCTTATTTCGTACTTAGATAACTAAAATAATTGTTTGTTCGTTCACTTCTTCATTAATTTTTTGTGTATATTTTTATAATCAAATATTTTGTTTATAGTTATCATTTTTAGGCATTATTTTTCTATGCAAATTTATTTACTTCTGTATTTTATATTTTTACAATTCAAAATCCATTCCTAAATGACGTAGCTCATGTTATCGGATTTTGTTTCATTAATGATAAATGTCAGATTATTAGTCTTCTTAATTATGTTGTATGTGCATTTAAAAATTTTAGTGTATTAATTTTTTGTGTATATTTTTACAATCAAGTACTTTGTTTATAGTTATCATTTTTCTATGCAAATTTATTTACTTCTGTATTTTATATTTTTACAATTCAAAATCCATTCCTAAATGACGTAGGTCATGTTATCGGATTTTGTTTCATTAATGATTAATGTCAGATTATTAGTCTTCTTAATTATGTTGTATGTGCATTTAAAAATTTTAGTGAATACATCATATACTACTTTTCAGAATTTTTTAGGTAGCTTATCGTATTTCCCATTGCATGTAATATTTAACTTACTTATTTAGTTATTTATCATATTCTTTGAATTTTAATAGCATTTTAAATTTATTCAGCTCTATGTATTTCGTTTTTATTTTTTTCAAAAATCCGTCATTATATTTTAAAATCAAAATCAGACGAATGCCAAGGTTGCATTACGTGTTATTAACTTTAAAGTTTAATAAGTTTTATTATAAAAATGTTATTAATTCGCATTGAAATAACAGGAAATTGATTTTAAAAAATGATCATGTGTGGTCATAAGAAAAATATTAATTAAATTCATATTCTGTTGGTATTAAGTGTGTGAATAAAATACCTGATGAAATTCTAAAGTGACTTCATTTCTTCCAGTTGTACATTGCGATACATTGTTCAATGCGATGTCAAACGCTGTTAAATTGTTAACATCAAATGATAATACGGAACCATGAAAATTAGCTGTTCCCCAGTTCCAACCGCGTACACTGAAGTCTTTTGGTGTAATATCAATTTCATAATTAACTTTAATGAATTTCGTTAATTTATCGCAATCCTACATTATTAAAAAAAATATATAGTCGAAATCATATATTGATATATTTAATTAGTGTAAAATAACAATAAGATTTTACTCGATGGAATTTGTTGCACTCAATAACACATCATATTTATTAAACAATTTAGCGTGTTTCCCAATATTAAATTGATTTTTGAATTGATAGTTTTCAGCTGCTAAGTGTAGGTTTTTTTATTTTTGAAAATTAAAGTATTACTCATTCTGCCAGTGATATTCAGTTAATTTCAGGCTAACCCACATAATAGACAAATTTATGTATGATTTCAGATAATAAACTATCTTGTATACCACAATTTGAAACATCAAATTGATGTGACAATCATTACTATAAATTATTCATGATTCAACGTAACACATGTTTTTTGTCGCTGAAGATGATCATTGTATACGTATGATGCTATAGTCTACGTGGAATTGCACAGCTTGCTCATGCAACAAAGACGACCTTTACATAACTGCTATAACCACGAAGTTATACCTTGTTGTTCGAGCTATTATGTTGTTAAACCGTATGAGTTCATTACCTGAACTACATTAAGGATTTTAAAGGTTGGGCTGATACGTCATAAAAACGTTTAAAAAACTTATTAAAGATCATTCAATTTGTGACAGACTCGGTTGACAATGCCGATGTAGGCAGCAAAATAATCAATCCTTTTAAATATTCGATTTAGACTTAAAAAAAATGAACATCAATTCCTATAGTTCAAAATTATATTATTGTGATATGATCTATTTATTTGCGGTTAGGTCTTATATAACTCTGTTATTGTGTGATCTACTAATGTATTAGGTTCTTATATATATATATATATATATATATATATATATATATATATATATATACTCGTAAAGTGTGACTATAACACGTCGTTTGATCGTTTTTGGTGCTTAGTAACTCATCTAACTAAATTACTAGCCTTAAATGCATTCATTACATCCTTGCGATTCATATAAATTATATTACATTTTTCTCATAAACTCGCATTAAAATACATGTAATTATTTAGACACCTTAAATTAAGTACACAAGTTTCTAAAATTATTATAAATCATTTTTATAAATAAATATGAAAGTTCGAAATGAGGAACTCATTAAAAAAACATCGGGTAATAGTAGATTAGTTGTGAAATTTCATCAATAGGATAAATTTTACACGTACACGTGAAATTGACGTTAAGTAAATAGCAGTTAAACAAATTGGTAATTACTTGATATGGTGACCAGAAAAATTTTCAGTTAGTACATTTATTTCTATGTAGATTTTAAATTAAATAAAGAAAAGTTGTCAGAAACGCAAATGACGCGCAGTAACTAAAATAATGTTAAAGTCATCGATTTTCGTAATGTACTTTATCTATTATCTTATTTACTAAATTTTCTGGTAAATTTTATAACGTAATAATTTAAAAAATAAAAGGCACATTATATTAAATTGCAATACGTACATCATCACTATACTTTCTGCAATCATCGGCTATAATGTTAATAAGTTATTTTAATATAAATATCTGATTATTTTTACAAAAAGAAACTTACCGATTCTTTAAATCCAAAATATCTCTTTAATATGCCTTCTTTATTAATAATCCGTATCCCCTGTTTTTCTGCAACTTTCATCCAATTAAGAACATCAATATCACTTGAAGATACATGTTCCGTTTTATTATTCCTAGAATTCTTGAATACAATAGCGTCTGCTTTGAATGTGAGTTTGCCATTATACTGAAACAAATTATAGGTTATAATTTAATTTAAATAAAAAAATTCTAATAAAAAATACGGGATATAGTCCAATTCCTAATTCTTACCAATACACCTTGCGCTTCAGCCTGTATATCACTGAACTCCAAATCCATTATTATTCAGTAATTAACTGTTCTAAAATCAGTATTAAAGTTTTAGGACGTATTTTTTAAATGTTTAAAGTTTACATAAAAATCATAAAATACTTTTTCAAAACATACAAGAACGAAGAAAGTTAATCACAATACGCAAATACGCGGAAAGCCATAAAGGAATAAAAAATGAAATAACCAAGAATCTCACATGACGACATAAATTATAAACAATTATGTTACTAGAAACGACGTCACAGTATTTTTAGTACATTTCGTATTAAATGAAAAGTTACCATGAAAATATATTTTATATATGTAGATTAGAAAAATGTAAATGAGTTCTTATTTGAATTTATTACAAACTTTTAAAATTATAACAAATTAACTCGTAAATACACAACTGAGCCGAATAATTTTCCTTCGACTTTTGGTGTAAGGCACCATTTTAAAAAAGATTCGACTTGATTTTAGTTTTTATTTTTAAAAACATTTTCGGTTTTAACTTTTTACATGTAAAAGTGTAAGAATACGTTTTTACCGGTTTCCAAAGATAGTCTTTCAACTATGTTTTAAATTTTTATAAAACATTTTTTAATTCAATTTTTAAATTTAACGATGTTCAGTGTAGCCAAAAAATCCAACGAATCTGCTTATAATGGTAGTTATTTAACCTGTTTCATCTAAAAGCGGTTTTGGACTAAAAATGAAACCATATACAATATTTTTAAACACTTTAATTGTAAAATGTAATATGCAAATTTTACGTAGGCATAAGAAAAGCCCGATAGTATCGAAGGAAAGTATTGTTAAAAAGTACGTCGTAAAAGGTTTTTTGAAGTGCAAAAACATCTACATTTTGTCAAACCTAATTTGCATAGCGTGGAATGTAGTGATTTTTTAAAAATAAGCAACAAAAAAGTAATTAAAATCACTACTAAATTTTTATATAAAAACACCACATAACTTTCCAAATATTAAGCTATTATCAAGTGGACATAAAAAGTTAAGATATAAACATATATACAATTTATAATTTTTTTTTTTTATTATAATTGAGTAATACAATCTTAACACTAGGTTAAATAATTATTAACATTAACAAAAGTTACTTAACGAGCAAGTAGAAACATGAGTGAACTACAATCCATTGACTGTAGTCCAAAACTATATATATACATATATACTTTTTACATGGCCAAATCCTGTGGTTTGAAGCGTTTAAGCCTCCTGATGTCTAGCTCAGTATCGAGAAGTTGTATTGCCTCCACGTTGACGTGTTGGTGTAGCCGCTTCTCATGAGTTATGGCAAAGTCTTTGATGACTTCATCGATCATCTTCATGTTTAAGTCTCTATGAATGTCATCATTCTTTGAGTAGCAATAAGCATCAACGACAGCTCATGATGTTTTGACGTGCTTTGATCATATACCTATTACTTTTTTTGGCACATCCCCAGATTTGTATGCCATAGGTCCAGATAGGCCTGATAATTTGTTGATACAAGATTCGCTGTGAGCCACTTACTGCTAATATGGCCGTATTGTCGGCTAATGTAGCTGTGGTAGTGTCTTTAGTCAAAGGTATATCTTGTGTATACATCACGTACAGAAGGGGTCCGAGTACACTGCCCTGTGGTACTCCTGCTCGTATATCGTAGAAGTTTGAGTAAGTTTCTTCATGTACTACTCTGAATTTTCTGTTAGCAAGGTATGACTCAATTAGCCGACAGTAGTTACCAGAAAGGAGTCTCTTTAACTTGAAGATTAGCCCCTGATACCATACTCTGTCGAAGGCTTGTGATACATCGAGGAAGGCTGCAGAGCAGTATTTCCTTTCTTCCAGCGCTTTCTCAATAATTGATGTAATTCGATTGTTGAGTGATTATTCCTGAAACCAAATTGATGGTCTGGAATACTTGTTAATGGTTTGAGACGCTTAAGGAGCAGTTTCTCAAATAATTTTGATATTGCTGGGAGTAGTGATATTGGTCGGTATGACGTTACTTCACTGCTTGGTTTGCCTGGTTTTTTGAGCGATTTTGAAGCACTGAGGTACGTACTCCAGACGCAGACAGGCGTTAAATAGGTATGTTAGTATGACTATTCCTTTCTTTGATAATTCCTTTAATATCCCCAGAGAGATTTCATCAATTCCAAACGCTTATTTCGGATTAATATTATTTTCAATTTTTTTGGCTACTTCGAGTGGAGTGACAAATTCGAAGTCATCGTTGTCCTTATACCTAGCATAAGTGTTTATATTAGATTGGATGTCATGCGGCTGAAATGTCTGATAAAGATGTTCAACAAATAATTCTGCCTTATCAGCATCTTTTATATTTAAAAAAATATGAAAGGAAAAAAAACAGAAAAAGAAACAAAATACCTAATTTAGATATGCAATATTGCAAAAAATAGCAAAGCGAAAAAAGTTATTTCTAAAATAATTTGATAGTGACTATTGCTCCACATTGATATTTTTGGTAATATAAATCTAAATGAAGTATTTTCTTTTATATTTTATGGCTTAATAGCTGGTCTTTTTATATGTAAAAGTTTAGTGATTTTTTAAAAAATTATTTGATTATTTTACTGGCTATGCTATGTAAAAATTTTTATATTACCCATCGTTGTCAGATTATTTTATGAATATTGTTTTTCATTTTGCTAACTTTTGTGAATTATAATCTTGATTTTAATTTTTTGCATTTTATATTTTTTATAGGGATCCCACAGGGAAGCGTATTGGGACCGATCTTATACTTATTGTATAAAAGAGATCTACCAATAGACGATGATACTACAACCGTGACGTTTGTCGATAATACCGCAGTTCTTGCAGTGAATAACAATCAGATTGATGGTATAACAAAACTCCAACGTGTACTTCATCGAATTAGCTACTAGGAAACAAATTAGAGGATCAAGTTAATGAACGGACGAGACGAAAACACTATGGGACGTAATGATGAAAAGCCGCTATGTGAACACTAACTAGCTACATCAATGAATGGGACTATAAGTGACTAAATTGTAATCACCTATGATAAAAACGATTGATAGCCTGGACAGGCTAGACGTAGATTATAGCAGGAATAATAAAAAAAAAAGTTAATGAATTGAAGTAGATCCATATTAAATTTACTAACCGAATCGTTGATCCAAATTATAGAGTATATTTAGAAAACCTGACGATACCACAGGCATTTTTTATAAAATACCTTGCAATGTACTTAGACAAAAAACTTACTTGGAAAGTCATGTCAGGATGAAACAAAAACAAATAAAAAACTATACAGGCTCATTGATCCAAACTCACCATTAAATATGAATCATAAGCAGCTACTTTACAAGCAAATTATCACACAGACATGGAAATACGGTGCTGCTTTACGGGAGTGTACAAGCAATTTGAATTTAAAAAATTCAAGCTAGACAAAATATCATTCTGCGTATAACAGTTAATGCGTTTCGATATTTGCGCAATGACGATATAATCGCGATCTTCAGATGCCATCCATAAGAGATGTCATAAATGGTATGACAACTAAACACGAAAGACCATGACAGCACACTAATGAAGAAGCTGTACAGCTGCTCAACACGGAACATGGCAATCGAGTCTTAAGGGTCGGCATCCAGCCGATCTAATCTTATAATTATATAGTTATAATGAAAGTATGGTTAAGGATCTACTCATTGGACTAGTGTGCCGCTATAATTGTATTTAGTATGTATGTATATATTAAGTATCGTGTATTAACTTAGTTACTAAATTATTTTTAAAAAGTAACAATAGTCTCAGGACTGTTATTTAAAAAAATCTCTTTAAATATTACTTGACTATGGCTTAACAGCCAAAAAGCTTTATGATTTTTCATAAAGAGAAATTTGAGTGATTTTAACTTTTTTTATTTTTGGTGATTTTAATTACTTCTTTATTTGAAATCTGATCCATACCTAGAATATGGAAGAAGTGTTCTTAGTTGAAAATGCAACAATTTTTTGTTTCGTATAATAAAAAATTACAGTATTTGTAACCATGTGGAACATAAACTGTTAACACAGTAGTTGAATTGACTAAATTGATTGGTAACGGAAAACCTCTATTCTCAATGTATGTCAAAAAATTATTGTTCTTTTATAATTGTTTTAGTCGCATACATTTGTTGTTTTTTTTTAATATGAGAAAACAATACAGGAAATATGTATATGCTTATGACAATACTGTGTTCGTCAGTAAAAAGTCATATGGCGTGAACGAATTAATAGACAAGGTTAAGTAACAAGCACAGGTTTCATTTAATTTTTTATATTATAAAACAGCAGTACTTACGAGTTCAGGTTTACAAGATCAAATAGAATGTATTACCAGGTTGTGTTTATTAATTTTCACTTTTTAAAAATAATAGCATCGTGTATTGTACGGTTTCTAAAATTAAAGTAATCTTAATATGAACTCCATGCGTAACAGGTACTTTGTCAATGTTTTATAAAAATGCATGCTTCAAGATGTACAGACGACAATAATTTTTTTTTTTAGATTTTTAAGTAACAATTAGCGATCATAAATTTTTGTTTTTATGCTTGGAAAATATTCTGTAAAATATTAGCTATGAGTTGTAACATAACGCGCACACATTTTATATTATATTTAATCAAAGAATCAACTTATTTATTTAGACAGAGAAATTTAATAGATCTGGCTTTCTAAACGCCATGTCACTACCACAAATGTAAAATTAGCTCCTCAACAGTCACATCATATACACAAGGAAAAAAACTGAAAACGGTCGTTTTAAATACTAGGAGGGATAGGAATTCATTGAATAATTGCAAAACCAATGACTATTTCAAATTTTTATCTATTTCTAGTGAATTAGATTTAAATTTTCGACATTTAAATATGAAACTATTCTTTATATAGCACCTTCAATAGAATACAAGATAATTCAACCCGTTTAAAAGCAATGATTTTAATCTATTCTAACATTTGTTTACTGTAATTTCAACGCGCTTGAATCAATGTTTTCATGATTACATGTTAACTTTAGAATATCAAAATCAAATTTAAAGGAAAACATGCATTTTACTTTGACACGCGGAGGTTAACTTATTTTTGAAATTCAAATAATCGACCAAAGAAAATGTCTGAATTATATATATATATATCTTATCATTCTAAAAATATCTTAACACCTAAAGAGAGTAAACCACGATAATTAGTTGAAGGAAAACCAGTTTAGCATAGACATTTTTTATCTATCCTTAAAAGTGATATTCGTCCTTGTATGCTGTTCTATAAAGCGATAATCTATTGTTTTTAATTTTAATAATGAATAATTATTTTTACAGAAAAATCAAAAACCACTATTTTTATCAGAGGGAAAATATAGAATTAAAAAATTGTTTTAAAAAACAGATACATCAGCAAAATGAGCTAATAATTTATATTTCATAAAATACTCCTCTTGTAAATAATTCAATTTTTTACTTCTAATTGAGTTCCACTGATGCAATTTTTGTTATATAGCATGCGTTATCAAAAGAACAATGTACTTGCAAATATATTGTGAGCATCTTTAAAAAAGATGTTGCATATTATCTAAGATACTCAATCGTTAATTCTTAGATTTAGTATTCATGACTGCGTAAATCACAAAAATCGGCACCGCTTACACCTGCAGCCATTACATGTTTTATTGCAAACAATCATTCTTTTTGCAATTTTTCTTATAATTAGCAAACAGGAAATAAAACACTCTGAATTAAAAACCAATGTATTATTCTGAAACTACATTAAAAGAAGAAACCTAAAATCTTTCCTCCTAGGTGTTTTCTACGAGCTTCTTCATGGTCCATGATACCACCACTTGTAGTTAGTACGATATATCTACAAACACGTAAATCCAACAAATTATTTAAATATGTAAAATAAAATTATTACTTTTTAATTAGAATTTGATACAATGTAGGAGTGAAAGGAATATTTTTCAGACCATTCAATTACACATGCAATCAAAATTTTAAAATGTGACAAAATTTATACATCATTACTATTACTCATACTCTCTCTCTATATATACATATATATACACACACACACGCGCAGAATAACAAGAAAAAAATACATTATGACGCAAATATTGATTCAACAAACTACACAGTTTTGTTTACTGTTGTTACAGAATATGAGTCAAAATATTTAGATTAATAATAAAAAGTTGTAATTTACGGCAGAGTCCTAAAGTTTCAAAACCTATTAGAATTATTAGTTATTGTGAAATGTGTATAAATAAAACTTACCCGAATTGTCGAGATGGTAATAAGTTATTAGTCCATTGTTCTATTTTCCTAATAGGTACGTCAAATCGTGGCGAAATAACACCGCATTTATTAATTCGACCAGTCAAATTCACAACCACTTTACCTGCTCGATGGTCATCTACTATTTCAAATTCTCCTATATAGCCTATAATATTAATTATATAAACCGATAAAATATAAACATATAATTTGAATAATCACTGAAGATAAAAAATTAATATAATTAGTTTTTCAGGAATATTTACAATAAATAATCGACACGTATCTTTTCATAGCTTACAAAAAAAAAATGTTTAATAGAGTGATATATTAGCCGGAATTTTATTTACATCGAATATAAATATGCATTTATCACTTTTTCAAAGTACGTATAAATCGCATGTTAACTCTTTGAAACATTTAAATTGATTAGTTTTCATTTTATTTAATTTACATTATTTCGAATATAACTTTCAATAAGACACAAATAAATATAATTATATTCAAAACAACTATTCCCAACAATTGTTAAATACCTTATCATGTACTCATTTTAAGTTTTTCAAGCAATTTGGTAATAATGCGACTATATAACACAGTGCACTTACATCACCTACCAACAAAATGTGGTATCGAATTTATAATTTAACAATTTAATTACCGTGTTTCATCATTACTTTCAGGAATTTGATTATAACTTTTGAACATGGTCGTATGAGTACTTGTCTTTTTCCGCTTTTTTCAGCATTGTTGATTGATTTTAAAGCATCACTTAAGACACTTATACGGACCATTTTTGAATGAATAAAACCTGTATAAAATTTTAAAATATTAAAATAACTAAATTAATAAATTCACAATTTTTTACACCAAATATGTGGAACCAATCTATGTTTAGATTACTTTTAATCTTTAAAATGAATTCATGGCTTTTTACATGTTATTAATGCTTTAACTAATTGCACATGGAATGAATTCGTTATATATTAGAGCATTACATTAATCTAGAATCAAAGTACAAATTTCACTCCACATTAATTATATTACAATTTATTTATGATTATAAAGTTTCTCTCATCTTATTATCTTTCAGATTGGCTTTGTACTTTTTGTTTTAAAAACTTATTTACAAAATAATATGATTGAGGTTCGCATCGTTTTTACAGCGTCACGCTACTAAGGTGGTGTTTCATATAATTTATACACTTAATATTACTATATTAATATTATTTAGAAAGAGGCGTGGTAATTACATTATTTATGAAAATAACGGGAAATAACGGAATAACATTTGCAACTGAACACAAATAGCTAAATTCATTTATTTATGATACAAACACATGCTAATAGGGAATATGTTATCTATAAATCTGGGTATTATTATAAGTTTTTAACTTACCTTAAAAAATATAAAAGCAGAAAATAAATAACTCGTGAAATTATATCACCACGTTTACCGACAATACGACAACGAAAAGCAGTGTAAAAGAAACTTACAGTACTAATTATCGCAATTTATTCCGAGGCACAGATTAGGAAGTAATGGTTTACACGTGTTATAGGATTACAAAATATGAATTAGTTGCATTTTCATTTCAGACTAAATTAAAAATTGTAACAATAAAAAAATTGTTTATTGGTACATTTATATTTTCAAAATAAGGAAACATTTGTTTGATTTTCAATTCTAAAAATATTTATATAATACATTAAAGATTATTCAGAATAATTTAAAAAGCGGTATTATACATGAAATATTACTTTATATTTTCGCCTCCACAAATTATTTTATTTATTTCATAAACGAAATTGTATAATTTTGTGTAAAAACTTGATAATGCGCGAGTGAGGGGTTCAAGTATATCAAGTGATATATTATTATCAAAATGTGCAATCAATTTGATAATTACAAACACATGTAACACTTATTTACATGGTGTATATTTCTATTTAATGTATAAAAATATATGAATCTAAAAATTTGTATAGCTTAAATCATTATATTTGAGTGGAGAAATTTAGATTTAAATTCATCTGTAACATGTTCATACTTTATACACTTTAAATAATTCATTCTACAGATTAGGCGATTTATAAGGAAACAATTTATTTGGCGTAGATGAATTTTGTGTACTTCTGAAGATACATACTAGTCTTCAGTTTACATTTATCGTTTATACTAGTGTACAAAGATTAAGTTCTAAATCTTGTTAACCAGAACATAAAGAATATTTTATAAATTTCATTCTTAAAAAGTTGTTTGACATTTGAAACTTGTCTGTTTAATTTTTATGATACCTTACACGTATGAAGTACATTATAATTAAATCTTGTTATCATATAATCGTTGGTTATACAAGAAATGTGGTATTTAATAACGCATAATTCTGATAATTTTAACTTCATACCTGTGGGCAGTCTATGACTGCGTCTCTCATATCATTAATATCCTTTAATGTTAAATGTGCAAATTTATTGTAGTTGTGTAGTACATGTTGTATTATCTGTTCTGAATTTCCACACTTACACGAAGCTGAAGTTATCATAACCCATTTCTGCATTATGTATCCTCATCTTACCTATTCATTTGTTCTTCTGCTCTTTCAACTCGTAGAACTTTTTTCTTTGAGGAAATTATTAAATTGGAATTATTTATATAATTTAGATTCTCTCCCATGTTGTTTTTCACTTACTAAAATCTTACAAGCTTTGAGGAAATTATTAAATTGGAATTATTAGTAAAAAAATTGTTTTAGTGGAATGCTACCAGCTCTAATGATCGACATTATAGTTCAATTCACAAATTCTAAAATGCACACTTCAATAACACGAGCTAAATAGAACCACAGGTATGCTAGAGAGACAAGTGTTACAGAAATCTAAGCACTAATTCGTTTATTATATATGAGTGGTATACTGAAGAATTCCGGTTTTACAAGTTCTTTTTAATCAATATGGATTTCCTATTTTTGGAAGCATAATGACTAAAAATCGGTTTGTCTTTCTCATAAGCAAAATTGTAATTTGATCGTTTTAACATCAAGAAAAAAGTGACAAATTTGCAGCATTCTGGAAAAATTGATTATAATTTCAAACTACATTAGATTCCTTACAAATACGCAATTGTCGATGAAGCTCTTCTCAACTTTAGGGCATGAGGATGCACTTTTAAAATGTATGTAAACTAGATTCAGATTGTAAAAATTATTACAATATGTGTGATGTGAAGGCGTTTTATTTTTTACAATGGTGTTTCATACTTCGCAAACAAAGTCAAATACAAAAAAAAATTTGCCCCAAATGTAACTGAAACTCTAACAAATATGTGACAAAGGTAACCGAAACTATGCACCTTACAAACAGAAATGTAACAGTTGATAACTGGCTCACGTTATATGAATTAGCTGAAAAACTGAAACAGTTTGGAGTTACCTTGTTTTGTTGAATAACAGAAAAACCTCTGTACGTTCTTCACTATTTATTTTCTGACCTGATAAAACTATTGTTTCATTTACTCCAAGAACAAATAAAAGTGTTATCCTACCACATCGATCCCTAAATTCAAAATCCGGGTGTAATGTTGTTTTACAACTCAACGAAAGCTGGTGTAGATTCATTTGATTAATTCTTAGACTAGGTGACAAATAAAACGTTGTCTATCTTGATATTTTATGGTATACTATATTTTTTTGAGATAAACGCATATAAAATTTATCAATTGAACTTGGCGAAACAAAATGTGCAGATAGTCTAAAGAATTTGATTTCTAAAAATTCTTGCAAAAACTTTGATTCTGGTAAAATTTCACAGAAGATTAAGGATTCATAACTAGTGCTTGCCTACAAAAGTTCGAATTTGTATAAATCAATGTTTGAATCCACTTTTGGTATAATCGATATTTGGAGAATATAGAACATTCGTACGCGCCCTGTATGTATTTCAAATTTAGAAACATGAGATATTTAGACAGCGAGATTTATTAAAACTTGATATCTATCAAATATATTAATTTTTTATAAGGAGCTATACATTATACGTATTTTTAAGGAGCGAATGCAATGCGTTTTGGTATGATGCTTTGAGAGTACATAATCTGTATATTAATGAATTTTTATTACAAAAAATAAATATTTATGCTTATAAACAAATAAATTTGTGAGGATAAAAAAAAATTCTACAATACACGCTGTGTAACAAATGTTAAACGAGTGTACTTCTTTACTCGTTTCATAAAAAAAGTTCATTAAATAATTCTGCATTATCCACTATAATTAGGTGATCAAATAGCGGTGAGCATAAGTTTTCCAACCGTTGGCTACATTTTTTAATATGTATTATAAATTTAGATCTGACGAGAATCACATAATATGATAACGAAATTTATTATATTAGTCACAGTATTGGTTCTACTTAAAATTAGTGATGCGGTTTTTGTGTACTACTTTGTTCGTCTCTTTCATCTAGCAACACTATTACTAGTGAGTTCCCATGAATTTGCAGATTTTCGGCTAGCCCATTTTATTTTTGCATATGCTACCTGGAGATCTTTGTGTACGTGCCTATCGCAATTCAAAATTTTATTTTATTTTAGTACGATCGAATTTTTCACGTTCAGTAATAGTTTATTGTTAGGTTCCAGTAGCCGATGTAACTGTTTCGTCCTGATGTTTTTTGTTCTACTTTTTAGCTGTAATATGTGACGGATATGTTCATGCTTAAATCTAGAAAGGATTTTGTATTCTTATTTTTTCATTTATTGTAACTCGGTATTTTTCATGACAAATTGTTTTGTTCTTGAATACGCTATAGTTGCATTTTAACTCGTTTATCACCAGCTTTAATTTATGAAACTAATTAACCGTCCGGTCAATAGCATGCTGAAGCTGTCGGCTAGCCATATAAGGACAGCGATGAATAGCTAATAATGAAAGATGCCAAAAAAAAAACCTGTAATATCACCGGTGAAAATAGAGTGTAGGAGTGAGTAAATATACTACTCTGACGTACTCTGATTTTTTTTTTGTAGATGATTGTTATTAACAATCACTTGAAATGTGTCTCTTCCTAGCGAGACTGAAATATTGATTCTAATGAAAAATAAAATTTATTTGGATTCATATAATAGGCGTATGTACCAAACCGTATGAAATACCTGTTTGACATCAACGAAAGATGACAGAAGAGATTTTATCTTTAAAACATTCTGTAATTTGCATTTCAAATAGGTGAATTCGTTGCCCAAATTGATGTGTTATCCATAATTTTATGTCATATTTCATGTTTTTTCGAAAATTTTAGAAAGTTTCAACGAAATTGGCCGGTATTACATCTTCAGAAGGTTCTACATGTTCAAAGTTATTGGGACGTTAGTAAATTTCTGAAACACCGGGACATATATTTATGCTTTAAAATTGCGTTATACAAGTAAGTCATCGGTACTAGTGATTTTCTTGGAAGTTACTTTAGGATTATTATCGCATCCGGAAGATGTTTTTATTGTCAAGCCTATTTATTATACAGTCCCGAATTTTACAAGTGAGAAAGGTTCAGTTATTTTGTGCACAATTGACCGACATTGAATAGTCGTATTTATTTCAAGTACGATTTTTTTACATTAATTAAAATATTTTTTAAATATATCGTAAATACTTTTGTTTTTGTGTTGTCATCTGTAGCCCAATTTTCCATCCGGAATTTGTAGATTACATCACGGTTTTGGCTGATTCATGTTTTAAATTTATTACTAACTTAAGCTTTATCGTTTATTCAATTAATAATTTTTTATAATTAAGACACCCGGTGCTCGTTTAATATATATATACTTAATTTTCGCTTAATAACAACTTGTTTGTGTACATGATTAGGATATATTATCAAGATCCTTGAACATACGGTGTTTATTAAATAAATTTATACCGTTAACGATATTTGATTTTGTTGAGGTGGCAAAATTCGGATGTATCGAAAAATTTTAAGAGCAACTCAAATTTTATAGATGAAAAAAAAAGTGTTAAAAATTCAAAATTAGACGAGTGTTCTGTCGATCGTGAAAACAGTTTTTATCGCTTTCTCTCTCTCGCTAACTCAGAAATATTAATATTTCGAAAAATAAGTAAAAAAAAATACATGCAACGACTAAAATTCAATAATATAAAAAAAAAATTTAAAGGATTCATTTTATTGCCCTTTTTAGTTAAATTAAATTATTTATGTATTCTCCATTTTATGTAAAAATATAAAAATTACTTTTTATAACAGAAAAAACATGGTTCTATGATTAATTACTCTTCTATAAGGTGACCTAAAAATTCGATTTATGATGATGATCCATTTATGTGCCGTATACTGCTACGAGGCTAGAGGCACGGACACGGAAGCTATAGTTGTTGAAAGATGCCGATTTCACGTAGGAACGCTACTGTTGGACCTGCATTTGACTGCAAAAATCGTTGTAATGCTGATGGAAGACCATATCGAATACGTTCAGCCTTGTACTTTTGACAGTGTAAGGTGTTCTATTGTTAATTTAACATTGCTGCAGGAGCAAATCGGTGGTGATTCTCTTCTGATCAAGTGACTATGAGTGACAGTCGTATGTCCTAGCAATATACGACGAATGACTATTTCTTCATGTCGTGTCAACGGAGATCGCCATAAATTAGTATCAGGTTTGAATGAGCGTAATTTGTTTGTAGTTGGTGTTGATAACCACAATATATTCCATTTCGCGCGGAGTTGTTCGTTTATTATGCTGCGAATATCTGTTGGATCTATTGGAAGATCGGGAGCAGGCCGCATATAAGCCGCCTCTTTAGCTGTTGTGTCTGCTAGATCGTTCCCAGCAATATCAGTGTGACTCGGAACCCATATAAATAATGGTTGAGGGGAAAGACCGGTAGATAGGATGCCGATTATTTCCTTGGCCACTGGATGCTGCTTATAATTACTGATGCTGGTGATTGCTGAATGAGAGTCGGTGGCAATGACAGACTGCTTAGAATTTCTACCAACAGAATCTTGTATATAAATTACAGCTAGTTTTATAGCATAAAGTTCAGCCGAAATGATTGAAAAATGTGGAATTAGAAGTGGAAATCTGATTATTATTTCGTAGAAGGATGCTACTGCACATCCTACAACAGAACTTTGAACCATGTGTGAAAAGCATTAAGTGGTTATTGTATCGATGTTATATACTAGAAGGGTTATTGCGAAGATCTGTTTGGAGTAACGAAAGATTTACTTCCATATTCAGTGAGATCTACACGGCGGTAATGCAGGCATATAGTTCTGATAGAGAAGAGGAACTTCTACTTCGATGTCTTTGAGTATTGATATTGTTTGTGTGACTATTTCTGGATTTACCACTAAGATTCATTGCAGATCGATGTATTGATTCAAGAAAATTTGGAGTACTTCTTATATGTGTGTAAAAATATGACATAAGTTTGGAACGACGAAATTTGATTTTCTATAAAAGTCCGATTTATTGTGTGCGTCTATTTTTATAAGCATATTTTAAAAAGGGCGGTATTTCGGATCGAACATAGGGCGGCATCGCAATTAAATTCGCCACTGATCAACGCTCTGTGTGTATATTAATTTTAAAGGGGTATTTAACTTAGAAACCCGATTAATATTTTTCCCATTGAAGTATCGTACAAATATAAATCGATTAGTTGTTTCTTCACTCTGTAATAAATTGTTTCATCCGTATTTTATGGCTTTGAAGACAGTAAATTGTTACCACATTTAGGGTGTTATTTACTTATTTTAAGTAACAAAATCTTTTTCTATGTTTCGTAACACATGATGAGAATTGTTTTTTTCTTCTTCTAATAATGATTGCTGTCCTAGCGTGTGTTTTATTATTGGGATTCAATGTCCAGTATGTTTTGTAATGTTCAAAATTAGTGTATCTAAATGAGTTTCTGACATTCATTTATTGTAATAGAATCCCACAACAGTTAAGAAACCAATCATTCTGTAGGCTTATAATTATTAAATAGTAGAATGAATGATTAAAAAATTAAAAAGAATAAAAAACAAAATATAGGTACAATTACACGTATATCATAAGTACTTAGACATATTGAAACACACTATTTTTTTGCTCCATTTACACAGTTCCAGATACACGCGCGTATACTCCTTAACCGATTAATAAATAAACAATACACATTTACTCACATATTTAACGAATATTAAATTTGAAAAAATAATAACAGATTACAGAACAGCGCAGACTAAAAGAAAACTCATGTGCTCAACGTATAAAATATGTTGGCGAAGTAGTTTATTAGAAATATAGTTGTTATCAAAATCTATATCGGAAGAAGGAAAACTGATTAAAAGAGAATTATACAAACGAAAAGCTGACGATAACGGAGAACTTAAACCTAGGTGAATTATTCACTATTTTCCACGAGTCGGCATTCTTCAACTTGGGATTATGTTTATTTCGCCGACCCGTTCCTTCTAAACACATAGACAGCTCTCCAGCCAGTAAACTGGTGGCGCAATTCAGAAGTTGCGGAGCCGTCAACTGTTCAAACTATTACCATTGTTTCGAGTTCAAAAATCGAGTTGGCAATTAATGAGACACTTGTTCATTTAGTGAAATCTTTACTTATGGGCCACTGATCTCCAACAAGACGCACGATTGCGGCTTGTCAGGTGCTGACACGATCTCGGGTAACGAGTGCATATTTTCTCGTTCGTTCAAACTACACGTTCCAGATTTACAAACACACTGATGAAGTGTCTCTCTCTCTCTAAGAAGGAAACGTTCTTCATAGCACGCAAATGGACTGTGACGCGTTGCGAAACAACGCCCTAAAAGGTACAAATTATTCGTAATTTACAAGCACACTGGGCAGTAGAATTATGACAGCATCGTCATATTCTATCCAAAGCTTAGAGTGTAAACTTTATTTTTCCGGGACCTGCTTGTTTTGCAGTCCTATGTAAAGATATTTTCTGTAACTTGGTAAGCTTACTTATTATTGAAGCGCAAACCAAGCTGCTGACTTTATATGCTCTCGGGCCTCGAATCATTATCCTTTCCCGGTCATAAAAGGTTATACACATACTTACTGATTAATCATTACTTCAAAGAAATTGTCCAGCTTAATGTCTTATTCCCTAATTTTACCACAGGTTGACGTTCAAGTTTCCCCTTTAAGGGATATATACATCGTCTTCTCTGTGAAAAATATCATACCCGAGCAGTCAGGTCAATTCGATAAACTCGAAGAAACCTGGATGACTCAGCGTTTCCAACTACGTAGTAGTGCCGCCAACAACAAGTATCTCGCTGCATCATCAGCCTATCACTTTTGTCCCCTCAGGCTAATTGGCTGCGAAGAGCGAGTTTATAAAACAGAAACTAATGGAATGATTTTTAATATATCAAAAAAGGAGAAAATCCAGTACACGTTCGGACGATGATTTCGAGAAATTTCCGGGAAACAGAAAAGCCATGCATAGAATGGCCCGTGGTGAATATAATTTTGGAGAGGCCTTCTTTCGGAAGGGTTTAATATAACGATTTAAAATGTATATATATATATATATATAAAAATCATTTTCGTTCCAATAATCAGCATAATAATAATAATAATAAAATGTAGATAAATAAATGTACTAAATATAGGTTATTCGTTCGTTCATTCATTCATATATTATTAGATTCAGTTCCCGGATTTTCATCTTTTTCAAATTCTTAGTACATCTATCACAGTCGGTCCTTGTCAGCGATAGGGGGTGTATCGTAGAAGGATAAAATCAGAATAGAAACTGAAATGTACGGATTAACAAAAACGAACGAAGAGACACCCGAAATGCCTAATTCTCTGTTTCCCCAACCCTTCCTTCGGACTTCCTCTTAGTATGATGACGGATAAAAAATTGCCGATTGTTCGATGTATTAAAATGAAAAAATAACCTCCCCCCCCCAAAAAAAAAGTAAAACTCCGGATAAACTCGAATATTCGACACAACACGTAGAACTTACTATTCTGATAGTTTTGTTCTTTAGCTCTTCTCTCGTACCGGAAAATAAGGGAGGTATATTCTCCGGCTTCATATGTATATATATATATATACATATATAGAATGTGTGTATGTGTATGTGAATGTATGTGTACACGACGTTATTTTCTGTATGGTACGAACAAAGTTTTTTCTATCATTCATGGGACGAACATGCGAACGCTCATGGAATGGACGGGACATATGCAGCTTCTTCTTTTTCGCTATGGTGGTATTCCCGATGAAAATGGTCCAGTGCGCGTTCTCTCATCCGTAATATAAAGTTGTGCTTGTTCGCGGCTAATACGTCCCAGTTAAAATACGATAAATATTTTATTTCTTCGTTTCAATTACTTTTTAATTTTTTTTTCTCTTTTTTTTTTCCCCGTCCGACCTTTTCTTTTTGTACGGGCTTTTCTTTTCGAGTTTATTGACGAAACGTGTTCGCACGATAATGATGATTTATCTAGTTCGATCGTTTTATTCGTCGTTCTTAATTTTTCTTCCTCTACTTCCGTACACCGGTACGACGATTTTTAATTGGTAAGTTGATTCATTGAGTTTTATTTTATTTATATACATGTTTAATATTTAATTATATGCCATATAGACGCGTTCGACAGTTATAGAATTTTATTATTATTACGTAGATTTTCAATTTATTTAATTTTCCGTCAAGATTTATTCCAAAAATTCTTTATCTATTCGCGGACGCCTCCTAATTTACATAGTATATTATTCTTTTTCTGTATGTATACTGTAGTATAGATAAATAATTCGCTATAAAAATAATTCGTTATTCAAGTATCATATGAATATACACATACACATGTACACATACGCATAATTTATTATTATTAATATTGTTTAGAGTACTGGTGTGCCACAAGGCAGTATACTCGGGCCTTATCTTTTTCTATTTTATATATATATATATGATTTGCGCAATTTAAATATAAGGGGACACTTGTTTAGTTCTGCAGACATATACTTCAAAAATTACTTCAAGATGATGTTAATTTGTTAATTAGTAACAAGTTAATTATAAATGAAGGTAAAACTAAGTGTACACGATTTATACAAATCGAGATTTAAATATTTTGGAAAGATTAGAGGTAAAATTGAAACGTGATGTACATATAGAGAGAGTGAACGAAATTAAATATCTGGGGATTAAATTGGATTCCAGGTTGGTTTGGAGCGGATATTCATTGTATAGTGATAAAAAAAAGTTCAGAAAATTAAACTATGTATTTTATTATTTAAAGCATTATTTACTTCCGAATATTTACTTACATCTAGCGTTATATCAACCAATCCTATCGTATGGAATAATACATCGGGCTGGAATGGCGAACTATTATATAAAACCTATTCAAGTTTTGCGATATTCAAATTTTTCGTCACCTAGGTTATATCCATGCAACCGATAGTCAAAAACTTATAACGGTGCGGGGGCTGCATAAATTTGCTTAATTTTGTTTCGAAAAATGGCTCTAAATTTAATATATTACTTAATGAAGATATTACTAGATCTCGGGGAAGGGGGGGTGTCAGACGGACGTTCCGTTTTGTTTAAAAAAACACGGATTCGTAAACAAACTGTATAAGCCGGGTCTGCGGCTTTTAATGCGCTGCCTAGGCAACTTAGAATTGATCTTATAAATTATAAACGGCGAAGGAAAAAAGTGTTGATGGAATTTCTGGTAAGTAATAGAATTTCAAGCAAACATTAGAACGTCACACTTTTCCTTGTTATACCCTTACCAAATTTTCCCAAATAAAAATTAATGGTCACAGTGCGCCGGTATGAATATATTATATTAAGTATTGATGTTGTGTATGTGTGTGTGTGTGTGTGTGTATTATATATATATATTTCTTTTTTCTTTTCTTTACTTTACTTTTTTATACATATCTAAGTATGCAGAGTATTGTGCCTTGTATATTTTGTTATGTGCTTCGTGAATCTCGTGAGATTATTGAAGTGAAACTTCTATTGGCGCGGTTTATATGGGAAGTTAACCCGGAAAACGAGCGACCGAGCGGAAATAATAAACGGATATAAATATGTATATACATATATACGTATATATACATACACACACACTAAAGATATATATATATACACATATTAGAAGAAGAAGAAGAAGAAGAAGAATTTATTCATATAAATAAAAGATATAAACTATTTGACAATATAAATTATTGGTACCGTCTCGTAGGCCTCGTATATTATAAAATTCTTATATAAATACAATAATAAAAGATACGTTTTCATTTATGTATAGAATAAAAATATTAATTTATGCTGGGAAAAACAAAGAAAAAACCCCAATATATATATATATATATATATATATATATATATATATATATATATATATATATATATATATATATATATATATTTAGCAAAACAAAATAAAATTGAAGTTAATCACTAAAAATTTTTATTACACAAACACGAACACGAAGCTTTTCAACTATTAAGTCATTTTCAAGCTTTTGAACACTGGCTTACATAGCCAATAAGCAATTTATCTATATGGGTCGTGACAGCCTCGCCAATCAATCAAACCGATGTGGAAGGTCTAAGGGGGTGTATCGATTAAGTCTATGAACATCGTTACCACTATCTAGTAAGTCAACTGCCAGTCGGTTCGGGTGGTATTCTAATCTGTGCAAGTAATGTTCACTGTATGTTTGGATTACCTCTCGCACATATGGTACACCTAGGTCGCGATGCAGGTTGTCATTATGCACGTACCATGGCGCATTTGTTATAATTCTTAATATTTTTGATTGACATGTTGCATCGTGTTAATATTAGACACCGATGCTGTACCCCAAAGGGATATACCGTAGGTCCACACCGGTCTGATAACTGCGTTATACAGCAATAATTTCGATTTGAGAGGTAACTCGGAATGTCTGCCCAGGAGCCAGTACATCTTTCTCAGTTTTATGTTTATTTCTTTAACCTTCATCTTAATGTGTGTTTTCCACGTCATCCGTCGATCTAGCCACATCCCCAAATACCGAGCTTTACTTTCCTGTGGAATAAGACCATCAAGATAAACGGGTGGGCATGTATCGCGTTTATTTGTGAACGTGACATGTACTGACTTCAATGGGTTGGCCTTAATTCTCCACTGTCATGTCCATTTTTCTAGGCGATTTAAACCGGCCTGTAATTTTTCCGACGCCGTTATCGGATCGTTGTCGCTTGCAAACAATGCTGTGTCATCAGTGAATGCTGCAACCTCAATGTTGGTTTTAACTGGGAGGTCATGTGTATACAAAAGAAATAGAATTGGACCCAAAACAGAGCCCTGTGGAACGCCAGCCTCAGCAGGATAAAATCCAGATACATCGCCGTCGAGTTTAATCTGAAAGAATCAAGGCCAATAGTATGTAATATGCATGTGGCAAAGAGCGTTTTATTTTTATAAGTAACCCTTAATTTTATTTTTAAATATATTCATTTTAATTTAATTTGAATTTTACTTCGTCTTCGTTGCCGCTAATTTATTCAGTTATTTCGAATCTAAATTTATTATTATGAATAGAAGGCTGTATGCTGGTCGTTGTAGCGGCTTATCTATATAATAGTATTGTTATTTGTATATTTTATTTTATTTAATTTTTTTAAATTTCTGACGTACCTCCCTGCTCTCTACGGGAACCATCAATATGAGTCGAATAAGTTTTAACGGAAACTAGAAGAAAATAAAATTCGATTAAGATCGATCGCACGATAAAATTTTGAGTGAAATTTATTTAATTATTTCTTAACGAACAGATAAGAGAATACGGTAAAGGATACTTACAAGTTAATCAGGGCAATATAATAAGGACAACGATAAGCGCGATAAAACAATGATTCATATGCACTATCTATATATTATTACGAAATAGCCCTTAATCCCGTCGTGGTGATCGCCAAGTCTTTACGAAATAGCCCTCAATCCCGTCGTGGTGATCGCCAAGTTATTACAAAATAGCTTAATTCCGTCGTGGGTTGCCAAGTTTTTACGAAATAGCTAACCTGATTCATGACAAATAAAAAAATTTTAATAATACTCGCGTGGGAAAAAGGGGCGGAATATGGGAATAGTGGGAATGTGGTCGCCAGTGCCTATTAGGCACCTTTAAATCATAATTATTTAATTAATTAAAATTTATATTTTATTATTGTTATCTATGAGATTTTTATGAGACTAGATGTAAGTAATTGAGTGCTTAACCGGAAACCCTGCGTACAGAACCAGCAGCCGGTATCACTATATTCAAAAATGACTAGTAAATGTTACTTGAATTTAATCTATTGTATTTTACACTATTACACATACATAAAAATTTTATACAAATAATATTCACAATATAACTCATTCACAACACATAGCTGCGATTTATTCACAATTTAGATACATATACTAAAATTACTAAAATGATAATATAACGAAGTAAATAATAAAAAAAAAATCGTACGACCTTGTGGTATTCGCGATGGCTGGCTCCGGATGGTGCAGAAATATCCTAACCGACTGCCGTCGTCGTAGGTCCGTACTCGATGATGTATCGATCTTCGTGATTATTATTTTAATGAATTTTCTTTAAAATTTTCTATTTTCATTACCATTTATTAAGTTAAAAATATATGCTTCCTTTACTTTAATCTAAAATATGAAGCAATTTTCGTTATATTTTATAGATATCACGTAATATACGAGTACTATCAAAGACTAGAAAAAACTGACCAGTCGTTATCATCATCGACGTAAGACAATTAACGAACGAATATCGATATCGAATATCTCTATACATACACACATACATGTGGCCACGCGCTGCTGGCTCTACCCGCCGTTCTTTTGGGATTTCCTTTAATAGCCTGGCATATTCGTACTTGGCTATATTATGCTTATTTCCCCGGTTATTCCCTTTATTATGATTGTTATAGTAACTTTCGATGTAACTTATCAGTTTTGACGATCTATAAGAGTCTTACGATGGAAATACCTCGGTTATTGACCGATATTATATTACGTTAATTATTGTCGAAATTTTATTTTTATTTTTATTTTTATTTTATTTTTATTTTTATTTTTTTCATCAGTACCCCCATCGTCTTAGATCGTCATAATATCTATGTACCTGTTATCTATCTATCTATACATATATATAGTAGAGACTCGATTATCCGAACCTTAATTATACAGATTCGCGATTATCTGGATTGCCACGAGCGTCGCAGAATTTCGTGTAAACGTATTGCGGTAAATACTTGGTCTAGCTCAGTTGTGTTTTGCGCGTGTCTGCGAACGCCTTTTCATTTTAATTTCCTAATAAGAAATCGCAAAAAACTAGGAATTCTGTTATAATCGTTTCAAAAAAGGCTTTGTCGGTCTTCACGAGTCTCATCAATGAAAACAACAAAACACGTGAGGAAAGTAAACAGCTGCAAAGCACTTTAAAATGTTACGTTCCAATTGTTACGTTGATGATTTGTGTCGCGGTTTTAATTAAAAATGTCAAAGAGAAAGAGGGCGTTGTTATCGCTTAAAGATAAATTCGTAAGGTGGCCGATAATCACGGTGCAGGTACTTTTGCAATAAGCGATATCAAGAAAAATGCCTATTAAAATTATTAAGTTCACCTATGAACTTGATAATGAAAGTAATGAAGAAACCAAAAAATGAAATTTTAAAAGAATCTTTGTATTGTTGATTTTTACAAAAACGATCAACTAGCCAACCAATATCGGGTCCATTGCTGTTAAATACTATTTGGGGAGGAGATCCATTAACGTTAATTTTACTTTATAAATCCTTTATTCGTTCGGTGTTTGAGTATGGTAGTTTATTTTATGGTAATGCTTCGTCAAATTCTTTGGATCCTCTAAATAAATTGCAAAATTCTTGCCTCCGTTACTGTTTGGGAGCATTTCTCACTACTCTAATTGCTGCTTTAGAGGTGAAATCTAATACCCCTCCTCTTCACATTCGCAGAAATCTCTTAGCAGACCAGTTTGTTGTAAAAAGTTTCACAACTACATATCAGTCAGCATATAATAACTTCTTATTTATTTATAACAAATGGAGGTTCTCACCATATAAACTTCCTATTCTCTGTAAATCTTCTAAACGATTCTCCGATTATCGCAACTTAATTATTCCTTTGTCACCCTCTCCTTATTTTTTATAAAATTAGAAATAAATTTATAAACCTTTCATAGGTCTAAATATCCTCCTACTGGTTTTAATACTTCTATTTTAAATAATTTACTGACAAATCACTGGACGGACTTCCTTCCGATTTATACAGATGGTTCCAAGGCTAATAATAAAGTTGGTGCAGCATTCGTAGTTCCTTGTTTAAACATTATTAAGAAATTCGTTTTATTACGTTTTTCTTCGATTTTTACAGCTGAGGCTATGGGCAATATACCAAGCGTTAAGATACGTTTATCAACAACGTCCAGCCTCATCAGTTCTTATTCTTAACGATTCGAAAACCTGTTTAACCGCTCTAAAATCTCTCTCATTTAATCCCCGTGCATCGCCTTAATTATATAAAATCCGAATTTTGGTTTCCTCGCTGTTAGAATCTGGTATTTCTGTTAGGTTCTCCTGGATTCCTGGACATTCTGGTATATTTGGCAATACTGTTGCTGATGCGGAAGCCAAGTCCGCTTCGAATAGCGGTGTGCTTATTCTTTATACACCTTTAACAGATCTTTTGTGTCTCATTAAATTTGCTCATAAAGAATATTGGAATAATATTTGGTCCAATCCTTATCTAGCTCCATATTACAGATCGATTCAACCTCTAATACCCATAAAATCATGGTTTACTGATATAAAAGTACCAAATAACATACTTCGATGTTTCATTACTACTTTATGTAGATTACGATTTGGAAAAAATCGTCTTCCATCGTCCCTATACCGATGCAATCTTATAAATTCTCCTTTTTGCCCTCATCCTTCCGATGACAACAAAATAGCAGATGCGGATCATGTATTTTTTGAATGTTCTTACTACAGCTCTCAACAATCTTTATTTTATAATCAAATTATATCTCTCAAAGTACCATTGCCAATAAATATGTCTTACTTACTTACTATTAATCGCATTCATTTATAATTATATTGCATCAACTAATATTAATGTTTAACATATCCATTTTAATAATTTTCTACCAATCTGGGTGAAAAATCCTGTGCCCATTAAAAAAGGAAAAAAAAATAAAATAAAAATATACATGAAGACGAATCGTACGTTGCAAGTAACGCGTGATTGTAGAGATTTAAATCTCATAATGGAATTCGCGAATAGGAAAT